>CM062498.1:12031231-12098731 GCA_031479575.1 Coregonus ussuriensis | reverse complement strand
AGCATGGACAAGATGAGGAAGGAAAGGCCTTCTTTCTCGGGGCTGGAACCACATCTCCCCTGCTGATAATCTATTGGCTACCTACAGCTGGCTACTTAGCAAACACAAACTACACAGATAATATTGTCAGTATCAAGGATGTGTTTTTGTCTTGTTTAGTCTAGTTCGGCAGGTAGCCTAGCGGTTAGTGCGTAGGGACCCGTAACTGAAAGGTCGCTGGTTCGAATACCCGAGCTGACAAGGTGAAATGTATGCCGATGTACCCTTGAGCAAGGCACTTAACCCTAATTTGCTCCAGGGACGCCGGACTACTATGGCTGACCCTGTAAAACAACACATTTCACTGCACCAATCCAGTGTGTGTGACAATAAAACAGCTTTTTTTTTTTTTTTGTCTTTGGATGTGCATTTCACATTCACTCTGCCTGTGTCTCAGTTCCTGTTTTAACCTGGGTGTTCCTCTCTCTCTGTGATTTGCGTTCCAGTGTGAACTGAATGTAACCACAGATGCACTGAGGGCCATCGCCAGGCTGGCTCTGGAGAGGAAGACGGGAGCCCGTGGCCTGAGGTCCATCATGGTCAGTCAATACAAAAATTATGCACAATAACGTACTCAATTCCCATAAGTTCAGTATTTGAGTCTCATCAAAAGTCACAATATACACACAATGGCTTCAATTGCTGATGGTAAATTGAAGTGATATTTCTATTATGGTGAGTGACTTCTGCGACGATGTAGTGAAGGCTAAATTAATTATTTCATATCCATGTCCTCTTTCAGTTTGCCGTGTGAAATCTCTCTTTTTTAATCCAGGAGAAGCTTCTTCTGGAGCCAATGTTTGAGGTGCCCTGTTCAGACATCATGGCTGTAGAGGTAACGGAGGACGTGGTCCAGGGTAAATCAGAACCACAATACGTCAGGTTAGTCGGCACCTGTTTGGTTCTTATTATCACGTCTCAAATCTTATTATAGAATGGCAAGTGTTTGTCTTAGGCTGTAAACAGAGAAACCCACTAAGAACATAGGGGGGAAACAGAAATAAGAATGCCTGGTTAAAGAAGAGCTAAATACCAACTCTATCAGTCATACAGGTCCTAGGTCTGAAACCTGTTGGTTTCATCATGCCAGAGGTATGTTAAGAACAGAACACAGAGTTCTGAAACCCCATGTAATGTTCCCAAGTGAAAACACTTCTCAACAGACCGTACCTTGGCTCCCCTACCGCTTATACTGACATTTTATATTTTAGTCATTTAGCAGTCGCTCTTATCCAGAGCGACTTTCATACATTTTCATACTGGTCCGCGGTGGGAATCGAACCCAAAACCCTGGCGTTGCAAGCGCCATGCTCTACCAACTGAGCCACACATGACCTATATAACTAACCCTACCACTAATACTGACCCCTCGCTCTCTCTCTCTCTCTCTCTCTCTCTCTCTCTCTCTCTCTCTCTCTCTCTCTCTCTCTCTCTCTCTCTCTCTCTCTCTCTCTCTCTCTCTCTCTGTCTCTGTCTCTGTCTCTGTCTCTGTCTCTCTCTCTGTCTCTCTCTCTGTCTCTCTCTCTCTCTCTCTCTCGCTCTCTCTGTCGCTCTCTCTCTCGCTCTCTCTCTCTGTCTCTGTCTCTCTCTCTCTCTCTCTCTGTCGCTCTCTCTCTCTCTGTCTCTGTCTGTCTCTCTGTCTCTCTCTCTGTCTCTCTCTCTCTGTCTCTCTGTCTCTCTCTCTCTATCTCTCTCGCTCTCTCTCTCTCTCTCTCTCTCGCTCTCTCTCTCTCTCTCTCTCTCTCTCTCTCTGCATAACTAACCCTACCACTAATACTGAACCTCCTCTCTCAATTCAATTTAAGGGCTTTATTGGCATGGGAAACGTATGTTAACATTGCCAAAGCAAGTGAAATAGATAATAAACAAAAGTGAAAAAAACAATAAATATTAACAGTAAACATTACACTCAGAAGTTCCAAAAGAATAAAGACATTTCAAATGTCATTATGTCTATATACAGTGTTGTAACAATGTGCAAATAGTTAAAGTAAAAAAGTCTGGGTTCCTGCTCTTTAGTCCAAAGGCAGATGACCTCAGGCCTTGGATATTCCAGGATGAAATAGTGAAGGCTTTGTGTTCCATAAAGTGTCTAATGTTGTTGGTCGTGTGGTTTGGCCTCAGGCCAGTAAGTGTGAGCAGAGCCTGCTGAGCATCTGGTACATGCCATTGGCTTGGGCTAGTATAAGAGTGGGTGTTGGGCCTGTTTGCCTGCTCACGGCCTGGGCGTATGTGTGACTTTCATGTTGAGGCCCTCTTTGTGGGAGTGGGAGGCATGGGGTGGGTAGGAGGGGCATAGGTCTGATCTGAGGGGGCCTAAATGGGGTGTGGGTTGACTTGGGGGGGAGTTAATTGGTTGGGGTGTGGTTGGTGGCTGGTGGTGCTGTGGTCTGGATGTAGGTCCTCTTGGCGGGGGTCCTCTATGTGTAGGTCCGGGTGGGGGTCCTGCAGGTCTGGGAGAGTGTCTCGCTGGTCTGGGCGGGGTGTCTGTTGATCTGTTGCTCCTGTGTGAGGTGTTGGGTCTGCGGTTGAGGGCGATATCCTTTAGGGTCCGGGCGAAGGTGGGCACTGCTGCCTTGTATAGGTGGACCTGGTCATAAAGGCTGTTCCAGTCCAGGGTGGAGTGGTGGGCCAGGTAGACATTTGGTTTTGAGGCACAGTCACGGGAAATACTTGCGTTTACCCGCTGTATGGTAGCAGGGTGGAAGTCTTTTAGTGGTAGCAGGGTTGAGATAACCACTTGTGCGTTGGGGAAAGTAGAAGAAGCTTTTTCTATCACTCCCTTGAGTGATGTGGCCACCTTTTCCTGCTGTGTTCTCAGGTCGTTTGTGCCTGTGTGTATTATTATGTGGCTGGGTGATCCTAGTCGGTCCTCAGACAGAAGGTCTAGGGCGCGCTGGGTGTTGGGACACCAGAGTTTAGACACTGTGTGTTTGGGAAAAAGTTTATTTTATTTTATGTATTTCCCGTTTGAGTCCATAAGTAGTACAATCTGTGGCTTGTGTATGTCCTCAGTGGGTGTGGGGGGGTCGTCAGGAGGGATATCAGGGTGTCTGATTGGGGGGTTGCTCAGAGGGGGTGGGATCCCCTGGGCTTGGGGTTCTTCATTTGTTTGTCTGGCTGTGATGTTCGAGGCTATGGTCAGGGTCTAGGGTGTACTGTTCTGCTGTGGTGTTGAGACTTTTGTCAGGATCTGAGGTGGGCTGTTCTGCTGGCTTCTCTGCGGGGGTGGCCAGCTCTCTAATGGGTTGTTCTCTGTCACCCGTCATCGTTCTCACCTTCTCCTCCAGCACTCTGATCCTCTCCTCTAGTGCTCTGTTCTTCTCCTGCTCCTGCTCTTTCTCCTGTTGATGTTGTCTCACCACAGTCCAGAGTGCAGACATGTCTCTCTCTACCTGCAGCTCTCCAGGTCTAGTTGAGGGGGTGTTGTTGTGCTGGACTGTTGTCTGGGTCTGTGCTGACTGGAGTGTGTTCACCTGCTGTTCCAGCTCCACCTGCCTTACCTCCAGCTGGGTGAATTTATCCTTCATTTCAATGAGGGAGTAGTACTCTGTGCTGGGAGGTTGACTTTCCGCTTGGGGTTGCTCGTCTGTGGGGTTATTCAATGAAGAGGTCTGGCCTGACCCGCTCGGGGTGGGGGTATCTTTCTCAAGAGAGAGCTTCTACCACTAATACTGAATCTTCTCTCTCTCTCTCTCTGTCTCTCTCTCTCTCTGTCTCTCTCTCTGTCTCTATCTCTCTCTCTGTCTGTCTGTTGCTCTCGCTCTCACTCTCACTCTCACTCTCGCTCTCGCTCTCGCTCTCGCTCTCACTCTGCGCGTAACTAACCCTACCACTAATACTGACCCTCCTCTCTCTTAGTACTCTGCATAACTAACACTAAGAACTAAAATGCGATGTAAATATATTTTCCAGGGCGCCAGAGAAGGAGTCAGCAGAGGAGGACTATGACTCTGGTATTGAAGAGGAGAACTGGCCCAGACAGGTGGACGCAGCAGCCAACAACTGATCTAGAATCATTAGAACACCTAAAACATTTCCTGGAATTCCTGCACCTGAGACATCTAAACAGACCTCCCATCAGACTGTATAGGCCACTACTAAAACAACAACACGATAAAAAACCTTTTCTCTGAGGAAGTGTTTTTTCATAATGAACAACACGGATTTGAGCTCTAGAAGTACTTTTTTTGTCCTGTGAATTGGACAGTAGGCTAATTCTTTAAGTTAGAAATTAAGGTGGACCTGCTATATTGTATATATTTACAATTGTTGGGGTAGATAATGCAATTTTTATTCTTTAAAAGGATGATTGTGTTTTCTCTTTTGTTGTGGTGGATGAGAGGTTGAAATGACAATGGAAACAAATATAACATGAATGGGATCATATTGTACACTTAAAGAAATAGCCACGGCTAGGAATGTTCCGTTTTAGTATCTTCAGTGTTACATAACAATATACAACTAATGCCCTGACTGTCAATGGCAGACCTGGGTTCAAATACTATATGAAATCTTTAATATGCAGTACCAGTCAAACGTTTGGACACACCTACTCATTCAAGGGTTTTTCTTTATTTTTGCTATTTTCTACATTGTAGAATAGTGAAGACACCAAAGCTATGAAATAGCACGTATGGAATCATGTAGTAACCAAAAAAGTGTTAAACAAATCAAAATATATTTTAGATTCTTCAAAGTAGCCACCCTTTGCCTTGATGGCAGCTTTGCACACTCTTGGCATTCTCTCAACCGGCTTCACCTGGAATGCTTTTCCAACAATCTTGAAGGAGTTCCCACATGTGCTGAGCACTTGTTGGCTGCTTTTCCTTCACTCTGCAGTCCAACTCATCCCAAACCATCTCAATTGGGTTGAGGTCGGGGGATTGTGGAGGCCAGGTCATCTGATGCAGCACTCCATCACTATCCTTCTTGGTAAAATAGCCCTTACACAGCCTGGAGGTGTGTTGGGTCATTGTCCTGTTGAAAAACAAATGATAGTCCCACTAAGCCCAAACCAGATGGGATGGTGTATCGCTGCAGAACGCTGTGGTAGCCATGCTGGTTAAGTGTGCCTTGAATTCTAAATAAATCACTGACAGTGTCACCAGCAAAGCACCCCCACACCATCACACCACCTCCTCCATGCTTCACTGTGGGAACCACACATGCAGAGATCATCCGTTCACCTACTCTGCGCCTCACAAAGACACGGCGGTTGGAACCAAAAATCTCAAATTTGGACTCATCAGACCAAAGGACAGATTTCCACTGGTCTAATGATTGCTTGTGTTTCTTGGCCCAAGCAAGTCTCTTCTTCTTATTGGTGTCCTTTAGTAGTGGTTTCTTTGCAGGAATTCGACCATGAAGGCCTGATTCACGCAGTCTCCTCTGAACAGTTGATGTTGAGATATGTCTGTTACTTGAACTCTTTTAAGCATTTATTTGGGCTGCAATTTCTGATGCTGGTAAGTCTAATAAACTTATCCTCTGCAGCAGAGGTAACTCTGGGTCTTCCATTCCTGTGGCGGTCCTCATGAGAGCCAGTTTCATCATAGCACTTGATGGTTTTGCGACTGCACTTGAAGAAACTTTCAAAGTTCTTAAAATTTTCCAGATTGACTGACCTTCATGTCTTAAAGTAATGATGGACTGTCATTTCTCTTTGCTTATTTGAGCTGTTGCCAGAATATGGACTTGGTCTTTTACCAAATAGGGCTATCTTCTGTATACCACCCCTACCTTGTCACATCACAACTGATTGGCTCAAACACATTAAGAAGGAAAGAAATTCCACAAATTAACTTTTAAGAAGGCACTCCTGTTAATTGAAATGCATTCCAGGTGACTACCTCATGAAGCTGGTTGAGAGAACGCCAAGAGTGTGCAAAGCTGTCATCAAGGCAAAGGGTGGCTACTTTGAAGAATCTCAAATATAAAATATATTTTGATTTGCTTAGCACTTTTTTGGTTACTACATGATTCCATATGTGTTATTTCATAGTTTTTATGTCTTCACTATTATTCCACAATGTAGAAAATAGTAAAAATAAAGAAAAACCCTTGAATGAGTAGGTGTGTCTAAACTTTTGACTGGTGCTTTGAGTGCCAGGTGGGCGGGATTTGTACTTTTGGTAATATTCTGTTAGTTCCATTGCAACAGTTAAGTTCAATTGAGCCCAGCTAAAGTATTTGAGATGAATTCAAGGAGTATTTGAACCCAGGTCTGGTCTCCGGGTGTGTGATATTCCATAATGAGCACATCATAATTGTGATGTTATTTATATATGAAGCTAAATTGGTGCCAAAACTTTTCTGGCAGTAATTCAACTCCATATTTCCTCTTATCTACCAATTTTTAATGGCATTCATAATGAACATAACTGGGCTGTAAATGTCGGTATTAAAGCATCAGTGCTGAGTTTATAGTCTGTTTGTATCACAGGAACACACCTGTCGTTAGGGAAAACATATCATAACCTCGTACTACACCCTACTCCAGCACACTAAACAGAGCGGAGCTGCGTCCAAAATGGCACCCTATTCGTCCAGGAACTCTGGTCAAAGGTAGTGCACTATATAGGGAATATGGTGCTATTTCGGTAGTGCACTATATAGGGAATAGGGTGCTATTTCAGACGCAGACCATTTGATCGTAGTAGTGGCCTTTAAAAAAATAAAAAATAAAAATGTTGAGAATGTTTATTTCTGTTAACCCGCTCTCTAGGGAATGTATGTATCTATGTCAGCTCTCTCTAACCTCTACAGGGTTACCGTTCAGATCAATATCAAGCAAGGCAAGGGCTGGTATTCAAAAAGGTTTCAGAGTTGCTGATCTAGGATCAAGGTGCCCCCCAGGTCCATATAATAGTATTTGTTATGATCTAAAAGGATACACTGATCCTGTATCAGCATTATTACTCTGATACTTTCTGTGAATACGTCCCACGTTTTTTTGTGAATTAGTCCGAAGTGAATACGTCCTCACCTTTTTAGATATGCTCCAGTACATCGTGTTACAAAATGGTTCCTCAATCGATCACTAGGCACTTCTTCTTCTGCAGTTTAGCCTTTAATGTTTCTATTCACACTGAACCATGCAGTTCTATGTCCTTTAATGTTGTATGTGCGATTATAATATAATAATAATCATAATCATAATACATTTGAGTTCCTTTTCAGTTATTTTATGCTTCTCTTCTCAAAGGTCAATCATAACATGTAAAACACCCCAAAGTTTATTGACGTGATTGTTTAAATATTATCAATAAAATGTATATCTCTGTACAGAATGATTTGTTGTGTCTTAAAAATTTTTAATACTCAATATAGATTGTTTCAAAGCTTCTTTGTGCTGTTTTGTTAAAACTCAATTTGCAATGCCATGTGACACCACTGAGGGGCACCATGACTACCATCACTATGGCACCATGACTACCATCGCTCTACCTCCATGTTAGAGAGCAGAACTGGCCATGTAGCACCATGACTACCATCGCTATGGCACCACTGAGGGGCGCCATGATTACATCGCTATGGCACCATGACTACCGTCAATATGGCACCATGACTACCATCGCTATGGCACCATGACTACCGTCAATATGGCACCAACGACTACCATCGCTATGGCACCAACGACTACCATCGCTATGGCACCATGACTACCATCGCTATGGCACCATGACTACCGTCGATATGGCACCATGACTACCGTCGATATGGCACCATGACTACCATTGCTATGGAACCATGACTACTATCGCTCTGCCTCCACGTTAGAGAGCAGAACTGGCCATGTAGCACCATGACTACCATCGCTATGGCACCATGACTACCATCGCAATGGCACCATGACTACTATCGCTCTGCCTCCACGTTAGAGAGCAGAACTGGCCATGTAGCACCATGACTACCATCGCTATGGCACCATGACTACTATCGCTCTGCCTCCACGTTAGAGAGCAGAACTGGCCATGTAGCACCATGACTACTATCGCTATGGCACCATGACTACCATCGCTATGGCACCATGACTACTATCGCTCTGCCTCCACGTTAGAGAGCAGAACTGGCCATGTAGCACCATGACTACTATCGCTATGGCACCATGACTACCATCGCTATGGCACCATGACTACTATCGCTCTGCCTCCACGTTAGAGAGCAGAACTGGCCATGTAGCACCATGACTACCATCGCTATGGCACCATGACTACCATCGCTATGGCACCATGACTACCATCGCTATGGCACCATGACTACCATCGCTATGGCACCATGACTACTATCGCTCTGCCTCCACGTTAGAGAGCAGAACTGGCCATGTAGTTCATAAGCAGCTCATGTGTAATCTCTGTGTTTGAAAGTGTGTTGTACAACATGTTCCTGTTTATCAACACATCAGCGTTTCTCTAATCTTCTCCTTCCCTTCGGCCTCCCTGTTACTTTCCAGGAAGACATCGCCAAGAACTGGAGGCTGCGTAATAAAGATGGGGTTGGTTTCCCAGACTTCCCTTTAGTTACGCTGAGAAGGAATTGCAATCTCTTCAAACTATGTTGAATTCCCGGTAAATGTTGAAAAAGCTCTCAAATGTCACATACTGCATACTGTTAACAGGCTGGTTGAATAGGAATAGTTACAAAAGAGATATTGTATAACCCCTTCCTGGAAAATAAACCTGCCGTAGATATACATCCTAGGTTCCACTCAAAAAGGGTCTGAATACTTATGTAAATGTTATATTTCTGTTTTTAATTTTTAATAAAATTGAAATAAAATCAAAAAAATAGTTTTTGCTTTGTCATAATGGGGTATTGTGTGTAGCTTGATAAGGGGGGTGGGGATTTAATCTATTTTAGAATAAGGCTGTAACGTAACAAAATGTGGGGAAGGGGTCTGAATACTTTCCGAACGCACTGTAACCCATTGGTTCCATCCGTTATTAGTAATGTGGTGTCAACAACAGCACATCTGATGATGTCAGACGGCAGAGGCTTATAAGTGATCAAGAGAATTAGCTTGTGTGTTGATACTTAGGCTATTTATCTAGGTATAAGTCATTCAGCGTACACCTGTCAACACTTCACACACGTTGGACTGGTGAGAGGACACTTTTTCAAAGGGATGTGAGAGAGGTGAGCGAGAATGCGTGCGATCGATAATTGAAGATAACTGCCTTGCCTGCCATCAATGAATATTGACGACTGTGAGCCTTTTCATTTACATTTTAGTAGACGCTCTTATCCAGAGCGACTTACAGGAGCAATTAGGGTTAAGTGCCTTGCTCAAGGGCACATCGACAGATTTTTCACCTAGTCGGCTCGGGGGGATTAGAACCAGCGACCTTTCGGTTACTGGCACAACGCTCTTACCCACTAAGCCACCTGCCGCCCTATTTCGTGTTTCTAGATATGACATGTTTCGTATTAGCTGCCGTCCCCTTGTCATCATACCATCACCTGACAGAATTTGCTATTTCAATTAATTTCACTAAAGGGAATAGAGTAGTTTTGCCCTATGATCTTTGTGTGTGTGTGTGTGTGTGTGTGTGTGCGTGCGTGTGTGCTTGTTGTTCCCTGAGCTTTCTGTGTAAATGTATGTGTCCTCAGTGTGTGTGGGTTTTCTTGTTCTGGGTCTACAGACAGGATGGCCAGTCTAGAGGAAGTTCCCTTTAAGAGCCCTCTGGGCCCACTACCACTGGGGCCATTACAGGAGCCGGGGCCCCTGGGAGGAGAGATAGACCTGGTTACGGCCCCACAGTTCACCATACCAGACTACCTCCAGATACTACAAGACACCGAGGTTAGTTACATGGCTTACGGCAAAGCTATGTGATATTGTTTTGTGATAATGCTGGCAGGTAGCCTAGATATTATAGATGGGCCTGCAACTGAAGCGCAGGGTTCGATTGCCGAGTATAACAAAAAAATTTTTTTTGAGGGGGGGGATTCTAGGTAACCTATTTTAAATGCCTATTTTAAAATATCCTGCCGTTGTACCCTTGAGCAAGACACTTAAACTGACAATGGACAATAAAGTGCTCTTCTTCTTCAGTATGAATTCACCTTGGAGAACTGGGTGATGTCTGCGCTCCATGGAGGATGCTACCCCCCCAGGGATGCCCCGGCCCCTTCCTGCCCCCCGTACTGGCTCATGTTCTCCAGTCCCCAGGAGAGTCGCCGGGCCAGCAGGTGTTCTTATGTTCTTCTTTTATCTCTTTTATTGTCTTTATGTCCCAAAAAATAAATAAAGAACAAAATATGAATTTATATATGTTAATCACATGAATGTAGCCTGGACCCGCCACTGTGTTGAACCAACTTTATTTAATTTTTATATTTTTGGGATCATTTGTGAGAAGGAGGCAGTGAGACTTTAAAAGAAAGTCTCACTGCCTCCTTCTCACAAATGATCCAAAAAAATAAAAATAAAAACACAGTTGGTTCAACACAGTGGCGGGTCATTTTGACCCTAGGACAACGGGAGGGTTAATTGTATTGTTTTACTGTAAAGTGTGTTTTAAACGCACTTTAAATAAAGTTTGATTTGATTAAAGGTGGAACAGCCCTGCCCCCCGACCAAGGAGCCACAGCCTAAGCTCTGTGGACGCACGCCACCTTAACCACCACCCCCAACCCCACCACCACAGCTGCCACCACAGCCACCGCAAAATCCAGTTAATGGTCTCCGACTCGGATGACGAAGCCGGCTACTCTGAAGACGACGAGGGCTCCTCCACTGAAGATAACGCCTCAGGCTCAAAGTCACACCGTGGAGCCTCTCGTGGTGGTAAACGGCCACGGTCGCAAAGCTCTGCACCAAAACACCCACTATCCAGAGTCAAAGACCACCATCTTGAATCTTCAGGCTCCTCATCGGCTCATCACCACTCTAACCAGACTTCCGCTCGAGGTCGAGGCTACCAGGGTCGCAGCAGGAGGGCCAACTCTTCCTCAGTCCTGGACTGCAGGAGGCAAGGGTCGTTCACTGGGCTCACGCAGGAGCAGGGGCATGCCAACAGCCACCAGTGTCATGGCAGACCCACCACCAGCCCACTTTGCCACGGTCAGGCCAGCAGTCCCCAGTGTCATGGCGATCAGAGGCCCTGCAGGAAGGATTGCAGCAGGCAGCAGCAGGAGTCATCGTCCTCTGGCCTGGAAGAGTCCTCTGTGCGGGTCGGTAGTCCCCAGTGGCATGGTCGGGATGGAAGTCCCCAGTGTCATGGTGGCCAGAGGCACTGCAGCAGGAAGAGGCAGCACTCTTTGTGGTCAATGGGAAGGAAGAACTCTGTGACCCCACAGCAGCCACCACGACCATCTTCAGCTGGCCCTCAAGTCAAGCACAACAGGCAGACTGTAAGTGTAGCCTGTTACCCAATGTCTAGGGTTGTTGCTATACCAAACATCCCACCTTCTATTAGTGCCAGGATCAATTCAATTTCAATTACATTTAGGCTACATTTTACATTTTAGCAGACGCTAAGGTGAGACAACCACATATCACAGTCCATAGTCAGTACTTTTTTTCCCCAGTAAAGTAGTTATCGTCGAAAGTCAGTGCTAACGCGGAAAGACAAGTGCGAGTGTTTTGGGGTCAATTCAGGAAGTAAACAGGTAACCCAACCCAACCCAGACCACTTAACCTCACTCCAGCCTGTCACTATTCTTCCTTTAGGCTCTGCGTCCCCGGAGCTCCCACGGCCTGGGCTGGGACTCGTCTGCAGAGCTGCTGACGGCCCTGAGTCAGGAGGAGAGAGAGCTGCTGGAGACCATCACTGAACAGGGCTACCCTCTACACACTGCCATCCTGGCTCTGCAGAAGACTGGCTGCCGCAGCCCACAACAGGTAAGGTTTTGTTTACCCATCCTGTGACACGACGACCCCAATGGCCTCTGGGGGGGGGGGGGGGGGGGGGGCAGTGGCAGTCTTGAGGTTAGGGAGTAATCAGATGGTTGAATTCCAGGGCTGACAGGAAAAAAATCTTGGCGGTGCCACCTACGTATTGTCCTTCAGCAAGGCACTTAACCCAGAGATCTAAATGGATTTATGGAGACCATGTTTTTCTATTGTACTTGTTCACCCCTGTTGTCATCTCACCTCTATGGTCCCCTTTTTTCCACAGATCCTGAGTTACCTGGTGGCCAGTGACCGCCTGTGTGCGCTGGGCTACGAAGAGGCTCAGGTGGAGGAGGCCATGGAGATGTTCCAGAACTGTGAGAGCAAGGTTAGCTTCTCAATACACATTCTAAAGGATTCTACACATTCTAAAGGATTCTACACATTCTAAAGGATTCTACACATTCTAAAGGATTCTACACATTCTAAAGGATTCTATACATTCCAAATTATTCCATTTTAATTCCATTTCTGTTTTGCCGCTAATATCACTCCATAATATCAAAGCAACTGCAATTTCTAGCTGTAAAAGTATTGGGCCAGGTTTCCCGGACACAGACTAAGGGCTCTATTCAAGCTGAAGCGTTACAGATTCCGCAATAGCAATGTAAAGGTAATTTCCGATTGAGCCGACATAAGCAGTGTTTACCGTGAATGCAGTCTCCGCTAAAGCAGGAACATTGCCTTTAAATTTCAATCACGCTTTAAAGCTGAACTTCCGCGATGCGGATTGAATAGAGCTCGATTCAATCAGATCCACTTTAGCAAACATCCACAACAAATCAAATTCATTTATTAAGCCCTTTTTACATCAGCAGATGTCACAAAGTGATTATACAGAAACCCAGTCTAAAACCCCAAACAGCAAGCAATGGAGATGAAGCACGGTGGCTAGGAAAAACTCCCTAGAAAGGCAGGAACCTAGGAAGAAACCTAGAGAGGAACAAGTCTCTGAGGGGTGGCCAGTCCTCTTCTCGTTGTGCCAGGTGGAGATTATAAAAGTACAGTTGAAGTCGGAAGTTTACATACACATTAGCCAAATACATTTAAACTCATACTTCATAGCCGAGCATTCAGAGGTCGAGACACCAGGTGCGGTAGAGAGGGAGAGGGAGGGAACAGGTCAGGGATCCATAGCCGCAGGCAGAACAGTTGAAACTGGATCAGCAGCACGACCATGTGGACTGGGGACAGACAGGAGTCACACAGGACACCAGATAAGACAGGAGCATTTCACCAGATATAACAGACTGACCCTAGCCCCCCGGCACATAGACTAT
This sequence comes from Coregonus ussuriensis, assembly GCA_031479575.1. Lineage (NCBI taxonomy): Eukaryota > Metazoa > Chordata > Actinopteri > Salmoniformes > Salmonidae > Coregonus > Coregonus ussuriensis. Next base: position 12,085,513 of record CM062498.1, on the reverse strand, counting down.
TGCAGCATAGATACTGGAGGCTGAGGCAGGGGGGTTGGGGGACACTGTGGCCTTGTCCGATGTTACCCCCGGACAGGGCCAACCAGGCAGGATATAACCCCACCCACTTTGCCAAAGCACAGCCCCCACACCACCAGAGGGATATCAACAGACCACCAACTTACTACCCTGAGACAAGTATAGCCCACAAAGATCTCCTCCACCGCACGAGCCCGAGGGGGGTGTAAAACCGGACAGTAATATCACGTCAGTGACTCACAACCCACTCAAGTCGAGTATAGTGAAAAAAGCCTGTCACGACGTGACGCACCCCTCCTAGGGACGGCATGGAAGAGCACTAGTAAGCCAGTGACTCAGCCCCCGAAATAGGGTCAGAGGCAGAGAATCCCAGTGGAGAGACAGGAACCGGCCAGGCAGAGACAGCAAGGGCGGTTCGTCACTCCAGTACCTTGCCGTTCACCTTCGCACCCCTGGGCCAGACTCGATCATAGGCCCTACTGAAGAGATGAGTCATCAGTAAAGACTTAAAGGTCGAGACCAAACCTGTGTCTCTCACATGGATAGGCAGACCATTCTATAAAAATTGAGCTCTAATCAAATCAAATCAACTTTTATTTGCCACATGCGCTGAATACAACAGGTGAAAGCCCCTTACAGTGAAATGCTTACTTACAAGCCCTTAACCAACAATGCAGTTTAAAGAAAAATAAGTGAAGTAAAAAATAGATAAGTAAAAAAAATAAAAAAAATAAAGAGCAGCAGTAAAATAAAATAACAGTAGGGAGGCTATATACAGGGGGTACCGGTACAGAGTCAATGTGCGGGGGCACCGGTTAGTCGAGGTAATTGAGGTAATATGTACATGTGGGTAGAGTTAAAGTGACTATGCATAGATAATAAACAGAGAGTAGCAGCATCGTAAAAGAGGGGGTGGGGTGTGGTGTGGGGACAATGCAAATAGTTCGGGTAGCCATGATTAGCTGTTCAGGAGTTTTATGGCTTTGGGGTAGAAGCTGTTAAGGAGCCTTTTGGACCTAGACTTGGCGCTCCAGTACCGCTTGCCATGCGGTAGCAGAGAGAACAGTCTATGACTAGGGTGGCCGGAGTTTTTGACAATTTTGAGGGCCTTCCTCTGACACTGCCTGGTATAGAGGTCCTGGATGGCAGGAAGCTTGGCCCCAGTAATGTACTGGGCCGTACGCACTACCCTCTGTAGTGCCTTGCGGTCGGAGGCCGAGCAGTTGCCCTACCAGGCAGTGATGCAACCAGTCAGGATGCTCTCGATGGTGCAGCTGCAGAACTTTTTGAGGATCTGAGGACCCATGCCAAATCTTTTCAGTCTCCTGAGGGGGAATAGGCTTTGTCGTGCCCTCTTCATGACTGTCTTGGTGTGTTTGGACCATGATAGTTTGTTGGTGATGTGGACACCAAGGAACTTGAAGCTCTCAACCTGTTCCCCTACAGCCCCGTCAATGAGGATGGGGGCGTGCTCAGTCCTCCTGTAGTCCACAATCATCTCCTTTTTCTTGATCACGTTGAGGGAGAGGTTGTTATCCTGGCACCACACGGCCAGGTCTCTGACCTCCTCCCTATAGGCTGTCTCATCGTTGTCGGTTATCAGGCCTACCACTGTTGTGTCATCGGCAAACTTAATGATGGTGTCGGAGTGGTGCCTGGCCATGCAGCCATGGGTGAACAGGGAGTACAGGAGGGGACTGAGCATGCACCCCTGAGGGGCCCCATGTTGAGGATCAGCGTGGAAGTTGTGTTGTTACCTACACTTACCACCTGGGGGCGGCCCGTCAGGAAGTCCAGGATCCAGTTGCAAAGGGAGGTGTTTAGTCCCAGGGTCCTTAGCATAGTGATGAGCTTTGAGGGCACTACGGTGTTGAACGCTGAGCTATAGTCAATGAATAGCATTCTCACGTACAGTTGAAGTCTGAAGTTTACATACACTTAGGTTGGAGTCATTAAAACTCATTTTTCAACCACTCCACACATTTCTTGTTAACAAACTATAGTTTTGGCAAGTCGGTTAGGACATCTACTTTGTGCATGACACAAGTAATTTTTTCAACAATTGTTTAATTCACTGTATCACAATTCCAGTGGGTCAGATGTTTACATACACTAAGATGAACGTACTTTGGTGCGAAAAGTGCAAATCAATCCCAGAACAACAGTAAAGGACCTTGTGAAGATGCTGGAGGAAACAGGTACAAAAGTATCTATATCCACAGTAAAATGAGTCCTATATCGACATAACCTCAGCCACTCAGCAAGGAAGAAGCCACTGCTCCAAAACTGCCATAAAAAAGCCAGACTAAAGTTTTCAACTGCACATATGGGGACAAAGATCGTACTTTTTGGAGAAATGTCCTCTGGTCTGATGAAACAAAAATAGAACTGTTTGGCCATAATGACCATCGTTATGTTTGGAGGAAAAAAGGGGTTGCTTGCAAGCCGAAGAACATCATCCCAAACGTGAAGCATGGGGGTGGCAGCATCATGCTGTGGGGGTGCTTTGCTGCAGGAGGGACTGGTGCACTTCACAAAATAGATGGCATCATGAGGAAGGAAAATGATGTGGATATATTGAAGCAACATCTGAAGACATCAGTCAGGAAATTAAAGCTTGGTCGCAAATGGGTCTTCCAAATGGACAATGACCCCAAGCAGACTTCCAAAGTTGTGGCAAAATGGCTTAAGGACAACAAAGTCAAGGTATTGGTGTGGCCATCACAAAGCCCTGACCTCAATCCTATAGAAAATGTGTGGGCAGAACTGAAAAAGTGTGTGCGAGCAAGGAGACCTACAAACCTGACTCAGTTACACCAGCTCTGTCAGGAGGAATGGGCCAAAATTCACCCAATTTATTGTGGGAAGCTTGTGGAAGGCTACCTGAAATGTTTAACCCAAGTTAAACAATTGAAAGGCAATGCTACCAAATACTAATTGAGTGTATGTAAACTTCTGACCCACTGGGAATGTAATGAAATAAATAAAAGCTTAAATAAATCATTCTCTCTACTCTTATTCTGACATTTCACATTCTTAAAATAAAGTGGTGATTCTAACTGACCTAAAACAGGGAATTTTTACTAGGATTAAATGTCAGGAATTGTGAAAAACTGAGTTTAAATGTATTTGGCTAAGGTGTATGTAAACTTCCGACTTCAACTGTAGGTGTTTCTCTTGTCCAGGTGGGAAAGTGCAGTGTGGAGTGCAATATAGATTGCATCATCTGTGGATCTGTTGGGGCGGTATGCAAATTGGAGTAGGTCTAGGGTTTCTGGGATAATAGTGTTGATATGAGCCATGACCAGCCTTTCAAAGCACTTCATGGCTACAGACGTGAGTGCTACGGGTCAGTAGTCATTTAGGCAGGTTATTTTTGTGTTCTTGGCCATAGGGACTATGGTGGTCCCTGGTAAACAGTGTATGATCGCTGGATTATTATTTTTAAGTCTAATATTGCGGGTAATGGAGTCGCCAATGACTAGGGTTGTACATTTGTCAGATCTAATGGTGGGTGGCTTCGGCGGCTCAGACCCGTAATGGGTGGAGGAGAGACCTGAGACCTGATCTCCGACTCGTTGCTTAGTGGGGAAAACTGGTTGAATGTTTCTATCCGCTGAATGAGCGACACCGGTTAAGCATGCCGAAAGCATTTATTTCCAGAAGCCATGAGAAGATTGTCTGGCTGCGGACAGGGTTGCCAGGTCTAGCTAACATTTCTCCCCCAATGACCACTCAAAATCTGCCCAAAAGGCCTGAAAACTAGCCACATTTATATTTTCACAGCAAGAGAGGTGTTGCCATATTTATACAATAAACCCTTTTTCCATAACGTTATCGAGCCAATTACGAAGGAATATCGTAGTAACTTGTAACGATGTTAGAAGAAAAATTAGGTTTTCCTCAAAATAATAATTATTGCGAGCTATGACATGAGAAAAGATCATTCGCCCTTATTAAACTCGCCAGATCATTTTCCATCAATGGATGTCGATTTAACTCATTTGACTGCTATGATTAAGCAATAATGCACAAGGGGGTATGGTATATGGCCAATATACCACAGGCTTTATAAATACATTTGATTGATTGATTGATCCAGGCACTTCGCTAGTATATTGGCCATATACCACAAACCCCTGGGGTGCCTTATTGCTATTATAAACTGGTTGCCAATGTAATTAAAACAGTAAAAAAATAAAAAAATGTCATACCCCTGGTATATGGTCTGATATACCACGGCTTTCAACCAATCAGCATTCAGGACTCGAACCAGGTTTATAATTGTAAATAAATCCCCTTTGCGCATGTGCATGACTATAGATCAATCCAACAGGTGATGAAAGTTGGACATAGGATTTCAAAATCTCTGAGCAAGAAACACTTGAATGAACATAAAAAAACTAACATTAGGCTATTTTCTGGCAATTGTGCTGTTATTATGTGCCGGATGTTGAGTCTACAACCCGTTATAAATGGTCAATTTGAGAGATTGACTTGTCATTTCAATAGGCATAGGCTACAGACTAAAATCGGGGGTTATGATTGTAATTAAACTTTGCTTCGATAAAGATAGGTAGCCTATACCCCCTGATAGGCCTACATCTAATTTCAGATAGTCTACAGTAAACTGAACGATTTAGCAGCTCGCTTAGTTGAAATTAACAGAAGCATTTATTCAACATGAATAGCGAGAAGATTTCGAGGTAAGAGGTCCTTGTTTCCCAATAGCCTGCTGGAACAGGCTACTGAGGATGGGGGTCATCATTTCAATCACTGAATTAAATATGACAAATATGTATATGAACTGAATCTGCTTGTCAACAACAGCCAGAGTTAAAAATATTTATTTGTTTTTACCTGTTGCCTAATCTGACTACTGTTACCGTCGATCTAATGCGTTCTAATAACTGATCGGCAATTGCGATAGAGCTTTGATAACTTCCAATTTAATTAACTAAACATGCCCATTAAAAATTGCATAATAATATAAGGCTACAACAACAATAAACTGAAATTAAAGGCTATTTATTAAAATGGTTTGCCAGCTCCAGGTCGGCTACACAAATGGCACCAATCGATTTGCAATGACTCCAGTGAAATCGTCATTTCAACATATGTATTGTATCAAATGGTAGCCTACAATGGCATATAAATGAATAGGCTACTTGATGGCCAACAGCATGTGACAGTGAATTATATATATTTTTAAGAGAAATGCCATGGCGGCCGCGGTGCTACTTAGAAATAGCCCAAAAAACCCGCAACCCTCGACCAATACATTTTCACCCACGACATCGTTTTCAAAGTAGCCCAATTTCAGGAAAACCAAACTGGTTCCTGCAAATCCATGTCTAGATAATGTGTCCGCGGTGAAACAGATTAATAAAAATAAAAAAAGTCGTTTGAGGACAAAACTAAGACCTTGGTAAACTTGTTAAATACAGAGTTTGAATAAGTAGTTAAGAGTAAAAAGCATAGTGGTTGTTTTGGCGGTGTCGGAGGTGGAACTGCGCCAGAGCTGTCAAATCCATACCTAAAGCGGACGTTAACAGAAATCCCATGCAGCCTTGTTTACAAGTTTGAACAATGGAATGTGAGATGTGATCTACACCTCGATTAGGATTATATAAATCCTCATTATTTAATTTCATGATATTTCAATTTGAGCATAATTATGTTTATATAGCCAACACTCTGGCACCCCAATGGTGGAACAAGCTCCCTCACGACGCCAGGACAGCGGAGTCACTGACCACCTTCCGGAGACACTTGAAACCCCACCTCTTTAAGGAATACCTGGAATAGTATAAAGTAATCATTGAATGCACCAATTTGTAAGTCGCTCTGGATAGGAGCGTCTGCTAAATGATGTAAATGTAAATGTAAAAACACTGGGGCGGGTGTGGCTTCGCGACAATGACGCAAGAGCAGCTGCTCACCGATTTGACAGTTCCACCTCCTACACCACCAAAACATCCGTCATGCAGGTGTCTGCTATTGCTTGATCCGATTGAATCTAGAAGCCCTAAGCCTGGTCTTGGACAAAAAAAAAAGCACTTTCAATAGTTTCTCCATTGAGGATCTTTATTCCAAGACTAGGCATAAACTGTGTCGGGGGAAACCAGCCCATAGAATGCAAAATCTTGCGAAGTTAATTGATGTTCTTTTTTATTCATTGTTTAATGCCACTCCATAATGAATTCTTATTCCAGGCTGGTGAATTCCTGCAGCTCCTGGCTCAGTTCAATGAGATGGGATTCCAGCAGAGTACCATCAAAGAGGTTCTACTGGTCCACGAGAACCACAGGGAGAGGGCCCTGGAGGATCTCATGACACAACACAACTAATGGCTGTTATACCAGATATATTATTAGTAATGTTGTTTATAACGTTATATGAGGGTCTACTGGTCCATGGGGACCACAGGGAGTGGGCGCTGGAGGTTCTCATGGCACAACGGAGGGCTCTATTCATTCCGTATCGCAGAAATTCAGCGTTACAGCGTGATTTAAATTTGAGGGCAATGTTCCCGCGTGAGCGGAGATCGCATTCACGGTAAACGCTGCAGATGTCGGCTCAATAGGAAATTACCATTAAATAATGCTTCAGCGATACAGATTAAATAGAGCCCTAAATATGAATTAATGTATATTATACCGCTGAGAGGTTATGGAGATAAATGTGCAGCAAATATAGTAACCTTTTAATGGATCATGTTCAGTAGGGCACACCGTAGCACAACGTTTTGAAACACAAAACAATAATGTGTGTTTTATTGTTGAAGTGCAGGAAGTCCGTTTGTCCATTCATGAACACAGCTTTTTACTCCCCATCAGAATAATATGTTCATTATTTATTAAAAAATATATTTGTGGTGGATTATTCATTTGCGAGTAAACATTTATTTTCACCCGATTGCCCTGCCTTGGCTTTTTTTTCACTTGCACTCACAATAACACTGTAAACGTTCAAAAACCAACAGAAATAGAGATGCATTTGAAAACATTTAATTACAGTTTGCAAAATCGCCAACAGTCAGAGTATTGCCTTTTGCTTTTTAACAACATGATTCTCATTTCAGCTGTGATAGCACGTGTTGGTGCCCTAAAAAAAATAAAAGGGAAACTGTGACTAAAAATGACTAAAAGATCACTATGATTAAATGTAATGCCAATGTTTATATAGCAGAATCATTTGCAACAATCCCCCATAAGTATATGAAGTACACAACATGTCCTCTAGCACCAACATGGATTATTAATTATTTTTTAATCATTGGAGTGTTATATAAATAGAGAGGATGTTAAAAGTTTCATGAAAACTGTTTTTCATAGGTTTAGCAAGTCCTCCCAACATTTAATTAATCATTCAGCTCATAGATCAGAGAAGCTTAAACATCGAGAAGAAGAAAAAAATATTATACAAATCTTCTGACAAAAGGAGTAGAGTATTTTAGAGTTCAGTACATTCAGTAGGTGTTGGCACATCTCCTTCATCTAGACATGTAGAAATGGGACACAGACAATATAAACAGTGATAAAACTGGAAGACCCCAGGCCAGAAAGTACAGTTCTGAGCCCTCAGAGATGGAGGATTCAGGATCGTGGCAGTAGTTCTGAGCCCTCAGAGATGGAGGATTCAGGATCACGGCAGTAGTTCAGAACCCTCAGAGATGGAGGATTCAGGATCACGGCAGTAGTTCAGAACCCTCAGAGATGGAGGATTCAGGATCACGGCAGTAGTTCAGAACCCTCAGAGATGGAGAATTCAGGATCATGGCAGTAGTTCAGAACCCTCAGAGATGGAGGATTCAGGATCATGGCAGTAGTTCAGAACCCTCAGAGATGGAGGATTCAGGATCATGGCAGTAGTTCAGAACCCTCAGAGATGGAGGATTCAGGATCATGGCAGTAGTTCAGAGCCCTCAGAGATGGAGGATTCAGGATCACGGCAGTAGTTCAGAACCCTCAGAGATGGAGGATTCAGGATCACGGCAGTAGTTCAGAACCCTCAGAGATGGAGGATTCAGGATCACGGCAGTAGTTCAGAACCCTCAGAGATGGAGGATTCAGGATCACGGCAGTAGTTCAGAACCCTCAGAGATGGAGGATTCAGGATCACGGCAGTAGTTCAGAACCCTCAGAGATGGAGGATTCAGGATCACGGCAGTAGTTCAGAACCCTCAGAGATGGAGGATTCAGGATCACGGCAGTAGTTCAGAACCCTCAGAGATGGAGGATTCAGGATCATGGCAGTAGTTCAGAACCCTCAGAGATGGAGGATTCAGGATCACGGCAGTAGTTCAGAACCCTCAGAGATGGAGGATTCAGGATCACGGCAGTAGTTCAGAACCCTCAGAGATGGAGGATTCAGGATCATGGCAGTAGTTCAGAACCCTCAGAGATGACAAGTGAAACCTCGGCAGAGCTAGAAGAACAGTTGAGCTGAGACTCAGGGAGAGGTGCAAGTTTCTGTTCTGGAGTTACATTCAGTAGGCGTTGACACATTTCCTTCATCTAGACGTGCAGAAATGGACCCGGACAGAAACCGTGAAACTCAGTCAGATGAATCAGGGGACAGGTGCGGTTCTGTCTGACCCTTCAGCTCAGAGATGAGTGCCAGTAGAGTTCAGATGTCCTGTCTTGACGTTAGGTTTGGAAGCTTTTGAGAGATCTCGCTGTGGAGGATAAAAAAGAGACATAAAAAAAAAAAAAAAAAAAAAAAACATACAGTACCTGCATGTACCTGAGGACAAAACACGAGAATACAGGAAGGAAAATCTGTCTTGGGGAAGGTCAGTGGAAAAACAATATAGATTTGTGTTTTGAGTGAAACATCCTTTTAACTTCCCATGCAGTGTGGCAAAAAACAACAACCCAGAAGGTTATTTTAATGTTAAGACGGATCGAAGACACTGGAAAACATGGACAGGAGACAATAGTTTAACCAAAACCTTTGCGTGAAAAGTCACCATGAAAACCAAGCAACACAGTCCAGTTCAACAGTGTACGTTTGATCTTTAATTAAAAAAAAATGTTAATATTGCTCCTCACAAGATGGTTAGGCCAACCGAACCGGACCAGGCTCCCGGTTTCACCACGTTAGTCAAAGCTGAAAAGTAGGCATAACTTCAGCATGCAACCTTGGTTAGCAACTTAGCATGGTGAGTCTCAACGATTGTTACTGTGTTAAATAAAAATGTTCATCCATACAGACCTGGTAATGGCAGTGGATTCAATGTTGACAAAATCCTTCTAAAATAGAATGTAGAGTTAGATGGTCATAGAGAAAAAGAAGAAACCTATTTTAGCTATCGATAACAGCTTGCTTTCACTTAAAGGAAAAATCCACCCAAAACCACAAATTCCTCTAATTTAGTGTTAAATAACACTAATATATGTGAGATAACAATATTTTTTGTGAACAAATGTTTCATTTTGGCTTAATAATAAGGTTGGTAGCAATATGGAAAATCATTGTGGTAAACTGTTGCAGTTCAAGTCGACTACAAAATCCACAATGCAATACTCTATGGGCTGGCTAGCAAATGTAGCTACACACATTCATATCAAAGACAATATGCGCATGTAGCGTAGCTAGTTAGCTGTAAAATCACCTAAACAAACTGAACTATCAATTTAGGAGTCTACAATCTCTCCATGTTCAACCTGCAGATCGATGTGCCTCGCAGAGTGGAGTCTAACATTCACAACGGCAGATATACTTTTGAGGAGATGGGAAACGTTGCCCATGCTACGTCAATGGGCCGCGCGGTGCATTCTGGGCTATTCTGGGACAAGGAGAGCTCTCCTTCAAGGAGTGAATGGGCGTCTATTGGGAGCTAGAGCAAAAACCCAACATCAGCACAAATTTCGTCAACAATGAGTACAACATTTCAAATCCTTTCCGAGATGAGAACTTTTTTTTTTCCAGTCATTTAGCAGACGCTCTTATCCAGAGCGACTTACAGTTAGTGAGTGCATACATTATTTTATTTTTCATACTGGCCCCCCGTGGGAATTGAACCCACAACCCTGGCGTTGCAAACGCCATGCTCTACATCCCTGCCGGCCATTCCCTCCCCTACCCTGGACCAATTGTGCACCGCCCCGTGGGGCGGCCGGCTACGACAGAGCCTGGATTCGAACCAGGATCTCTAGTGGCACAGCTAGCACTGCGATGCAGTGCCTTAGACCACTGCGCCACTCGGGAGACATCTGTAATATCATATAGTTATGGAATCGTGACATTATGTACTTTCGAGGAAAATAGGCAGGTTTCTCAACATATACACTGACTTTGAGAAGGGATTGCGTGACGATTAGATTAGCAACCGCGTGACGCTGCATGACAACGTGAACGCGATTGGTCGACAGTCTGCTGGGTGGGGCGTTAAGCGTTCCTCCATTCATTGGATTCCTGTCTCCTTTCTATAATATCTCTGGCTACGGCACCATGCAATGCACCCTGGACTGAAGAGGCAGGAAAATAGGAGAAATGTGCTAGACCCTCTGTAAAATTACACATTTCTCGAGGTAGGAATATCGCAAAAATACGATCAATGGCTCATTCGAGAGAAGACATCCTCCCGAGTTATGACATCGGCCAGTATTGAAATCTGACATGTATGATAGACGTTTTTCGCGATCTAAAATTCGTATTCCTATTAACTTCCAGGGTAGTGAGGCTGACTTTCTCACGGTGCTACGTCATACCGGCCGGATTTCTACCTGCTTGAACACCAATAACCCAGATACACATGAAAACATTAAATTACCCAGGCAATCGATAGAACATCACTCAGAGATGCACAAAAACAATATAACATTTTTTTTTTAAATGGGTGAACCTTTCCTTTAAGTGTATACCATTCTCTTACAGGGTAAGACTGGTGCAATTCTCTGACAGACAGACAGACATAGCCACGCATCTCTGACTGGATTGTGTGTTGCTCGGTTTATCATTTGGTGGGCAGGTGATGACCTAGGAAATTACCGAAAATTCCGAATAGGTGCTGGCCACAGAGTTAATGCTGACGTTACGGTGTGAGGCAGGGCTAGCAGCCGGGGTTCTTAGCACACCACTCAGAGCCGTGAAGTTCAGGTGGGAGACGTTCTCCTTGTTGCGTTCCACTGTGCGGGGGGTTCTTCCAACACGACAAGGGGCCCTCAGAGGAATCTGGGGGGGGGGGGGGGGGGGGGGGTTAGAAAGGAGTTCTCTGTGACACTTCATGTGAAGCAGACGGGGTATAATAGTGTCCGTTATTTGTTTTAAAGCATTTACGAGTCCTCATGTTGTCACCATGTTTCCCCTCTTCAACTGACTCTCAACATGGCTGTTATTTAGACAGGATCCTTATGAGATGATATGAGACTCAACGTGGCTGTCGGTGATGATCATAAAGGGGGATCCTACCTTGCCGACAGCCATAGGCGTGGTCTGACCACTACGGGCTGTGTCTACTAACCTTGCTGGCAGACATAGGTGATCTGAGTAACGGCGACTGGCACATGGTTCCTCCGAAGACAGAGCGTAAGGTGCTGTTCGGAGTAGAACTGGAGATGCTGCTAGTGGCATTCAGCTGGGGAAAGGAGAAAAGGACAGTTCACACATTGCTCCATTTTCATGCAGATCTCTTGACCATCTTATGAGTATTACCCTGACTACACATTCCGGTTGTTGTTGTTTCTACCCTGACTACACATTCCGGTTGTTGTTGTTTTTACTCCTGCTACACATTACGGTTATTTAGGTGGAACAGCCCCTCCCTACCTTCAGGCTCTGCTCAAACCCTACACCCCAAACCGATCAATCTGTTCTACCACCTCTGGTCTCTTGGCCCTCCCACCCCATACGGGAGGGCAGCTCCCCCTGAGCCCAGTCCCAGCTCTTCTCTGTCCTGGCACCCCAATGGCGGAACCAGCTTCCCCCTGAAGCTAGGACAGCAGAGTCTCTCTGCCCATCTTCCCAAAACATCCGAAACCCTACCTCTTCAAAGAGTATCTTAAATAATCCCACGCCCCCCCCCCCCCCCCCCCCCCCCCTCCCCCCTCTATCTTTAATTTGATCACAAAAACAACCCCATTGGTGTTCAATCAACTGGTTTACCTTTCTTGCTTTGCCAGGTGTAGGGGTCCCTGCAAGGTGTCTTTTGGAGGGGGTTCGTTGAGCAGTCCCATACAGCATGTCTTGTTCCATCTGCTGGCTCTTCTTCAGTTGCTGTTCGTTTCACAAATCAGAGTCAGTATTCTCATCTGAACCGGATTCACTGTTTACGAGGAAACACTGGAAATAGTCCTTCGTAGTTATGTTTATTTGATTCCTTTCCCCCCACTCTTCCTTGAAGAAATCACTGACCTGATTATGACATGATTGGGGAAAGCTACTGTGTCGAGGAGACTTTGATTTCAATCTCATCAACGTCTATCTAATCAAGTTCAGATCAGTGATTACCTCGCGGAAGGGAGGCAGGAAACACATTTAAAAGCATTAAAAACAGGGCTGTTGTCTTCATTCTCACCCTCTCATTCTTCTCCCGCTCCTTCTCCTGTCGCAGTAGTTCCCACTGCTCCTGTACGAACTGGAGGAACCGCTGTCCATTAACCAGGAAGTCTCTGTACTGCTCCTCCTCCCATAGGTCTATCTGGGTCTTCAGGCTCTTCTCCAACTGGAACACGTGAGAGAACATGCTTCAAGTTAAAAATGTGCCCTATGTAATGGATCCTGATGTGTCACAATAAAAAACAAAAGACATTTAGAGCCAAAATAAATCCTAAAAGATGATATCAGGCTACATAAAGAAGAACAGTTCAGCTTGTGGTTAGAGTACTAACCAATTAACATTAAAAAAAATCAGAAAAACACAGAACTTCTCCTCACCTTTGGCAGGCTTTTCTGCAGGTCAGCCCTCTGCTTCTCCTCTTTAAGAAGGTTCCCTCCTCGGTTGTTGAATCTAGAAGGATCCGTCGCCTTTTTCTGTGGAGAGTTCAACCACGTCTTCATAAATACAGTCACTTGAAAACACACTTGAACACACCCGAAACTCAGTGGAAAAGTGAAGGGTGGGGTTAAGAGTGATGGAAGGTGGCGTCACTGACACAACTATACACAAAACAGATTGAGATTAAAGATTTGAATTCATTTTTTCCCCATCAGTAAAGTGCTCACCTCCAGTTGTAGGAATAGAGTCCAGCTGTCTTGCCACCTGGTGACTCCTTCAAACAGCTCCCTGTGGTCCTCATAATGCTTCCTCAGACTCTGGAGCTCAGCCTCGTGTAGATTCAGCAGCTCCTCGGTGTAGTCATCTGAGGGAATAAAGTATCAAATCTATAATTGATCTATATCATTAAAATGACCAAATCTCAGTAGGACAACCAGGGTTTCGTTCACCAGTCACCAAATGGAAGAAGACTGACAAACAGGGGTGGGACTACCTGGACTATTGTCTAATAAGAAGCATTTACTTTGGTTTTCAGTTGCAAAATGTTTCTCCATGGTGTACAGTTGAAGTCGGAAGATTACATACACTTAGGTAGGAGTCATTAAAAAAAACTTGTTTTGTTTTTCAACCACTCCAACTATAGTTTTGGCAGCAAAGGACCTTGTGAAGATGCTGGAGGAAACGGGTACAAAAGTATCTATATCCACAGTAAAACAAGTCCTATATCGACATAACCTGAAAGGCCGCTCAGCAAGGAAGAAGCCACTGCTCCAAAACCGCCATAAAAAAGCCAGATTACGGTTTGCAACTGCACATGGGGACAAAGATCGTACTTTTTGGAGAAATGTCCTCTGGTCTGATGAAACAGAAATAGAACTATTTGGCCATAATGACCATCGTTATCTTTGGAGGAAAAAGGGGGTTTCTTGCAAGCCGAAGAACACCATCCCAACCGTGAAGCACGGGGGTGGCAGCATCATGCTGTGGGGGTGCTTTGCTGCAGGAGGGACTGGTGCACTTCACAAAATAGATGGCATCATGAGGAAGGAAAATTATGTGGATATATTGAAGCAACATCTCAAGACATCAGTCAGGAAGTTAAAGCTTGGTCGCAAATGGGTCTTCCAAATGGACAATGACCCCAAGCATACTTCCAAAATTGTGGCAAAATGGCTTAAGGACAACAAAGTCAAGGTATTGGAATGGCCATCACAAAGCCCTGACCTCAATCCTATAGAAAATGTGTGGGCAGAACTGAAAAAGCGTGTGCGAGCAAGGAGGCCTACAAACCTGACTCAGTTACACCAGCTCTGTCAGGAGGAATGGGCCAAAATTCACCCTACTTGTTGTGGGAAGCTTGTGGAAGGCTACCCGAAACGTTTGACCCAAGTTAAACAATTTAAAGGCAACGCTACCAAATACTAATTAAGTGTATGTAAACTTCCGACCCACTGGGAATGTGATGAAAGAAATAAAAGCTGAAAGAAATCATTCTCTCTACTATGATTCTGACATTTCACATTCTTAAAATAAAGTGGTGATCCTAACTGACCTAAGACAGGGAATTTTTACTAGGATTAAATGTCAGGAATTGTGAACAACTGAGTTTAAATGTATTTGGCTGAGGTGTATGTAAACTTCCGACTTCAACTGTACCTAATGAACACCACCCAGTACATTACATTCGTAATAGGGACCAACTGTCCATGAGAAACCCAGTAGTACATTCCAATTAAAGCACATACTATGATACCGCGTTTACAAAACAACGACTGACCATCGTAGTAGGATGTGAAGGCTTGTCTCTGCTCCGGGTTGTAGTAACACTTCTCCCAGAACAGAGTCACCTCAGCCCTGATGGCTTCTATCACATTCCTCATGTTCTTGATCTTCAGCTGCTCCAGACGCCGGCACTCAGCTTGTAACTGGGGGGAAGAATTACAAAACGTACCGATTCAGCTTGTAACTGGGGGGAAGAATTACAAAACGTACCGATTCAGCTTGTAACTGGGGGGGAAGAATTACAAAACGTACCGATTCAGCTTGTAACTGGGGGGGAAGAATTACAAAACGTACCGATTCAGCTTGTAACTGGGGGGGGAAGAATTACAAAACGTACCGATTCAGCTTGTAACTGGGGGGGGAAGAATTACAAAACGTACCGATTCAGCTTGTAACTGGGGGGGGAAGAATTACAAAACGTACCGATTCAGCTTGTAACTGGGGGGGAAGAATTACAAAACGTACCGATTCAGCTTGTAACTGGGGGGAAGAATTACAAAACGTACCGATTCAGCTTGTAACTGGGGGAAGAATTACAAAACGTACCGATTCAGCTTGTAACTGGGGGGGAAGAATTACAAAACGTACCGATTCAGCTTGTAACTGGGGGGAAGAATTACAAAACGTACCGATTCAGCTTGTAACTGGGGGGGAAGAATTACAAAACGTACCGATTCAGCTTGTAACTGGGGGAAGATTCATTCAATTCAGAACATTCACCTCGGGTGAGTATCATTTCCCAATGTATTCATTACAAATGCAAATAAACTTGAACCTTGTTGTTTGTTGTAGGCATTCTAAATGCATTCCTTGCTAGTGCAAACGGGTGAATTGTAATCAGGGTCTGGATAGATATAGTGAGTGAGTGTAGTGGTGGAGGTTCCACCACATTGCTTCCACTTTACAGACCTACCAAAGAAGAACTATGTAAGGTTGCAAAATTTCAGTAACTTTCCCCTAGTTTTCCAGAAATCATGGTTGGAAGATTCCTGGAATCAGGAGGGAATAAACATGAAAACCGGAATCCTCCATCCAGGATTTATGGAAAAAACTGGAGGAATTTTGGGAAAGACACCAGAATTTTGCAACCTTAAAATGTATGTTAAACTCACAGCATCCATGTTCTTCTTCCTGGACTGGACCATGTGTTCTGAAATGCCCTCTCTCTCCTCCTGGGGCACCTGCAGCCTCTCCCACAGCTCCTGGATCTTAGTGCGGTAGGAGTTACACACTAGCTCATTCGCCGTCTTACGATCCTCCAGCTGAGAATAACACAACAATAAGTATGGTCAGGTGTTGTTTTGATGGACAATTGGGCTTCTGTGTTACATTTGTAAACATTTATCTGATCGTTATGTACATTTAACAAATACCACCCAACGAGAGTGAAAACATCCCAAAAATAAAGTTTAAACTAAAACACAACGCGAGCCTAAAAACAGTCAGAAATTGCTCTTACAATATGGCACATCTTTAAATAAATGAAGCATTCCGACACAGAATAACAGGGAAAATGGTGAATGTACATGAAAGGGCTGTACGCCAAGGTCTCACCTGTCCCAGCAGCAGTTGGAGAGCTGTGATGTTGTCGTTGGACAGACAGAAGGCCTCCTCGTCCTCACACACCACGTCCCTCTCAAAGCTGGTGTCCGGCAGCTGGTCCAGCTCCTCCATACACGCCATGATCTGACGCTTGATTCCCACAAACTCACTGTGGCGACGATCCTGGAACATACAATGGAGAGCGTCAATCTTAACTTACACTGACACCAAGGTTTGTCTGAATGAACACATTACTGAACATGTAAAGTGTTGGTCCCATGATTCATGAGCTGAAAATAAAAAAGATCCAAGAAATGTTCCATACGAACAATTTATTTATTTCAATTGACTGATTTCCTTATATGAACAGTAACTCATTGAAATTGTTGCATGCTGCGTTTATATTTTTGTTCAGTGTAGAATGGAGAGAATTAGCCTAACTTATTTACTTAGCTAGTCCTCTTCATTCTTATGTGGACATAAGGCTTACATACAATTAAACTAGGGTTAAATATTAGTGCTGAGCGATTAGTGCTATTTAAAGTCTGTTCGGTTTTGGTTTGATTATATAAAAATAAATCACGATTTTCGAGTAAAAAAAAAAAAAAAAAAAAAAAAATATATATATATATATATTAAATGCAGTATGCATTGTGGGTTTAATGTTGTAACACAGAATAAAACAATGAATAAGAGTCCCATGATGGTAGCGACTGTCCATTACTGCTTATCGCTTATTAACCATCATTTATTCACTTTAATAAAAAATATTTTGGTTGTCTGTATTCCATTAGTTTTATTTGATGACTTTATTAATTAATCCCAAGTCATCATCTCATCTCTATAGAGCTGCTGCCTATGATGTCTGACAAAAATAAACTATTTTAGTAGTTCTTCAAAAGTAAATAAGGCCTACTCTTATATGACTGCTGAATACCAACTATCAAATCACTTAGATCACGTATTTTCCAGGTAGATCCCACTCCATTACGCCTTCTCTTCTGTGTCTGCCCCACACCGACAGTCATCACTAGTTACCACAGCTACAAAGTAATAAATCCCGCCCATTTCTACAATGTCTCTTCTTAAAATGTGATTTTCAACCTAACCTTAACCACACTGCTAACCTTATGCCTAACCTTAACCACACTGCTAACCTTAACCACACTGCTAACCTTATGCCTAACCTTAACCACACTGCTAACCTTATGCCTAACCTTAACCACACTGCTAACCTTATGCCTAACCTTAACTGAAGACCAAAAAGCGCAAAAAGATTTTTATGATTGCCAATTTTGACTTTGTGGCTGACTGGACAAGTAGGCGCACAATGGATTATGGTCATTACCACGTTTTCTGCACTAAACTATGTAGACCAGGGGTGTCAAACTCATTTTAGCTCAGGGGCCACATGGAGGAAAATCTATTCCCAAGTGGGCCGGACCAGAAAAATCATGGTATATATATATATATATATATATATATATAACTTAAAAACAACAACTTCAGATTGTTTTCTTTGTTTTAATACGATCAACATACAACATAAAGCTGGAGCCTGAGGACAGTGTGTCCAAAATAGTACAAGCACAACATCACTATTAATCATAAAACACGTCAAGTTTATTTGAAAATTCTAAAGAAAAAGAACACACCAACACACAATGCCTCAGTGATTAACAGAACTGTTTCACAGATCACAGAACTATATCAGGGTGTCATTTCTCAGGCAGAAATGTAGATAAAAATAATGAAATCCTGTTCCCCAAACAAGTGCAAGAACCACAGAGTCAAGAATAGGTTAAATATACAAATAAAATAAAAACAATTAAAAACAATAGCACATCAACATAAAAACATATAAACATAAAGCTGGAGCCTGAGGACAGTGTCCAAAAGCACAACATCACTATTAATCATAAAACACCTCAAGTTATTTGAAAGTTCTGAGGACAAAGAACACACAAACACACAATGCCTCAGTGATTCACAGAAGTATATCACAGAACTATATCAGGGTGTCATTTCTCAGGCAGAAATGTAGATAAAAATAATGAAATCCTGTTCCCCAAACAAGTGCAAGAACCACAGAGTCAAGAATAGGTTAAATATACAAATAAAATAAAATCAATTAAAAACAATAGCACATCAACATAAAAACATATAAACATAAATCTGAAAGCGTTGATCAAACTCCCGTAACAGTCCAGTTATTTTATCTTTGAACCGCTTCATGTCTGCCACATGTTGGGTCGCGCACACATTTTTCAGACAGGGGAAGTGAGCTGCATCACCACCGGCAAGTTGCGTCTCCCACAATGACAGCTTCAACTTGAAAGAACGTATGCTGTCATAATACTGCGTGACAACTTTGTTGCGCCCTTGCAGCTGTTTGTTCAAGTTATTCAGGTGCTCTGTAACATCCACCATAAATGCAAGGTCTGGCATCCATTCTGCGGAATGAAATTCTAACACTGGTTTGCCCTTTTCTTCCATGAACTGTTCAATTTCTTCTCGTAAATCAAAGAAACGCCTCAGCACAGCACCTCGGCTTAACCATCTTACCTCAGTGTGGTATGGCAGGCCATAGATGTGGTCTTTCTCTCTGAGAAGGCTGTCAAACTGACGGTGATTCAGGCTTCTGGATCGGATGAAATTAACAGTTTGGATGACCACCTTCATGACGTTATCCATCTTTAATGACTTGCAACACAAAGCCTCCTGGTGCAAAATACAGTGAAAAATCAAAAAATCACGTCCTCCATTTGCAGATTGCACTTTCTCTCTGAACTTTGTCACAACGCCTGCTTTTTTCCCCCGATCATTGAGGGCGCATCATCTGTAGCCAGGCTGACAGCGCGGGACCAGTCCACTCCGACCCTGTCCAGCGCGCCGACGAGTGCGGTAAAAATATCAGCTGCTGTCGTTGTATCTGTCATCGGCACCAACTCCACGAACTCCTCGGTGACGGTCAATGTGTCATCAACTCCGCGGATGAAAAAATGGCCAGTTGTGCAACATCTGTAATGTCCGTGCTTTCATCAATTGCAACCGAAAACGCAATAAATGACTTTACTTTTTGCTTCAACTGGCTGTCCAAATCCACTGAAAGATCGGAAATCCTGTCTGCAACTGTGTTTCTTGTCAGGCTGATATTTGCAAAAGCCTGCCGCTTTTCAGGGCACACAATCTCCGCTGCCTTCATCATGCATGTTTTTACAAATTCACCCTCACTAAATGGTTTTGAAGCCACTGCGATTTCCTTAGCAATGAGGTAGCTAGCTTTCACTGCAGCGTCACTGATGTCTCGGCTGTGAGTAAACACAGACTGCTGTTTCTTCAGACCGGCCAACAGTTCATTCACCTTCTCTCATCTCCGCTGTCCTTGAAAGTTGTCATATTTGTCGGCATGAAGACTCACATAGTGGCGACGAAGGTTATATTCTTTCAGCACTGCAACATGCTCTGAACACACCAAACATACAGCTTTCCCATTCAATTCCGTGATTAAATAGGATGACCATTTTTCTTGGAACACTCTGCACTCTGCGTCCACTTTTCTCTTTTTTGACAGAGACATATTGGGGCAATGAGGGTGCCAAAGCACATAATGTTAAAAGTAGAAGCCGTAATAAATATCGCGGGCAAAACAAAGTAGCTCATTGGCTGCACGTGCTTGACCTACTTGCTCTGCCCCGGTATAAACAGTTTGCTTGCTTAACACAATTGCTATTGCGCCATCCAGTGGACGCAATTGGAACAGCAGTTTATTTTATTGAAAATTTGCAGCGCATTTTTATACTTAAAAATAAAAATAATGAATTTTTTTTTTTTTTTTTTTTTTTTTATCATCTCGCGGGCCGGATTAAACCCGTTTGCGGGCCTGATCCGGCCCGCGGGCCGTACGTTTGACACCCCTGATGTAGACTATTGGCCTGTTCAAAACTACAACTCCCTACTATAATCGCACAGTTCGGACTTGATTGGATTTAGCTCTAGAAAAACAATGAGCTCACAGAAAAACGAACGAAATGGAATTCAAATAATTGAACTCATGTCGGTCAATTTCTTGTTTAAAAACCAAAATAGTACAGACATTTTGGTTAATCGCTCAGCACTATTAAATAAACATCCGAATTGTATCACTTCATGCCTATTCAAATATACAATTCTCAAATTAATCTCAAAGACATCTGTGTATATTGGGTTTGCTGTGCTTAATTAAGTGACAGGCCCACTTGCCTATGTCTATTGTACTTAGGGCCACAAAGTGTTTATTTTAAATTTATATTTTAGTCATTTAGCAGACGCTCTTATCCAGAACGACTTACAGGAGCAATTAGGGTTAAGTTGCCTTGCTCAACGGCACATCGACAGATTTGTCACCTAGTCAGCTCGGGGATTCGAACCAGAGACCTTTCGGTTACTGGCCCAACGCCCTTAAGCGCTAGGATACCTGCCGCTAACCACAAACGGACCAATAAAAAACCGTATCCCCCCCACAAATGGATATGTTCACTACTGGTCAAAAGTTTTAGAACACCTACTCATTCAAGGGGTTTTCTTTACTAGTTTCTACATTGTAGAATAATAGTGATGACATCAAAACTATGAAATAACACATATGGATTCATGTAGTAACCAAAAAAGTGTTAAACAAATCAAAATATATTTTCTATTTGAATTACTACATGATTCCATATGTGTACTTCATAGTTTTGATGTCTTCGCTATTATTCTACAATGTACATTTACATTACATTACATCATTTAGCAGACGCTCTTATCCAGAGCGACTTACAGTTAGTGCATACATTTTTTATAGATTTTTTATACTGGCCCCCCGTGGGAAACGAACCCACAACCCTGGCGTTGCAAACGCCATGCTCTACCAACTGAGCTACCTCCCTGCCGGCCATTCCCTCCCCTACCCTAGACGACGCTGGGCCAATTGTGCGCCGCCCCATTGGTTTCCCGGTTGCGGCCGGCTACAACAGAGCCTGGATTCGAACCAGGATCTCTAGTGGCACAGCTAGCACTGCGATGCAGTGCCTTAGACCACTGCGCCACTCGGGAGACCATGTAGAAAATAGTAACAAATAAAGAAAGACCCTTGAATGAGTAGGTGCTCTAAAACTTTTTAACCGGTAGTGTATGAAAACCATAAAGGACGAAGCAGACGTACCTTCTCTTTAGTGAGACCGTTGAGGTAGGAGCGGTAGCCGTCCAGTTGTTCCAGCGATGGGACAGAGTCCACGTCGATACAGAAAGGGACTGAACACATGACGTCACACAGCTCCCGGTCCTGCTTGGACAGAGTCTTGAGCTCCTTGACCCTCTGACTCTTCTGTTTCATCGTCACCTCCAGCCGTGACCGGATATCTTTCTCCAGCTGCAGCATTGTCCTCCCCTCGTCCTCCTGTAGACACGTCAAGATGGTTGAGAGGGACATTAACAAGATGAAACATTAGGATAATGAATGATAGAACTTATTTTGATACAGTATTTTTTTTAAATGTCTTTGATCTCATGAGAATGGGATTGAGAGGATGAGGAAATTCCATGTATTATTTCTGTCTCTTGTGGGTGCCAGAAGGACTGCGTGCCAAGATAGCTGGGGGGCCACTTGTGCTGATCTTAGAAGAAGTACGTGATGAAATATCCTGGCTAGGGTGCAACACGATACCATATAGGGGGATCCTATTGTAGGTGATGAGTGACACTCAATAATGGGTGGCAACTGTTGGATGGAATTAGCTCGGAAAGCTTTATATAAAACGGAGAGGTTTTCTATGTAAGTCATTCGGCTGACAATAGGCTACGCCAGTACTGTAATATTAAAATAACTATGAACCAACTCTCCATCTAAGTGTTTAACTATTCTCTTACATCCTGAAGTACTCGATACCAGAGAAACTCTTCACAACAATGAAGTAACACATGGCTCTACACTGACCTCTCTTACAAGGAGCATGTGTGAGCCTAAGTTGGAAAATGTAGGTGCACACAAAGAAATTCAGGATCACAATGAAAAAGAGTAGAGGTAATAAAGCTAGAATCCTTCATATCTATAGGCGCACTGCCCTAAATAAAAATTCCAGGTCACACAGCAAAAATATTTAGGTGCATATGCAAGTAAAATGTCCGCACTATAACAATATTGCGTGTTCCAATTTGGATTCGAAAGACAGAAAGATTCATATTTTTTCACGAGTTTGCTACCTCAAAAATGTTGGAGATGCACTCCTAAGGCTCATTGCTCCACTAGGAGCTAAAAGGAACAGACCTAACTCAAGTCAAGTAAGAGAAGTGTACCTCAAAAGGGGACAGTTGAAGCTCAGTGCACAGAACATCCAGCTCTTTGCGACAGGACTCTATGCTGCTCATCAATCGCTTCCTTAAACTGTCCTCCTCAGCGATCATCATGTCCAGCAAGCCCTAGTAGAATAGAACACACAGGTCAGAATAGATTCCACTGGTTAATAAGTAAATTACCATCCTGGCTCAAGCTCATGTTGTACTGTCTTGCCATTTGCTAACTACTATGTTCCTTGTCACAACAATGCATGGCAATGACCAAGGGAGTTGAGCAAGCCACAAGACAACACAAACAGATCTGGTAGCATGCTAGCAAACTATTGTATCATCTTTTGGAAAGCACCCGAACTCACTTTGATATGTTTCTTGACTACATCAGTCCTCTGTACTCGCTGGTCCTCTGGAATGCCTATTTCCTCCCAGATGTCCTTCAACTGGTTCAGGGCTCGAGTCAGACATGCTACAGATTCCGCAGCGTGGACTTCACTGTACAGGAGGGGAAAATGAAAAGCAGTTGAAATACATGTCACATAAATGTGTTATGAATGCTGCAGCCTGCAACTACAGGAAAGAGTACGGATCAGGTTCACACTGTCCATGGATTGCTATGGCTTATTTTGTGTGCATTGCAGAGCTTGTTGTTGATCAATAGAACAACTTAATAATAATAATAATAATAAGTCATTTAGCAGACGCTCTTATCCAGAGCGACTTACAGGAGCAATTAGGGTTAAGTGCCTTGCTCAAGGGCACATCGACAGATTTTTCACCTAGTCGGCTTGGGGATTAGAACCAGCGACCTTTCGGTTACTGGTACAAAGCTCTTAACCACTAAGCTACCTGCCGCCCCTGAGCCGAGTGGGTTCTCGAAGGTGTCAGATGCCACGTAGCTATGACGTTACTGTTGCCAAGTTGTCATGGACATTTTGTCTGATCAGTAGCTGGTTGATTGACATTCCTCTTGGCAGGCTAAACTGGTTAGTCGACTACGTTATTGGGTTGTCAAAACAGTCCATCTAGTTAAGCTAGCCACTGTATTAAATAAAAACACGTTTAGCTAACGTTAGCTTTACAGTAGATAGTTATGGCAGATTGTTATCATTTTGATATCAAGCCAAGGCGGCGATCACAAAACGGTTATTTAGTTAGCCAGCCGTGTAGCCCAACTTGTTAGCTAGCTAGCCAGCCGTGTAGAGCAACTTGTTAGCTAGCCAGCCGTGTAGCCCAACTTACTTAGCTAGCCAGCCAGCCGTGTAGCCCAACTTAGCTAGCCAGCTAAAGTTATCTAGTTAGGTACTACAGTACAGTAGTAATGTTAGCATAACAAGTCATTCATGTTAGTTATTACCTACAGGTAACTTTAGCTACTGCAGCATTTTGTGGCAATATTATGTAACGTTGCTTAGTCTTAACCTCGTTGGTTAAGTTAGCGCGCTAGCTAACGTTAATCAACAACCTAACGCGTTAACAACAAGCAAGGACACCATCCAAACCTTCTCCTCATGGTTACGGATCCACCGAAAAGACAACACTGGTTACGGTCCACCGAAAAGACAACCCAATACAACAAACGGAAGATTGTTATCTGTGTCCAAGCGTCATTTGCCCTCTGCGACTCGGTTCAAATTTTGCACTGAAATGTTGCCTCTCTTCCTATTGGCCGATATGGAGAAGATGTCAGCAAAACTGCTTTCTATGGGCGTGGCCACAGCGTTTGACGATTTGAAGAGCTTACCTTTGATTTTTATTATTGGGGGATAGCGATCATAGCTGAATATTTTATTACCTGAAAATAACATATATCAGCTGCTATAGTAATATGAATAGTCATTTTTATTTTAATATATGTCTATAAGCCTCTGCATTACCGCTGAGGCACTAACTAACTACTGTAACTTACTCTCAATACATGTATTTTATTCTTTTTCATACTGGGCCCCCCCGGTGGATGGTGTCCTTGCTTGTTGTTAACGCGTTAGGTTGTTGATTAACGTTAACTAACTTAACCAACGAGGTTAAGACTAAGCAACGTTACATAATATTGCCACAAAATGCTGCAGTAGCTAAAGTTACTCTCTAAATGAAACTAAAAGAGATTAAGACCTGCCATACCCTATGTTTCAGAACTCTTTCCAAACTAGTATAGGCCTACGCCCCGAAACTGACCTGTGATGGGTTCACTTTTCATGATGTGCATTTTCATTACTTTTCATGATGAGGAGGTTGAAGGCAGAACATGATAACAGAGGAAGAGAATGATTGCTGCCACTGTCTGCTCCTTCTTTAGTCATGATAGACTAGTGTTTCCATTGTCTTTACTCATGATAGACTAGCGTTTCCATTGTCTTTACTCATGATAGACTAGCATTTCCATTGTCTTTACTCATGATAGACTAGCGTTTCCATTGTCTTTACTCATGATAGACTAGCGTTTCCATTGTCTTTACTCATGATAGACTAGTGTTTCCATTGTCTTTACTCATGATAGACTAGCGTTTCCATTGTCTTTACTCATGATAGACTAGTGTTTCCATTGTCTTTACTCATGATAGACTAGCGTTTCCATTGTCTTTACTCATGATAGACTAGTGTTTCCATTGTCTTTACTCATGATAGACTAGCGTTTCCATTGTCTTTACTCATGATAGACTAGCGTTTCCATTGTCTTTACTCATGATAGACTAGCGTTTCCATTGTCTTTACTCATGATAGACTAGTGTTTCCATTGTCTTTACTCATGATAGACTAGCGTTTCCATTGTCTTTACTCATGATAGACTAGCGTTTCCATTGTCTTTACTCATGATAGACTAGTGTTTCCATTGTCTTTACTCATGATAGACTAGCGTTTCCATTGTCTTTACTCATGATAGACTAGCGTTTCCATTGTCTTTACTCATGATAGACTAGTGTTTCCATTGTCTTTACTCATGATAGACTAGTGTTTCCATTGTCTTTACTCATGATAGACTAGCGTTTCCATTGTCTTTACTCATGATAGACTAGTGTTTCCATTGTCTTTACTCATGATAGACTAGTGTTTCCATTATTTGGGGTTTTGATCCTTCTTCCATTCCACTAAATGATTTTCTAAGAAGTGCAGCATTTGCAAAGCATATAGTTTATTGCTTTTTCCTTCACAGACACAAAGATAGAGAGTCAAGAGCAAGATCATGCAATGCAGAACATGAAGACATGTTCAGTTAAGTAAATAAATAAACATGGAATATGCAAACATCAATAAAAAAATCAAAACATAAACACGTTTAAGGCTACCTGATTGTTTCTGGAGTATCATTTTAAAATGTGATGACATAGAATTACAGTAGACAGTCATCATTGTCCTATTTGCAATGCATATCAGTGAGGGTAGGCCTACTCCCAAAGCCTGTATCAAGGGGCATTACATAAACAATCTCTGGTACCCCTAGTGATGGCAGTGACTTCTCTCTGTAGTTGAGACTTTCCTCAGTACCTCTAGACTGAACTGGTAGGTCAGTTTCTTCTTGACCTTTTTGATCTCTCCCGTCTTGCCGTAGTTCCGCAGGGCCCTGGCCATCTTCTGATAGGTCATCTTCTTCCTGTTTCCTTTCTGCGTGCCCCATCGATTAGCCAGAGTCTCCTTGTGTTTAGAAGAGAACTGGAAGATACCTTTCTCTTTGTCCGCCCACCACACGCTGTCCTTCATGTCTCCTTTCCTCAGCAGATCCAGCAGGAACTGGTACAGGCGGGTCTTTCTCTTGCTACCTGGATAGAGAGATATGGTAGAGATATTGGAGATAAGGGATTCATATGGGATTACATTTTCTCATAATTCCTCCAGTTTCAACTGCACCCCGGGGGAGTGGGCGTGTGGAATGGAGTGGGTGTGTCAAAAGCGCTCTGCTATAGGTTAGAGGTTTCGACTAGATGGTATACAGTTTATGTCAGAATTGACTTTTCGTAGCTCGTTAGGAGAACTTACGCAGCAGGTTAGGATAATTAACGTAGCGGGTTAGGATAATTAGGGTAAGGTTAGGAAAAGTTTTAGGGGTTAGCTAAAAGCCAGAGCGGGTTAGGCAGAGCATAATTGACCAATTAGCTGCTTGCTTTCGAAACGCCCACTCCTTTCGACACACCCACTCGTTTCCACATGCCCATACTCCGGTTAAACGTTACTGTTGGTTATGTTTTGATTATAATTATGATAGTAAATCTTTGCATTGACTGATCCCTGTATGGAATAGGACACTACCCAGCCAACAAAACTATTATGGCCGAAATCCAGCCCACATCTACCAGGTATTACGGCCCAGTTAAAATTATGGTCCAGAAGTGGGCCAGATTAGCCATATCAGTAAACCAGTCAATCAGTCAGTAAGCCAGATCAGTCAATCAGTCAGCCAGTCAGCCATATTAGTCAATCAGTCAGTCAGCCATATCAGTCAATCATTTAGTCAGCCAGATCAGTCAATCAGTCAGTCAGCCAGATCAGTCAATCAGTCAATCAGTCAGTCAGCCAGATCAGTTAATCAGTCAGTCAGCCAGATCAGTCAATCAGTCAGTCAGCCAGATCAGTCAATCAGTCAATCAGTCAGTCAGCCAGCCAGATCAGTCAGTCAGTCAGCCAGTCAGCCAGATCAGTCAATCAGTCAGTCAGTCAGTCAGTCAGTCAGTCAGCCATATCAGTCAATCATTTAGTCAGCCAGATCAGTCAATCAGCCAGTCAGCCAGATCAGTCAATCAGTCAGTCAGTCAGTCAGTCAGCCATATCAGTCAATCATTTAGTCAGCCAGATCAGTCAATCAGTCAGTCAGCCAGATCAGTCAATCAGTCAATCAGTCAGTCAGCCAGATCAGTCAATCAGTCAGTCAGCCAGATCAGTCAATCAGTCAATCAGTCAGTCAGCCAGATCAGTCAATCAGTCAGTCAGCCAGCCAGATCAGTCAGTCAGTCAGCCAGATCAGTCAGTCAGTACAGTAAGTCAGGACTCACTGGAGTCACCCCCAGAGGGGACATGGTCTCCGTAGTCCTCCTCCTCTCCCTCAGACACCTCCAGTGGGGGGCTGTGGCCCCCAGGTCTCTCCTCCTCTGAGCAGTAGTGGCTCGGGGACACGGGGGCCTGCTGATGGTAAAACACCGTGCGGCTGTAATACGGCATCTGTGGAGAAGAATGGACAGATCATTTGATAGATGGTTGTACGGTATGTTTTGTTTAGCATCTATATGACAATATAACACACATTTTGGGGCGCCATTTTGAGCACTAGTTCTGAATGAAAGTATGGAAAACCTCCACATGTTGTAGCCTCTTTATCTAGGCAGGCCCCCCGAAATCTAAATATTTCAAATTAAAATCTATTTTTCACATGCGCCGAATACAACAGGTGTAGACTTAACCGTGAAAAGCCCTTAACCAACAATGCAGAGTTAAAAAAATAGGACCTTGATTCTGTAGGCTTTAATATTGTGTTTGCTTTGATTACTCTGTGATTTGGTGATCACATACACATCTCCTGTATAAATAACCGTTGCTTAGTAGACTGGCCTGAGAGACTGTCGGATTGTGTTACTTTGGAAATGTCAAAATGGTCCGTCATCTCACTAAAAGAGGAAGTAGTGGAAGGGCAACTAAATATAATCTAAAAACAATTGCCAATAGCACAATGGACAGACAGTCATACATGAGAAATACCCTTAAAAGTCCAGGCCAAATGTTTTGGAGACTGATTTTTATTTACATCATTCTGTGGGGATTTACTTCTTATCACAAATGCAAAGTCATTCTCCTACAGCCCCCAAAACATTTTCCTACAGCCCCCAAAGCATTCTCCTACAGCCCCCAAAGCATTCTCCTACAGCCCCCAAAGCATTCTCCTATAGCCCCCAAAGCATTCTCCTATAGCCCCCAAAGCCATTCTCCTACAGCCCCCAAAGCCATTCTCAAATAGCCCCCAAAGCATTCTCCTACAGCCCCCAAAGCCATTCTCAAATAGCCCCCAAAGCATTCTCCTATAGCCCCCCAAAGCCATTCTCCTACAGCCCCCAAAGCCATTCTCAAATAGCCCCCAAAGCATTCTCCTATAGCCCCCAAAGCCATTCTCCTATAGCCCCCAAAGCCATTCTCCTACAGCCCCCAAAGCCATTCTCAAATAGCCCCCAAAGCATTCTCCTACAGCCCCCAAAGCCATTCTCAAATAGCCCCCAAAGCATTCTCCTACAGCCCCCAAAGCATTCTCCTACAGCCCCCAAAGCATTCTCCTATAGCCCCCAAAGACATTCTCCTACAGCCCCCAAAGCATTCTCCTATAGCCCCCAAAGCATTCTCCTACAGCCCCCAAAGACATTCTCCTACAGCCCCCAAAGCATTCATAGCCCCCAAAGACATTCTCCTACAGCCCCCAAAGCCATTCTCAAATAGCCCCCAAAGCAATTATTCTATACATCTTTGATTTAACAGTTGCATTGTACATTTGTATTTGATCAGGCTTTCCTCACCCACTCACTGCAGTGCCTCAGATGATGTCTCAATAAGGAGGTTGAGTAAATGAGGTGTAGCCTAGGCTATCCACAGCCCTGCGGTTGGGGAGTGTGCACTATTCTGCTGCTCTATCCTCGCTAGGCTAGTGGTCCTGGCTAAATGTACCCTCATGAGGGTCGTGACTAAATGTACCCTCATGAGGGTCGTGGCTAAATGTACCCTCATGAGGGTCGTGGCTAAATGTACCCTCATGAGGGTCCTGGCTAAATGTACCCTCATGAGGGTCATGGCTAAATGTACCCTCATGAGGGTCGTCACTAAATGTACCCTCATGAGGGTCCTGGCTAAATGTACCCTCATGGGGGTCATGGCTAAATGTACCCTCATGAGGGTCGTGGCTAAATGTACCCTCATGAGGGTCGTGGTTAAATGTACCCTCATGAGGGTCGTGGCTAAATGTACTCGCATGAGGGTCCTGGCTAAATGTACCCTCATGAGGGTCGTGGCTAAATGTACCTTCATGAGGGTCGTAGCTAAATGTACCCTCATGAGGGTCCTGGCTAAATGTACCCTCATGAGGGTTGTGGCTAAATGTACCCTCATGAGGGTCGTGGATAAATGTACCCTCATGAGGGTTGTGGATAAATGTACCCTCATGAGGGTCGTGGCTAAATGTACCCTCATGAGGGTCGTGGCTAAATGTACCCTCATGAGGGTCGTGGCTAAATGTACCCTCATGAGGGTCGTGGATAAATGTACCCTCATGAGGGTCGTGGCTAAATGTACTTGCATGAGGGTCCTGGCTAAATGTACCCTCATGAGGGTCGTGGCTAAATGTACCTTCATGAGGGTCGTGGCTAAATGTACCCTCATGAGGGTCCTGGCTAAATGTACCCTCATGAGGGTTGTGGCTAAATGTACCCTCATGAGGGTCGTGGCTAAATGTACCCTCATGAGGGTCATGGCTAAATATACCCTCATGAGGGTCCTGGCTAAATGTACCCTCATGAGAGTTGAGGCTAAATGTACCCTCATGAGGGTCCTGGCTAAATGTACCCTCATGAGGGTCATGGCTAAATGTACCCTCATGAGGGTCGTGGCTAAATGTACCCTCATGAGGGTCATGGCTAAATATACCCTCATGAGGGTCCTGGCTAAATGTACCCTCATGAGGGTTGTGGCTAAATGTACCCTCATGAGGGTCGTGGCTAAATGTACCCTCATGAGGGTCCTGGCTAAATGGACCCTCATGGGGTCGTGATAAATGGACCCTCATGAGGGTCGTGGCTAAATGTACCCTCATGAGGGTCGTGGCTAAATGTACCCTCATGGGGGTCCTGGCTAAATGTACCCTCATGAGGGTCGTGGCTAAATGTACCCTCATGAGGGTCCTGGCTAAATGTACCCTCATGGGGTCGTGGATAAATGTACCCTCATGAGGGTCGTGGCTAAATGTACCCTCATGAGGGTCGTGGATAAATGTACCCTCATGAGGGTCGTGGCTAAATGTACCCTCATGAGGGTCGTGGCTAAATGTACCCTCATGGGGGTCGTGGATAAATGTACCCTCATGAGGGTCGTGGCTAAATGTACCCTCACTCAGGAAAAGCGCATCGTTGAGCAACCCACTACCAGCACAGACCACTGTGTATGCTATCACATTGCATCCAGTCATCTCTCTGCCCTCCCTCTCAAAGACAGAGAGTATTATCTCTAGATATTGTATATTGTTGATAGTGATAATGTATACCACTATAGTATAAAAGGCCTGGGAATCTTTCTTCATAGGCTATGTGTTAGGCCATCTGTCAGAGTTGCTTTATCCCAATAGGTATTTTATATTTTTCACAGCTTTGACACTGTTCTCATCTGAAATACAAATTTCATATACATACAGTATAAGTTGTCAAGATGATCAGAGACAGAGTTGGACTAACCTGTGGGGAGATGGGTAGAGGTCCCAGTCCTGGGTCTACTAGAGGTGGACTAACCTGTGGGGAGATGGGTAGAGGTCCCAGTCCTGGGCCTACTAGAGCTGGACTAACCTGTGGGGAGATGGGTAGGGGTCCCAGTCCTGGGCCTACTAGAGCTGGACTAACCTGTGGGGAGATGGGTAGGGGTCCCAGTCCTGGGCCTACTAGAGGTGGACTAACCTGTGGGGAGATGGTTAGGGGTCCCAGTCCTGGGCCTACTAGAGGTGGACTAACCTGTGGGGAGATGGGTAGAGGTCCCAGTCCTGGGCCTACTAGAGGTGGACTAACCTGTGGGGAGATGGGTAGGGGTCCCAGTCCTGGGCCTACTAGAGGTGGACTAACCTGTGGGGAGATGGGTAGGGGTCCCAGTCCTGGGCCTACTAGAGGTGGACTAACCTGTGGGGAGATGGGTAGGGGTCCCAGTCCTGGGCCTACTAGAGGTGGACTAACCTGTGGGGAGATGGGTAGAGGTCCCAGTCCTGGGCCTACTAGAGGTGGACTAACCTGTGGGGAGATGGGTAGGGGTCCCAGTCCTGGGCCTACTAGAGGTGGACTAACCTGTGGGGAGATGGGTAGGGGTCCCAGTCCTGGGCCTACTAGAGGTGGACTAACCTGTGGGGAGATGGGTAGGGGTCCCAGTCCTGGGTCTACTAGAGGTGGACTAACCTGTGGGGAGATGGGTAGGGGTCCCAGTCCTGGGTCTACTAGAGGTGGACTAACCTGTGGGGAGATGGGTAGGGGTCCCAGTCCTGGGCCTACTAGAGGTGGACTAACCTGTGGGGAGATGGGTAGAGGTCCCAGTCCTGGGCCTACTAGTGGCAGGTGGAGGGTGTCGGTATCGGGGTAACGATAGGGTTGGAGGAGCTGTTGGGAATGGACACTCTGTAGCTCTGTCAGGTGACTCTCTTGTGAGGAGGTGTCCAACAAGTCCCTCTGGTGCATGCCCCGGTCAGAGTGGTAGTCCCAGCCATGCTCTAAACCAGAAGAGAGACATAACATATTATAAGCGTTGATGTGACATTTATAAAGGCTCGCACATACTTACAGCTATAAAGCATTATACTGGCAGGCTTTAAGTAATGTGTTACCGTAATTTATTTTCAATGAGGACGATTGGAATTTCAATTGTTTATTTGCTAAATTGACTGAATTGAATTGAACCCTATTGGACAGCTATTCAGTCTTTAACGTGTGAAGCTTTATCATTATATTCATAGTGTGTGTTTTTTTCCCACTCACCATCGTGAAGTTCTCCAACATTGGTGAGATATGAGTATAACTCTACAGGTGGTCGATAAATCTCAGGTTCATATGAGATTATTTCTTCAGATGCCTTTGTGAAGAAAAAAAATCTCATGCGTGTCAAAAATGAAGGTAGATAGCAAAAGTTTATGTGTTTCTAGAATGGGTCATTCTTTTGTACTCTAGGCTGAGTACATATCTTGCTAGTGAGATATGGTGTAATACACATCTCATTGGATATGAATACAAAGTTTATTATATATTTAACAAAATCACAATGAACAGCCTGTAAATCTGGACAATTTACCCACATTTGACTTATTTACAATTTAGCACATTTCATATGTACTTTTTACACATTTCTCAGCCACATTTGCAACAAACAAAAGATCATACACAATACTTACAGATGGAATTATGTAGCTTTCCATCATATGCATGAAGATGACTTTGCAAACCTGTGCGTGTCAGCTCTTGTCTTTCAAAATCACGCAGTTATAATCATGAAATAACTGAGAAATATCCTTAGATTTAATTCCCTTGAATTTTGATTGAGTTTCTGATCGGAGTCCTTTAGTTTCAAATGCAATACAGTTGACCTCTATCAGCCCAAACAGAGCTGAAAAACAATGCTGGGAGCATTAAACCAACACTATACTGTACTTCCACTTTTTTCTTCTTCATCTGATTCCTGACAGTTGCTGATTTGTCAGAGGATGTGAACCAATCAGATTCACATTCATGGGTTTGGTTTCACCGTTTTCTGCCTAGATTCTTAACCAAGGGTCAACCTATCGTTCAGGCTTTTAACTATTATATTTGGTAAATGCACTAAAATAATTGAACATAAAACATGTTTTTACTTGTGGGAGAGTTATAGCAGACCTACTGTATATAACAGTGATATACTTGTAACGGTATTGTCAGTGTCTACAATAACAGAGATATTCTTGTAACGTTACTGTCAGTATCTACAATAACAGAGATGTTCTTGTAACGGTATTGTCAGTATCTACTAAAGCGGTGATATTATTCTTGTAACGGTATTGTCAGTATCTACAATAACAGAGATGTTCTTGTAACGGTATTGTCAGTATCTACAATAACAGAGATATTCTTGTAACGTTACTGTCAGTATCTACAATAACAGAGATGTTCTTGTAACGGTATTGTCAGTATCTACAATAAC
Source organism: Coregonus ussuriensis (assembly GCA_031479575.1). NCBI lineage: Eukaryota > Metazoa > Chordata > Actinopteri > Salmoniformes > Salmonidae > Coregonus > Coregonus ussuriensis. The sequence goes on along the minus strand of CM062498.1, from coordinate 12,052,047 downwards.
AGAGATATTCTTGTGACGGTATTGTCAGTATCTACTATAGCAGTGATATTATTCTTGTAACGTTACTGTCAGTATCTACTTTAAGCATTGACTTAGAGAAGAGGTTATTGTTGAAGAGTTTTTGAGAGAAGTCCAAACCAAAAGTGAAGTTGGGAAAGCGCTAGTTCCCTTTTTAATTAAAGGTCCAGTACTATATAATAATATAATACATTGGAGGAAGTGACACGGTGACACGGTGACACACAGAGATACAGAGAAATGGATTGTATTAACAAAGTGAGTAATAGCATGAAGGTCTGTATGTTACGATACCATTACTAGGCTACATGTATGTGTCCACTTTATAAAGATGACAGGTCCGTTAAAAGACTCATGGCTTTGACAGCAATAATGCATCAAAGCATTTAAACATGCGCACGCACACGCATGCACGAACACACATACACACACACACACACACACACACACACACACACACACACACACAGACTCTTAAATGAGGAACTATGATTGAACTAACAGATTCAATTCCTCATTAGATACATGTGTGATGACAGTGAGGAAAACAACTGCAAGCCGCCACGACACAAAGTTTCCTGGGAACCAAGATGCATAGCTTGAATTGTATAGTTTACGTACATGAAGGTACAGAAAGACGATCATTATTCTCATGATTGGTGGAGACAAGAGTGTTGTTTTTTTTGTTGGGACAGTTGCATCACATTGCTGGCCTCAGGCCTGTTGTTACACTGGTTGTTTTTGGACCCCCAGATTATCTTTTAAAAAACTATATTTTGTATAGATCTGCTTTAAACAAGAGGTTAGTATAATCAGTAACAGATATCCTATTGCTGTCAATGTGTGAATATTCTTGTGTAGATCTGCAGATAAACACTGTCTCTCTCTTGCACAACAGCTCTTAAAGCGTCTTCACAGTCTATCTCAGTCCCCAATGGCACCATTTTCCCTGTACTGATGTAGGATCTTAATTTGATCGTGTTGCAGGAGAACTTTCCTGCAATGCAGGACATTTTAAACTTGTAGTGTATTTTTTGAGGTTTAAAAAGGCTTCTGAATTTTGTAATTTCCACTTTAAAATGTCAGACTTGATTTTCCCTTACAAAAAAATGTATCGACCCATATAAAAATGTCCAATAATTATATAATCCACATAATAATTCACATTTCCTGTTGCTGCAGCATTCTTTTCCTGTTGTAGCAAACTCTGGTCGAAAGTAGTGCACTATATAGGGAATAGGGTGCCATTTTGGACGAATCATTTGTCTCAGCTAAACTAATCTGAAATTATGAAAAAATACAGCATGAGGTCAGTTAGGAAAAAAAACCAAAAGGCCTGTATCAGGATTTTATCATTTATTTAAGAATAGAAGGGAACTCCCAGAAATCACGCACACACAAGCGCACTTACACACACATACAGTGGGGAGAACAAGTATTTGATACACTGCCGATTTTGCAGGTTTTCCTACTTACAAAGCATGTAGAGGTCTGTAATTTTTTATCATAGGTACACTTCAACTGTGAGAGACGACGGATTCTAAAACAAAAATCCAGAAAATCACATTGTATGATTTTTAAGTAATTAATTTGCATTTTATTGCATGACATAAGTATTTGATACATCAGAAAAGCAGAACTTAATATTTGGTACAGAAACCTTTGTTTGCAATTACAGAGATCATACGTTTCCTGTAGGTCTTGACCAGGTTTGCACACACTGCAGCAGGGATTTTGGCCCACTCCTCCATACAGACCTTCTCCAGATCCTTCAGGTTTCGGGGCTGTCGCTGGGCAATACGGACTTTCAGCTCCCTCCAAAGATTTTCTATTGGGTTCAGGTCTGGAGACTGGCTAGGCCACTCCAGGACCTTGAGATGCTTCTTACGGAGCCACTCCTTAGTTGCCCTGGCTGTGTGTTTCGGGTCGTTGTCATGCTGGAAGACCCAGCCACGACCCATCTTCAATGCTCTTACTGAGGGAAGGAGGTTGTTGGCCAAGATCTCGCGATACATGGCGCCATCCATCCTCCCCTTAATACGGTGCAGTCGTCCTGTCCCCTTTGCAGAAAAGCCTCCCCAAAGAATGATGTTTCCACCTCCATGCTTCATGGTTGGGATGGTGTTATTGGGGTTGTACTCATCCTTCTTCTTCCTCCAAACACGGCGAGTGGAGTTTTGACCAAAAAGCTCTATTTTTGTCTCATCAGACCCCATGACCTTCTCCCATTCCTCCTCTGGATCATCCAGATGGTCATTGGCAAACTTCAGACGGGCCTGGACATGCGCTGGCTTGAGCAGGGGGACCTTGCGTGCGCTGCAGGATTTTAATCCATGACGGCGTAGTGTGTTACTAATGGTTTTATTTGAGACTGTGGTCCCAGCTCTCTTCAGGTCATTGACCAGGTCCTGCCATGTAGTTCTGGGCTGATCCCTCACCTTCCTCATGATCATTGATGCCCCACGAGGTGAGATCTTGCATGGAGCCCCAGACCGAGGGTGATTGACCGTCATCTTGAACTTCTTTTCCATTTTCTAATAATTGCGCCAACAGTTGTTGCCTTCTCACCAAGCTGCTTGCCTATTGTCCTGTAGCCCATCCCACCCTTGTGCAGGTCTACAATTGTATCCCTGATGTCCTTACACAGCTCTCTGGTCTTGGCCATTGTGGAGAGGTTGGAGTCTGTTTGATTGAGTGTGTGGACAGGTGTCTTTTATACAGGTAACAAGTTCAAACAGGTGCAGTTAATACAGGTAATGAGTGGAGAACAGGAGGGCTTCTTAAAGAAAAACGAACAGGTCTGTGAGAGCCGGAATTCTTACTGGTTGGTAGGTGATCAAATACTTATGTCATGCAATAAAATGCAAATTAATTACTTAAAAATCATACAATGTGATTTTCTGGATTTTTGTTTTAGATTCCGTCTCTCACAGTTGAAGTGTACCTATGATAAAAATTACAGACCTCTACATGCTTGGTAAGTAGGAAAACCTGCAAGATCGGCAGTGTATCAAATACTTGTTCTCCCCACTGTACACACAAGCACAGATGTGAACTCTCCCTCTCTCTCTCTCTCTCTCTCTCTCTCTCTCTCTCTCTCGCTCATGACTCAAAGACACAAGGGTTGCAGGAGCCATGCCAACCAGACTCACCAACCACCAAACAAACACAACACAGCTCATCTCCAGCCGGCCCCACAGAAACAAACATGGCTACCTGAAGGGTGGAGGGAAACAAACATGGCTACCTGAAGGGTGGAGGGAAACAAACATGGCTACCTGAAGGGTGGAGGGAAGACGGTGATGTGTTGTTGTTTGGGTATCAGTCCTAAAACTATTCTGTTAGAATGTACTGTAAACGGTATCTCTTCCTTTATTTATTTGACTATATGGACAGTGAATAGTATTGTGTTGGCTGATGCATTATTATAAAAATGTTTGCTCTGTCTCCATCTGCTGGCATCGACTAGTGGACTCGCTAATAAATCCCTCGAGCAATATTGGGCAGACCAGACCTACAGCAAGAGAGAAAGGAACCAAAATACAGGCCCGTCCTGATATCATCACCGAATGTTTTTTTTTTTTTTATAACGTAATGTTTACTGCTATTTGGTCGTACTGGGACAATTAACGATAGTGTTTGTGATCTGTTGTCAATAATGGCCTAGGAATATATCATTACACGGTCATCACAGTATTATCAGCTTGATGCTGCGGCAGAGAGCGACCACATTCCCCCGCACGAGCCATTGATTGCTGTCCCGCGGAAGGAATTATCCAGGCAGCTGGCACGAGAGAGGAACCGGAGGAATCTCTTCTTATACCGCGTGCAGCTGGGAACATCATGTCTGCTATGAGGACATTGACGGCTGCGGGGCTATCTTTGTCTTTTTGCGCCTTGGGACTCATAGCAGTCGCAATATGTACTGACAATTGGTACGAGACGGATGCGAGGAGGCACAAGGAACGTTGTAAGAATTATTCCAACAAAAGAAACGACCCCGGATTCAATTCATCTATATCTCCAACCAGAACCTCCCACTCCGTATGCTACCGAAGGAGAATAACGTGGAGAGGAAGGGGTCGAGTGGGGGAGTCCTCCTGCGGGCTAAGCGGCACTTTTTGCCCCCTGCCCCGGCCATGGAGTCCCTCTGCAGTCGGCAGTACAACTCCACAATCTCCGGGCTGTGGAGGAAATGTCATCGAGAGGGATTCGACCTGGAGACGGAGGATCTCATCTTTAAAGGTTTCATCATTTGATCACGTCATATCATACACACTATACTGTTTATATATATATATAATGTCAGTGGCGCAATTGTCTGTTTACAAGGCGTTTTTTATTCTCACTGATGTGGTGAACAGAGCGAATCATCATCGGAATTTGAGCGCTGCATGAGGCGCTATCCGAGGTGCTGAATGCTGATCTAGCGGTTAGCGGTCCGCCCACATTCAAGGCCTACGCAGCTGCAACAACAACAACAACACGGCTTTTCATCCATCATTTGATAATGTGACACCAATGTTGATGTTTGATTTATTTGTGTCATCTCAACGTTGTGTCAGTGTGTTCATGGGGTCGCATTGTACTAGAATTGGCACCACTTGTCTTTTTTTGGTGTTTTTGGAGATAAACCTATAGGCTACAGAGCCGCAGCTAAGACGGGAGGCCAATGTAAAAACACTGAATATAAACACTGAATGTGAATATATGTGGTGAAACTATGGTTCATGCTGCTAGCCATTTTATTTTTTTTATCAGGTAGGCTACACATGCAATAATATTTGTAATTTCAATATGGCCTCTCCATGTGAAACTATGTTTGTTTTTGTTCCTTCTCTGTAGGTTTGGTTCAGCGCTGCACACCAATAAAATACTACTACTCCTCTTTAGCCCTCCCCAGAAATCTGAACATCAATATAACCAAGACTATTCGTCAGGATGAGTGGCATGCGCTCCGTAAGTTACCGCGGTAACCCTTTCAATCTCCATCTCATCTGGTGAATTAGAAAGGTCTACAATGGCAGCTATGGTTGGAAATATGGAGGGGTTAGGGATGGGTGGGAACCCCCATAACAAATCTGGGTCACACTTTATTTAGATAGTCCGGATTGTCATACTATAAAAAAAAAAAAAAACGATCTGTTGATAAACAACTGCTTGCTAAGGTTATGGTTAGGGTTCGGTTTGGAATAAGGGTTAGGGTTAGGGTTAGCAGACAGTTATTTGAAATGTTACTGATAGTCTGTAGAGCATCTACAGATGGACTATCCAAATAAAGTGTTACCCAAATCAGCCCCTCCCCCGTCCATTAGAATTGAAATAGCAATGTGGGCCCTCCCACAATTGTCAAAGATATTGACATCAATTACTCCCAAGACACATTGAGCACCCCTCAACAGTCAAGGTGTAATTCCAATCCTTCCGTCTAACTAACTTGGCACCACCACAGCAAAATAAATGATTTTTTATATCATGTTGACATATTAATTTCTCTTCATCCAATTCCTCTCTCCCTGTGTAGACCTGCAGAGAATGACAGCCAGTTTCATCGGCATGGCTGTGTCCATCATCCTGTTTGGCTGGGTGATTGGAGCTCTGGGTTGTTGTAAGCAGCATGACCTGATGCAGTACGTAGCTGGACTCCTGTTTCTCATGGGAGGTGAGTTCTGAGAGAGCTGTTTCACTCAAACGCGCGCACAGAATGCTGTGCATAGCTGGACTGCTCTTCCTCCTGGGAGGTGAATGAGAAATGCTGTACACAGAATACATAGCATCATCCTACTGGGGAGACATATTCTGAATTCTAAATCTACCTCTAGTCTAGCCCCTATACTCACATAGTGAAATGTGTTGTTTTACAGGGTCAGCCAAAGTAGTACAGCACCCCTGAAGCAAATTAGGGTTATCAAATAAAATCAAACAATATTTGCCACATGTGCCGAATACAACAGTGAAATGCTTACTTACCTTAACCAACAATGCAGGTTTAAGTTAAGAAAAATAAGTGTTAAGTAAAGTTAAGTGCCTTGCTCAAGGGCACATCGACAGATTTTTCACCTTGTCTGCTCAGGTACAGTGGGGAAAAAAAGTATTTAGTCAGCCACCAATTGTGCATGTTCTCCCACTTAAGAAGATGAGAGAGGCCTGTAATTTTCATCATAGGTACACGTCAACTATGACAGACAAAATGAAGAAAAAAAAATCCAGAAAATCACATTGTAGGATTTTTAATTAATTTATTTGCAAATTATGGTGGAAAATAAGTATTTGGTCACATACAAACAAGCAAGATTTCTGGCTCTCACAGACCTGTAACTTCTTCTTTAAGAGGCTCCTCTGTCCTCCACTCGTTACCTGTATTAATGGCACCTGTTTGAACTTGTTATCAGTATAAAAGACACCTGTCCACAACCTCAAACAGTCACACTCCAAACTCCACAATGGCCAAGACCAAAGAGCTGTCAAAGGACACCAGAAACAAAATTATTGTAGACCTGCACCAGGCTGGGAAGACTGAATCTGCAATAGGTAAGCAGCTTGGTTTGAAGAAATCAACTGTGGGAGCAATTATTAGGAAATGGAAGACATACAAGACCACTGATAATCTCCTTCGATCTGGGGCTCCACGCAAGATCTCACCCCATGGGGTCAAAATGATCACAAGAACGGTGAGCAAAAATCCCAGAACCACACGGGGGGACCTAGTGAATGACCTGCAGAGAGCTGGGACCAAAGTAACAAAGCCTACCATCAGTAACACACTACGCCGCCAGGGACTCAAATCCTGCAGTGCCAGACGTGTCCCCCTGCTTAAGCCAGTACATGTCCAGGCCCGTCTGAAGTTTGCTAGAGTGCATTTGGATGATCCAGAAGAGGATTGGGAGAATGTCATATGGTCAGATGAAACCAAAATATAACTTTTTGGTAAAAACTCAACTCGTCGTGTTTGGAGGACAAATAATGCTGAGTTGCATCCAAAGAACACCACATACCTACTGTGAAGCAAGGAGGTGGAAACATCATGCTTTGGGGCTGTTTTCCTGCAAAGGGACCAGGACGACTGATCCGTGTAAAGGAAAGAATGAATGGGGCCATGTATCGTGAGATTTTGAGTGAAAACTTCCTTCCATCAGCAAGGGCATTGAAGATGAAACGTGGCTGGGTCTTTCAGCATGACAATGATCCCAAACACACCGCCCGGGCAACGAAGGAGTGGCTTCGTAAGAAGCATTTCAAGGTCCTGGAGTGGCCTAGCCAGTCTCCAGATCTCAACCCCATAGAAAATCTTTGGAGGGAGTTGAAAGTCCGTGTTGCCCAGCGACAGCCCCAAAACATTACATTTACATTTACGTCATTTAGCAGACGCTCTTATCCAGAGCGACTTACAAATTGGTGCATTCACCCTATAGCCAGTGGGATAACCACTTTACATATTATTATTATTATTTTAAAAAAAAAATAATAATAATTTGGGTGGGGGGGGTAGAAGGATTACTTTATCCTATCCCAGGTATTCCTTAAAGAGGTGGGGTTTCAAATGTCTCCGGAAGGTGGTGAGTGACTCCGCTGTCCTGGCGTCGTGAGGGAGCTTGTTCCACCATTGGGGTTCCAGAGCAGCGAACAGTTTTGACTGGGCTGAGCGGGAACTATGCTACCGCAGAGGAAGGGGAGCCAGCAGGCCAGAGGTGGATGAACGCAATGCCCTCGTTTGGGTGTAGGGACTGATCAGAGCCTGAAGGTACGGAGGTGCCGTTCCCCTCACAGCTCCATAGGCAAGCACCATGGTCTTGTAACAGATGCGAGCTTCAACTGGAAGCCAGTGGAGTGTGCGGAGGAGCGGGGTGATGTGAGAGAACTTGGGAAGGTTGAACACCAGACGGGCTGCGGCATTCTGGATGAGTTGTAGGGGTTTAATGGCACAGGCAGGGAGCCCAGCCAACAGCGAGTTGCAGTAATCCAGACGGGAGATGACAAGTCAAGTGCCTGGATTAGGACCTGTGCCGCTTCCTGTGTAAGGCAGGGTCGTACTCTCCGAATGTTGTAGAGCATGAACCTACAGGATCGGGTCACCGCCTTGATGTTAGCGGAGAACGACAGGGTGTTGTCCAGGGTCACGCCAAGGCTCTTCGCACTCTGGGAGGAGGACACAACGGAGTTGTCAACCGTGATGGCGAGATCATGGAACGGGCAGTCCTTCCCCGGGAGGAAGAGCAGCTCCGTCTTGCCAAGGTTCAGCTTGAGGTGGTGATCCGTGATCCATACTGATATGTCTGCCAGACATGAGAGATGCGATTCGCCACCTGGTTATCAGAAGGGGGAAAGGAGAAGATTAGTTGTGTATCGTCAGCGTAGCAATGATAGGAGAGGCCATGTGAGGATATGACAGAGCCAAGTGACTTGGTGTATAGCGAGAATAGGAGAGGGCCTAGAACTGAGCCCTGGGGGACACCAGTGGTGAGAGCACGTGGTGCAGAGAAGAGACAGCTTCTCGCCACGCCACTTGGTAGGAGCGACCGGTCAGGTAGGACGCAATCCAAGAGTGAGCCGCGCCGGAGATGCCCAGCTCGGAGAGGGTGGAGAGGAGGATCTGATGGTTCACAGTATCAAAGACAGCAGACAGGTCTAGAAGGACAAGAGCAGAGGAGAGAGAGTTAGCTTTAGCAGTGCGGAGAGCCTCCGTGACACAGAGAAGAGCAGTCTCAGTTGAATGACCAGTCCTGAAACCTGACTGGTTTGGATCAAGAAGGTCATTCTGAGAGAGATAGCAAGAGAGTTGGCTAAAGACGGCACGCTCAATAGTTTTGGAAAGAAAAGAAAGAAGGGATACTGGTCTGTAGTTGTTGACATCAGAGGGATCGAGTGTTGTTTTTTTGAGAAGGGGTGCAACTCTCGCTCTCTTGAAGACGGAAGGGACATAGCCAGCGGTCAAGGATGAGTTGATCAGCGAGGTGAGGTAGGGGAGAAGGTCACCGGAGCGGAGATGGTCTGGAGAAGAGAGGAAGGGATAGGGTCAAGCGGGCAGGTTGTTGGGCGGCCTGCAGTCACAAGTCGCAAGATTTTATCTGGAGAGAGAGGGGAGAAAGAAGTCAAAGCATAGGGTAGGGCAGTGTGAGCAGGACCAGCAGTGTCATTTGACTTAACAAACGAGGATCGGATGTCGTCAACCTTCTTTTCAAAGTGGTTGACGAAGTCATCCACAGAGAGGGAGGAGGGGGGGGGGGGGGGGGGGGGGGGGGGGGGATTCAGCAGGGAGGAGAATGTGGCAAAGAGCTTCCTAGGGTTAGAGGCAGATGCTTGGAATTTAGAGTGGTAGAAAGTGGCCTTAGCAGCAGAAACAGATGAAGAAAATGTAGAGAGGATGGAGTGAAAAGATGCCAGGTCCGCAGGGAGCCTAGTTTTCTTCCATTTCCGCTCAGCTGCCCGGAGCTCTGTTCTGTGAGCTCGCAATGAGTCATCACATCAAGCCACGGAGCTGGAGGGGAGGACCGAGCCGGCCGGGAGGATAGGGGACATAGAGAGTCAAAGGATGCAGAAAGGGAGGAGAGGAGGGTTGAGGAGGCAGAATCAGGAGATTGGAGGGAGAAGGATTGAGCAGAGGGAAGAGATGATAGGATGGAAGAGGAGAGAGTCACTGCTCTAGAGGAGATCTGCATGGAGGAATGGGCCAAAATACCAGCAACAGTGTGTGAAAACCTTGTGAAGACTTACAGAAAACGTTTGACCTGTGTCATTGCCAACAAAGGGTATATAACAAAATATTGAGAAACTTTTGTTATTGACCAAATACTTACTTTCCTCCATAATTTGCAAATAAATTCATTAAAAATCCTACAATGTGATTTTCTGGATTTTTTTTCCTCATTTTGTCTGTCATAGTTGACGTGTACCTATGATGAAAATTATAGGCCTCTCTCATCTTTTTAAGTGGGAGAACTTGCACAATTGGTGGCTGACTAAATACTTTTTTCCCCCACTGTATTTGAACCAGTAACATTTTGGTTACTGGCCCAATGCTCTAGCCGCTAGGATAGGCTAGGCTACCTGCCCTGCCCTCTGATTGGCTGGGTGGGAATTCAGAAATCATTCTAATACCATCGACAAATGCATGAAACGGTCTTGTATAAACTGCCCATGTATAGAGGATGGCCAGGAAGTCAAATGTGTGTTGGGGGAAAACACTCCCTATTTCATGGAATATTAACTTATCTCCTCTCTCTCCCCTTCTCTACCGCTCTCCCTCTCTCTCTCTCTCCTCTCTCTCTCTCTCTCTCTCTCTCTCTCTCTCTCTCTCTCTCTCTCTCTCTCTCTCTCTCTCCTCTCTCTCTCTCTCTCTCTCTCTCTCTCTCTCTCTCTCTCTCTCTCCTCTCTCTCTCTCTCCTCTCTCTCTCTCTCTCTCTCTCTCTCTCTCTCTCTCTCTCTCTCTCTCTCTCTCTCTCTCTCTTCTCTCTCTCTCTCTCTCTCTCTCTCTCTCTCTCTCTCTCTCTCTCTCTCTCTCTCTCTCTCTCTCTCTCTCTCTCTCTCTCCTCTCTCTCTCTCTCTCTCTCTCTCTCTCTCTCTCTCTCTCTCTCTCTCTCTCTCTCTCTCTCTCTCTCTCTTGCTTCCCCCCCCCCCTCCCCCCATCAGGAACATGCTGTATCATCTCTCTGTGTACATGTGTATCAGGGATCAACTTTGAACTGTCCCGTTATCCTCGCTACATGTATGGGATCCCAGAAGACATTAGTCATGGATATGGTTGGTCCATGTTCTGCGCATGGGGGGGCCTAGGTCTCACCCTATTGGCCGGCTTCCTGTGCACCCTGGCTCCTTCCCTCTACCCACCCGTACCTCACACTATGGTAGAGAGGCCGCAACGCAAGCCCCGACATGAGAACGGCTGTGTGTGACACCATAGAAATAAAGTACTATTTGAGTTGAACACAGGAGTGTGTGGTGTGTGTGTGTGATCAGTGTCTGCCAGACTTTCCAGTGACAGGACTCTCATCCCACCTAAGTCTTGTTTCTTCTCCGGAAAAGAGATGCTTTTCTGTTCTGACTGGACGGGGGACGTTACCCAGGGACTAAGAACTAAGATCTGTCAGAAACACAGCACTGACTGCACAAAGAAAGAAACAGACAGAAAGACATTGGCTCTGGCTCTTCAGCTTGAGGGGAATATGTTGGGGTCAGATGGTGACTGTTTACTGAAGAGGAATTCACTTCTTCTTTTCTTCGGTCCTCCTCTTCCTCAACCCCCAAAATGTCAACAGTTACAGAATGATCTTTTTGTCCAATAATGAATTGTTCAGTGTTATTGCTTGCTATTAAAAGAGGAGAGAAGTTACTCTCCTAAATATCTTCCTGTACCTTTGACCTTTGATGCTGGTTCTAAAAAACAAAAGGAACACAGAAGAACAATGATAGCACCAACTTTAAGGGATGAATTCTAACTTCCACTTAAGTGTATCTTTCACTTACTCTACCATTGACATCAATGCATGGCCAAGTGAAAATTCGACATAAGTGCAAGTTAGGATATACCCCTAAGCTAAGTTGTAATAAATTAAAATAATATGGATGTGTATTCTCACATTTTCAAAGAGCAATCGTGTGGTAGTTTTTACTGTATGTACCGATTGAAAACAAAATAATATGTAAATGTCGATTTAGAAAATGTATGTATGCAGGTTTGCTTTTGTGTGTATTAAAAAAAACAAAAAAAACATGAGCATTAAGATACACGATTGTATTTGATGGGAAATGTTTTGATGTTCTTGAAGTTTTACTGATCATGATAGCGCCATCAAGATATTTTGGAAAATAAAATGATGATACAAACCTTTTGCTCTTGTGGTTATTAATGTATACTACTATTATTAATGTATACTACTATTATTAATGTATACTACTAATATTAATGTATACTACTAATATTAATGTATACTACTATTATTAATGTATACTACTATTATTAATGTATACTACTAAAATTAATGTATACTACTATTATTAATGTATACTATTATTATTAACGTATACTACTAATATTAACGTATACTACTATTATTAACGTATACTACTATTATAAAATATTTTTTATTTTTTTTATTTAACCTTTATTTAACCAGGTAAACCAGTTGAGAACAAGTTCTCATTTACAACTGCGACCTAGCCAAGATAAAGCAAAGCAGTGCGATAAAAACAACAACACAGAGTTACATATGGGGTAAAACAAAACAAAGTCAAAAATACAACAGAAATACATATATATACAGTGTGTGCAAATGTAGCAAGTTGTGGAGGTAAGGCAATAAATAGGCTATAGTGCAAAATAATTACAATTAGTATTAACACTGGAATGATAGATGTGCAAGAGATGATGTGCAAATAGAGATACTGGGGTACAAATAAAATGAGCAAAATAAATAACAATATAGGGATGAGGTAGTTGGGCGGGCTAATTTCAGATGGGCTGTGTACAGGTGCAGTGATCGGTAAGGTGCTCTGACAACTGATGCTTAAAGTTAGTGAGGGAGATAAGTGTCTCCAGCTTCAGAGATTTTTGCATTTCGTTCCAGTCATTGGCAGCAGAGAACTGGAAGGAATTGCGGCCAAAGGAGGTGTTGGCTTTGGGGATGACCAGTGAGATATACCTGCTGGAGCGCAGACTACGGGTGGGTGTTGCTATGGTGACCAATGAGCTAAGATAAGGCGGGGATTTGCCTAGCAGTGATTTATAGATGGCCTGGAGCCAGTGGGTTTGGCGACGAATATGTAGTGAGGACCAGCCAACAAGAGCGTACAGGTCACAGTGGTGGGTATTATATGGGGCTTTGGAGACAAAACGGATGGCACTGTGATAGACTACATCCAATTTGCTGAGTAGAGTGTTGGAGGCGAGGCTATTTTGTAAATGACATCGCCGAAGTCAAGGATCGGTAGGATAGTCAGTTTTACGAGGGCATGTTTGGCAGCATGAGTGAAGGAGGCTTTGTTGCGAAATAGGAAACCGATTCTAGATTTAACTTTGGATTGGAGATTCTTAATGTGAGTCTGGAAGGAGAGTTTACAGTCTAACCAGACACCTAGATATTTGTAGTTGTCCACATACTCTAGGTCAGACCCGTCGAGAGTAGTGATTCTAGTCGGGTGGGCGGGTGCAAGCAGCGTTCGGTTGAAGAGCATGCATTTAGTTTTACTAGTGTTTAAGAGCAGTTGGAGGCTACTGAAGGAGTGTTGTATGGCATTGAAGCTCGTTTGGAGGTTTGTTAACACAGTGTCCAATGAAGGGCCAGATGTATACAAAATGGTGTCGTCTGCGTAGAGGTGGATCTGAGAGTCACCAGCAGCAAGAGCGACGTCATTGATATACACAGAGAAAAGAGTCGGCCCAGCCCAAGAATTGAACCCTGTGGCACCCCCATAGAGACTGCCATAGGTCCAGACAACAGGCCCTCCGATTTGACACATTGAACTCTATCTGAGAAGTAGTTGGTGAACCAGGCGAGGCAGTCATTTGAGAAACCAAGGCTATTTAGTCTGCCAATAAGAATGCGGTGGTTGACAGAGTCGAAAGCCTTGGCCAGGTCAATGAAAACGGCTGCACAGTACTGTCTATTATCGATCGCGGTTATAATATCGTTTAGGACCTTGAGCGTGGCTGAAGTGCACCCATGACCAGCTCGGAAACCGGATTGCATAGCGGAGAAGGTACGGTGGGATTCGAAATGGTCGGTGATCTGTTTGTTGACTTGTTGAGGGTCCATTCAATCCAGTCCCAGACTCTGACCCTCTGTGAGAGGAGACAGCGATACTGGCTGAGGCAGATCTATTTATTTATTTATTTATTTATTTATTTCACCTTTATTTAGCCAGGTAAACCAGTTGAGAACAAGTTCTCATTTACAACTGCGACCTGGCCTGGTCGTGATGGTCAGAGATAATGTATACATAACACGGACAGAGGAAACAAGACCTCTAGACCCGTTCTGTTGTTAACAACAGCTTTTTTTTTTTTATAACAGCAGTTGTTTGCATTGTGGCTCGCAATACAATACTGGAGATTTGTGGCTGACAGGCTGGTATTTCATGTGGCCACTTCTAAAGTCTACCAGTGTTTCATGGCCCTGCGACTCTATAACGCTTCTAAACTTGGCATACATTATTATCATGTCCACTGACAGAGAATATGCACTTTTGTACTCTGATTTATATACAAACAATAGTATAGTATTTCCCTACAATTACTTTGTCCCATTGACAATAGACACATACGTTAAGTTCTACTTAGCTTGAGCTACATGGTAAACTTCCCATTAAATCAGTCAGACATCTGTTCTAAACACAACTACCACCCACCCCTCTCTGTCTGTCTCACTCTATCCCCCTCTCTGTCTGTCTCACTCTACCCCCCTCTCTGTCTGTCTCACTCTACCCCCCCCCTCTCTGTCTGTCTCACTCTACCCCCCTCTCTGTCTGTCTCACTCTATCCCCCCCCTCTCTGTCTGTCTCACTCTAACCCCCCCCCCCTCTCTGTCTGTCTCACTCTACCCCCCCTCTCTGTCTGTCTCACTCTATCCCCCCCCCTCTCTGTCTGTCTCACTCTACCCCCCTCTCTGTCTGTCTCACTCTATCCCCCCCCCCTCTCTGTCTGTCTCACTCTATCCCCCTCTCTGTCTGTCTCACTCTATCCCCCCTCTCTGTCTGTCTCACTCTACCCCCCTCTCTGTCTGTCTCACTCTACCCCCCATCTCTGTCTGTCTCATCACTCTACCCCCCTCTCTGTCTGTCTCACTCTACCCCCCCTCTCTGTCTGTCTCACTCTACCCCCCTCTCTGTCTGTCTCACTCTACCCCCCTCTCTGTCTGTTTCACTCTATCCCCCCTCTCTGTCTGTCTCACTCTACCCCCCTCTCTGTCTGTCTCACTCTACCCCCCTCTCTGTCTGTCTCACTCTACCCCCCTCTCTGTCTGTCTCACTCTACCCCCCCTCTCTGTCTGTCTCACTCTACCCCCCTCTCTGTCTGTCTCACTCTATCCCCCCTCTCTGTCTGTCTCACTCTACCCCCCTCTCTGTCTGTCTCACTCTACCCCCCTCTCTGTCTGTCTCACTCTACCCCCCTCTCTGTCTGTCTCACTCTACCCCCCTCTCTGTCTGTTTCACTCTACCCCCCCCTCTGTCTGTCTCACTCTACCCCCCTCTCTGTCTGTCTCACTCTATCCCTATCCCCCTCTCTGTCTGTCTCACTCTATCCCCCCCCCCATCTCTGTCTGTCTCACTCTATCCCCCCTCTCTGTCTGTCTCACTCTACCCCCCTCTCTGTCTGTCTCACTCTACCCCCCTCTCTGTCTGTCTCACTCTACCCCCCTCTCTGTCTGTCTCACTCTATCCCCCCCCCCATCTCTGTCTGTCTCACTCTATCCCCCCTCTCTGTCTGTCTCACTCTACCCCCCTCTCTGTCTGTCTCACTCTACCCCCCTCTCTGTCTGTCTCACTCTATCCCCCCCCTCTGTCTGTCTCACTCTACCCCCCTCTCTGTCTGTCTCACTCTACCCCCCATCTCTGTCTGTCTCACTCTATCCCCCCCCCTCTCTGTCTGTCTCACTCTACCCCCCTCTCTGTCTGTCTCACTCTACCCCCCTCTGTCTGTCTCACTCTACCCCCCTCTCTGTCTGTCTCACTCTACCCCCCTCTCTGTCTGTCTCATCTCACTCTACCCCCCTCTCTGTCTGTCTCACTCTACCCCCCTCTCTGTCTGTCTCACTCTACCCCCCTCTCTGTCTGTCTCACTCTACCCCCCTCTCTGTCTGTCTCACTCTATCCCCCTCTCTGTCTGTCTCACTCTATCCCCCCCCCATCTCTGTCTGTCTCACTCTATCCCCCCTCTCTGTCTGTCTCACTCTACCCCCCTCTCTGTCTGTCTCACTCTACCCCCCTCTCTGTCTGTCTCACTCTACCCCCCCTCTCTGTCTGTCTCACTCTACCCCCCCCCTCTCTGTCTGTCTCACTCTACCCCCCTCTCTGTCTGTCTCACTCTAACCCCCCCCTCTGTCTGTCTCACTCTACCCCCCCCCCTCTCTGTCTGTCTCACTCCCCCCCCCCTCTCTGTCTGTCTCACTCTACCCCCCCCTCTGTCTGTCTCACTCCCCCCCTCTCTGTCTGTCTCACTCTACCCCCCCCTCTGTTCTGTCTGTCTCACTCTACCCCCCCCCCCTCTCTGTCTGTCTCACTCCCCCCCCCTCTCTGTCTGTCTCACTCTACCCCCCCCTCTGTCTGTCTCACTCTACCCCCCTCTCTGTCTGTCTCACTCCCCCCCTCTCTGTCTGTCTCACTCTACCCCCCCCCTCTGTCTGTCTCACTCTACCCCCCCCCCTCTCTGTCTGTCTCACTCCCCCCCCCTCTCTGTCTGTCTCACTCTACCCCCCCCCTCTGTCTGTCTCACTCTACCCCCCTCTCTGTCTGTCTCACTCTACCCCCCTCTCTGTCTGTATCACTCTACCCCCCTCTCTGTCTGTCTCACTCTACCCCCCCCTCTGTCTGTCTCACTCTACCCCCCCCTCTGTCTGTCTCACTCTATCCCCCCCCCCATCTCTGTCTGTCTCACTCTACCCCCCTCTCTGTCTGTCTCACTCTACCCCCCCTCTCTGTCTGTCTCACTCTACCCCCCCCCCCCCCTCTCTGTCTGTCTCACTCTACCCCCCCCCTCTGTCTGTCTCACTCTACCCCCCTCTCTGTCTGTCTCACTCCCCCCCTCTCTGTCTGTCTCACTCTACCCCCCCCCTCTGTCTGTCTCACTCTACCCCCCCCCTCTGTCTGTCTCACTCTACCCCCCTCTCTGTCTGTCTCACTCTACCCCCCCTCTGTCTGTCTCACTCTACCCCCCCCCCTCTGTCTGTCTCACTCTACCCCCCTCTCTGTCTGTCTCACTCTATCCCCCTCTCTGTCTGTCTCACTCTACCCCCCCCCTCTGTCTGTCTCACTCTACCCCCCCCCCTCTGTCTGTCTCACTCTACCCCCCTCTCTGTCTGTCTCACTCTATCCCCCTCTCTGTCTGTCTCACTCTACCCCCCTCTCTGTCTGTCTCACTCTACCCCCCTCTCTGTCTGTCTCACTCTATCCCCCTCCCCTCTCTGTCTGTCTCACTCTACCCCCCTCTCTGTTGTCTCACTCTACCCCCCCCCTCTGTCTGTCTCACTCTATTCCCCCTCTCATGTCTGTCTCACATCTACCCCCCCCCCTCTGTCTGTCTCACTCTACCCCCCCCCCTCTGTCTGTCTCACTCTACCCCCTCTCTGTCTGTCTCACTCTACCCCGCTCATCTGTGCTGTCTCACTCTAACCCACTCGCCGCTACCCCCCTTCTCTGTCTGGTCTCACTCTACCCCCCTCATCTGTCTGTCTACTCTACCCCCCTCTCTGTCTGTCTCACTCTATCCCCCCCCCCTCTCTGTCTGCTCACTCTACACCCCCCTCTCTGTCTGCTCACCTCTACCCCCCTCTGCTGTCTGTCTCACACTACCCACCCCCCCCCCCTCTGTCCTGTCTCACTCTACCTCCCCCGCCCTCTGTCTGTCCCTCACTCTACCCCCCCTCTCTGTCTGTCTCACTCTACTACCCCCCTCTCTTCTCTGTCTGTCTCACTCTACCCCCTCTCTGTCTGTCTCACTCTTCCCCCCCCCCTCTCTGTCTGTCTCACTCTACCCCCCTCTCTGTCTGTCTCACTCTACCCCCCTCTCTGTCTGTCTCACACTACCCCCCCCCCCTCTGTCTGTCTCACTCTACCCCCCTCTCTGTCTGTCTCACTCTACCCCCCCTCTCTGTCTGTCTCACTCTATCCCCCCCCTCTGTCTGTCTCACTCTATCCCCCTCTCTGTCTGTCTCACTCTATCCCCCTCTCTGTCTGTCTCACTCTATCCCCCCTCTCTGTCTGTCTCACTCTACCCCCCTCTCTGTCTGGCTCACTCCCCCCCCCCTCTGTCTGTCTCACTCTACCACCCCCCCTCTGTCTGTCTCACTCTACCCCCCTCTCTGTCTGTCTCACTCTACCCCCCCTCTCTGTCTGTCTCACTCTATCCCCCCTCTCTGTCTGTCTCACTCACTCTATCCCCCTCTCTGTCTGTCTCACTCTACCCCCCCCCTCTGTCTGTCTCACTCTACCCCCCTCTCTGTCTGTCTCACTCTACCCCCCCTCTGTCTGTCTCACTCTACCCCCCCTCTGTCTGTCTCACTCTATCCCCCCCCCCTCTCTGTCTGTCTCACTCTACCCCCCTCCTCTGTCTGTCTCACTCCCCCCCCTCTGTCTGTCTCACTCTACCCCCCCCCTCTGTCTGTCTCACTCTACCCCCCCTCTCTGTCTGTCTCACTCTATCCCCCCTCTCTGTCTGTCTCACTCTATCCCCCCCTCTGTCTGTCTCACTCTATACCCCCCTCTCTGTCTGTCTCACTCTACCCCCCCTCTCTGTCTGTCTCACTCTACCCCCCCCCTCTGTCTGTCTCACTCTACCCCCCCCCTCTCTGTCTGTCTCACTCTACCCCCCTCTCTGTCTGTTTCACTCTACCCCCCCCCTCTCTGTCCTGTCTGTCTCACTCTACCCCCCCTCTCTGTCTGTCTCACTCTACCCCCCCCCTCTCTGTCTGTCTCACTCTACCCCCCCTCTCTGTCTGTCTCACTCTACCCCCCCCCCCTCTCTTCTGTCTCACTCTACCCCCCATCTCTGTCTGTCTCACTCTAACCCCCCCCTCTCTGGTCTGTCTCACTCTACCCCCCCCCCCCCCCCTCTGTCTGTCTCACTCTATCCCCCCTCTCTGGTCTGTCTCACTCTACCCCCCCCCATCTCTGTCTGTCTCACTCTACCCCCCCCCCCCCTCTGTCTGTCTCACTCTATCCCCCCTCTCTGTCTGTCTCACTCTAACCCCCCCCCATCTCTTGTCTGTCTCACTCTATCCCCCCCCCTCTCTGTCTGTCTCACTCTACCCCCCATCTCTGTCTGTCTCACTCTACCCCCCCCCTCTCTGTCTGTCTCACTCTACCCCCCTCTCTGTCTGTCTCACTAAACCCCCCCCCCCATCTCTGTCTGTCTCACTCTACCCCCCCCCCCCCCCTCTCTGTCTGTCTCACTCTAAATCCCCCCTCTCTGTCTGTCTCACTCTAAAAACCCCCCCCCATCTCTGTCTGTCTCACTCTACCCCCCCCTCCTCTGTGTCTGTCTCACTCTACCCCCCCCCCCCTCTCTGTCTGTCTCACTCTACCCCCCTCCCCCGCCCCCCCCCCTCTGTCTGTCTCACTCTATCCCCCCTCTCTGTCTGTCTCACTCTAAACCCCCCCCCTCTCTGTCTGTCTCACTCTACCCCCCCCGTCCTCTGTCTGTCTCACTCTACCCCCCTCTCTGTCTGTCTCACTCTACCCCCCTCTCTGTCTGTCTCACTCTACCCCCCTCTCTGTCTGTCTCACTCTATCCCCCTCTCTGTCTGTCTCACTCTACCCCCCCTCTCTGTCTGTCTCACTCTACCCCCCCCCCCCCCTCTCTGTCTGTCCTCACTCTAAACCACCCCCCCCCCCCCTCTCTGTCTGTCTCACTCTATCCCCCCTCTCTGTCTGTCTCACTCTAACCCCCCTCCTCTGTCTGTCTCACTCTAACCCCCCCCCCTCTCTGTCTGTCTCACTCTACCCCCCTCTCTGTCTGTCTCACTCTAAGCCTACCCCCCCTCTCTGTCTGTCTCACACTCTACCCCCCCCCTCTCTGTCTGTCTCACTCTAAACCCCCCCCCCCCCCCCCGGCCCTTCTCTGTCTGTCTCACTCTACCCCCCCTCTCTGTCTGTCTCACTCTATCCCCCCCCATCTCTGTCTGTCTCACTCTACCCCCCCCCTCTCTGTCTGTCTCACTCTATCCCCCTCTCTGTCTGTCTCACTCTACCCCCCCCCCCCCCTCTCTGTCTGTCTCACTCTACCCCCCCCCCCCCCTCTCTGTCTGTCTCACTCTACCCCCCTCTCTGTCTGTCTCACTCTATCCCCCTCTCTTCTCTGTCTGTCTCACTCTACCACCCCCCACTCTCTGTCCTGTCTCACTCTAAACCCCCCCCCCCCCCTCTCTGTCTGTCTCACTCTAGCTACCCCCCTCTCTGTCTGTCCTCACTCTATCCCCCTCCCTCTCTGTCTGTCTCACTCTATCCCCCTCTCTGTTCTGTCTCACTCTATCCCCCCTCTCTGTCTGTCCTCACTCTACCCCCCTCCCCCCCTCTGTCCTGTCTCACTCTATCCCCCTCTCTGTCTGTCTCACTCTACCCCCCTCTCTGTCTGTCTCACTCTATCCCCCCTCTCTGTCTGTCTCACTCTACCCCCCCCCCTCTCTGTCTGTCTCACTCTACCCCCCCATCTCTGTCGTGTCTCACTCTATCCCCCCCTCTCTGTCTGTCTCACCACAGCTCTACCCCCCCCCCCCCCTCCCTGTCTGTCTCACTCTATCCCCCCTCTCTGTCTGTCTCACTCTATCCCCCCCCCTCTCTGTCTGTCTCACTCTATCCCCCATCTCTGTCTGTCCTCACTCTATCCCCCCTCTCTGTCTGTCTCACTCTACCAAACCCCTCCTCTCTGTCTGTCTCACTCTACCCCCCTCTCTGTCCTGTCTCACTCTAACCCCCCTCTCTGTCTGTCTCACTCTACCCCCCCCCCCTCTCTGTCTGTCTCACTCTACCCCCCCCTCTCTGTCTGTCTCACTCTACCCTCCTGTCTCCTCTCTGTCTGTCTCACTCTAACCGCACCCCCCCCTCTCTGTCTGTCTCACTCTACCCCCCCCTCTGTCTGTCTCACTCCCCCCCTC
>CM062498.1:11986437-12030731 GCA_031479575.1 Coregonus ussuriensis | reverse complement strand
CCCCCCTCTCTGTCTGTCTCACTCTACCCCCCCTCTCTGTCTGTCTCACTCTACCCCCCCCCCTCTGTCTGTCTCACTCTATCCCCCCTCTCTGTCTGTCTCACTCTACCCCCCTCTCTGGTCTGTCTCACTCTATCCCCCCTCTCTGTCTGTCTTGTCTCACACTACCCCCCCTCTCTGTCTGTCTCACTCTAACCCCCCTCTCTGTCCTGTCTGTCTCACTCTACCCCCCCCCCCCCCTCTCTGTCTGTCTCACTCTACCCCCCTCTCTGTCTGTCTCACTCTAAAAACCCCCCCCCCCTCTCTGTCTGTCTCACTCTACCCCCCCCCTCTCTGTCTGTCTCACTCTACCCCCCCTCACTTCTGTCTCACTCTACCCCCCCCTCTGTCTGTCTCACTCCCCCCCCCTCTCTGTCTGTCTCACTCTATCCCCCTCTCTGTCTTTCTCACTTCTACTACCCCCCTCTCTGTCTGTCCCACTCTACCCCCCTCTCTGTCTGTCTCACTCTACCCCCCCCCTCTGTCTGTCTCACTCTATCCCCCTCTCTGTCTGTCTCACTCTACCCCCCTCTCTGTCTGTCCTCACTCTACCCCCCTCTCTGTCTGTCTCACTCTACCCCCCCCCTCTGTCTGTCTCACTCTACCCCCCTCTCTGTCTGTCTCACTCTACCCCCCTCTCTGTCTGTCTCACTCTACCCCCCTCTCTGTCTGTCTCACTCTACCCCCCCCCTCTCTGTCTGTCTCACTCTACCCCCCCCCTCTCTGTCTGTCTCACTCTACCCCCCTCTCTGTCTGTCTCACTCTACCCCCCTCTCTGTCTGTCTCACTCTACCCCCCTCTCTGTCTGTCCCCTCACTCTAACCCCCCCCCCCTCTCTGTCTGTCTCACTCTACCCCCCCTCTCTGTCTGTCTCACTCTACCCCCCTCTCTGTCTGTCTCACTCTAACCCCCCTCTCTGTCTGTCTCACTCTACCCCCTCTCTGTCTGTCTCACTCTACCCCCCCCCATCTCTGTCTGTCTCACTCTACCCCCCCCCTCTCTGTCTGTCTCACTCTACCCCCCCACTCTCTGTCTGTCTCACTCTACCCCCCTCTCTGTCTGTCTCACTCTACCCCCCTCTCTGTCTGTCTCACTCTAACCCCCCTCTCTGTCTGTCTCACTCTACCCCCCCCCCCCTCTCTGTCTGTCTCACTCTACCCCCCCCCTCTGTCTGTCTCACTCTACCCCCCCCCCCTCTGTCTGTCTCACTCTACACCCCCTCTCTGTCTGTCTCACTCTACCCCCCTCTCTGTCTGTCTCACTCTACCCCCCCCTCTGTCTGTCTCACTCTATCCCCCCTCTGTCTGTCTCACTCTACCCCCCCTCTCTGTCTGTCTCACCTCTATCCCCCCCCCCTCTCTGTCTGTCTCACTCTACCCCCCCCTCTCTGTCTGTCTCACTCTATCCCCCCTCTCTGTCTGTGTCTCACTCTACCCCCCCTCTGTCTGTCTCACTCTAACCCCCCTCTCTCTGTCTGTCTCACTCTACCCCCCTCTCTGTCTGTCTCACTCTACCCCCCTCTCTGTTCTGTCTCACTCTAACCCCCCCCTCTGTCTGTCTCACTTCTATCGCCCCCTCTGTCTGTCTCACTCTACCCCCCCTCTCTGTCTGTCTCACTCTATCCCCCCCTCTCTGTCTGTCTCACTCTACCCCCCTCTCTGTCTGTCTCACTCTACCCCCCCTCTCTGTCTGTCTCACTCTACCCCCCCTCTCTGTCTGTCTCACTCTACCCCCCCCTCTCTGTCTGTCTCACTCTACCCCCCCCCTCTGTCTGTCTCACTCTATCCCCCCCCTCTGTCTGTCTCACTCTACCCCCCCCTCTCTGTCTGTCTCACTCTATCCCCCCTCTCTGTCTGTCTCACTCTACCCCCCCTCTCTGTCTGTCTCACTCTACCCCCCCCTCTCTGTCTGTCTCACTCTACCCCCCCCCCCCCTCTCTGTCTGTCTCACTCTACCCCCCCCTCTCTGTCTGTCTCACTCTACCCCCCCTCTCTGTCTGTCTCACTCTACCCCCCCTCTCTGTCTGTCTCACTCTACCCCCCCTCTCTGTCTGTCTCACTCTACCCCCCTCTCTGTCTGTCTCACTCTACCCCCCCCCTCTGTCTGTCTCACTCTAACACCCCCCCCCTCTCTGTCTGTCTCACTCTACCCCCCTCTCTGTCTGTCTCACTCTATCCCCCCCCCTCTCTGTCTGTCTCACTCTACCCCCCCTCTGTCTGTCTCACTCTACCCCCCTCTCTGTCTGTCTCACTCTACCCCCCCCCCCTCTCTGTCTGTCTCACTCTACCCCCCTCTCTGTCTGTCTCACTCTACCCCCCCCCCCCCCCTCTCTGTCTGTCTCACTCTACCCCCCTCTCTGTCTGTCTCACTCTATCCCCCCCCCCCTCTCTGTCTGTCTCACTCTACCCCCCCCCCTCTGTCTGTCTCACTCTACCCCCCCCGCTCTCTGTCTGTCTCACTCTACCCCCCCCCCCCTCTCTGTCTGTCTCACTCTATCCCCCTCTCTGTCTGTCTCACTCTACCCCCCCCCCCCCCCCTCTGTCTGTCTCACTCTACCCCCCCCCCCCTCTGTCTGTCTCACTCTACCCCCCCTCTCTGTCTGTCTCACTCTACCCCCCCTCTCTGTCTGTCTCACTCTACCCCCCTCTCTGTCTGTCTCACTCTACCCCCCCCTCTGTCTGTCTCACTCTACCCCCCTCTCTGTCTGTCTCACTCGATCCCCCCTCTCTGTCTGTCTCACTCTACCCCCCACTCTGTCTGTCTCACCTCTACCCCCCCCTCTCTGTCTGTCTCACTCTATCCCCCTCTCTGTCTGTCTCACTCTACCCCCCTCTCTGTCTGTCTCACTCTATCCCCCCCCTCTGTCTGTCTCACTCTACCCCCCTCTCTGTCTGTCTCACTCTATCCCCCCTCCTCTGTCTGTCTCACTCTACCCCCCTCTCTGTCTGTCTCACTCTACCCCCCCCTCTCTGTCTGTCTCACTCTACCCCCCCTCTCTGTCTGTCTCACTCTACCCCCCCCCACTCTGTCTGTCTCACTCTACCACCCCTCTCTGTCTGTCTCACTCTACCCCCCTCTCTGTCTGTCTCACTCTACCCCCCCCCCTCTCTGTCTGTCCCCCTCTCTGTCTGTCTCACTCTACCCCCCCCCTCTGTCTGTCTCACTCTACCCCCCTCTCTGTCTGTCTCACTCTACCCCCCCCTCTCTGTCTGTCTCACTCTACCCCCCCTCTCTGTCTGTCTCACTCTACCCCCCCTCTCTGTCTGTCTCACTCTACCCCCCCTCTCTGTCTGTCTCACTCTACCCCCCCTCTCTGTCTGTCTCACTCTACCCCCCCTCTCTGTCTGTCTCACTCTACCCCCCCTCTCTGTCTGTCTCACTCTACCCCCCCTCTCTGTCTGTCTCACTCTACCCCCCTCTCTGTCTGTCTCACTCTACCCCCCTCTCTGTCTGTCTCACTCTACCCCCCCTCTCTGTCTGTCTCACTCTACCCCCCCTCTCTGTCTGTCTCACTCTACCCCCCCTCTCTGTCTGTCTCACTCTACCCCCCTCTCTGTCTGTCTCACTCTACCCCCCTCTCTGTCTGTCTCACTCTACCCCCCTCTCTGTCTGTCTCACTCTATCCCCCCTCTCTGTCTGTCTCACTCTACCCCCCTCTCTGTCTGTCTCACTCTACCCCCCTCTCTGTCTGTCTCACTCTACCCCCCCCCCCTCTCTGTCTGTCTCACTCTACCCCCCCCTCTGTCTGTCTCACTCTACCCCCCCCTCTCTGTCTGTCTCACTCTACCCCCCCCTCTGTCTGTCTCACTCTACCCCCCCCTCTCTGTCTGTCTCACTCTACCCCCCTCTCTGTCTGTCTCACTCTACCCCCCTCTCTGTCTGTCTCACTCTACCCCCCCCCCCCTCTCTGTCTGTCTCACTCTACCCCCCCCCCTCTCTGTCTGTCTCACTCTACCCCCCCTCTCTGTCTGTCTCACTCTATCCCCCCTCTCTGTCTGTCTCACTCTACCCCCCCTCTCTGTCTGTCTCACTCTACCCCCCCTCTCTGTCTGTCTCACTCTACCCCCCCTCTCTGTCTGTCTCACTCTACCCCCCCCCTCTCTGTCTGTCCTGTCTCACTCTACCCCCCCTCTCTGTCTGTCTCACTCTACCCCCCCTCTCTGTCTGTCTCACTCTACCCCCCCCTCTCTGTCTGTCTCACTCTACCCCCCCCCTCTCTGTCTGTCTCACTCTACCCCCCTCTCTGTCTGTCTCACTCTACCCCCCCCCTCTCTGTCTGTCTCACTCTACCCCCCTCTCTGTCTGTCTCACTCTACCCCCCCCCCTCTCTGTCTGTCTCACTCTACCCCCCCTCTCTGTCTGTCTCACTCTACCCCCCTCTCTGTGTCTCTCTCTGTCTGTCTCACTCTACCCCCCTCTCTCTCTCTCTCTCTCTCTCTCTCGTTACGTGCTCCAGCAAGAAAACCAAAAATTGTCGCTCAAACAGAAAGGGGAAATAACAAAGAGTCACTGACAACAGCCAAAACGAAACAGGTGGGGTTGTAGGAGGGGTGCCACTCATGGGGGTGTCCACTGAAAGTTGACTAGCAACAACTATTGGGACCTAAAAGACAATCACCAAGAGCGCCCACTAAATCTGCCCAAGAGGAGGAAAACAAAATAAAACTCCAGACCAAACTGAAAGACAGGAAACAAACCACACAGTGGAGCAAAATGAAAACAGGAAGATTAGATAAAGGAATGTTTGTCTAGAAATCAAATAGGTAGAGACAACTAAAAGTGTTGACCCTCCACATCTCTCAAGACCACTGGAGCACTGGGCCAGCCATTCTATCTATCTATCTATCTATCTATCTATCTATCTATCTATCTAACATTTACATGTGTAATGTTTTCTATGGATTATGACAGTATCGTAACATTTACATGTGTAAATTTACATGAAGTGAAACAATGGTGAAACGATTCCAGGCTAACATAAATAATTCCGAAGGCAGACTGAAAGCTGAGAGGACAGACAGACAGACATGCAGACTGACAGACAGGCAGACAGACAGGCAGGCAGAAAGCTGAGAGGACATGCAGACTGACAGACAGACAGACAGACAGGCAGGCAGACAGAAAGCTGAGAGGACATGCAGACTGACAGACAGACAGACAGACTGACTGACTGAAAGCTGAGAGGACAGACTGACAGACAGACAGACAAACAGGCAGACTGCCAGACAGACAGACAGGCAGACAGACAGACAGGCAGACTGAAAGCTGAGAGGACAGACAGACAGACAAGTGCATGATTATACTGTCCTGTGTTCTGTTACTGCTTATACAGATGTGTTTAATGTAACTCTTGGACATTTTAATAATAACAAAAAAACGTTTTTTATTTAAATGTAACCTTTATTTATACCAGTAAGTCACTGAAGAACAAAATCTTATTTAAATGACAGCCTGTCCAGAGGCGGAGACAACAGTGAAATAGAACAACTCAACACAGAGACATCACACATCCAAGTTGACCTGTTTAACAAATGCAATTGGATGGTTGCTCTACCGTTTATAGTCTTTGATAGGTTGATTCATTATTTAGTTACCGGATATAATTATCTGCTCAGCATCGTGGCTAAACGGTGCCCGGTTGGTCTATGAGTAAAGCCAGGAGCTAGCCATGCAAGAACAATGGTCTCAGCAACAGTTTAGGAGTATAGTATTTATTTAAATATTTTCTTTTCTTTTTCATTTAGACACATCACAGAGATACAAACGTTTAAAAAAAAAATGGTTCTACTGGTCACTCATTGGCCAGCTTTTGACATTCTTTCTGAATGAGTTCGGTATGGCTTTGAGTTGCTGTGGAGGTTTGTTGCACTAAACAGCGCTGGTATATACAAATAATGTTCTTACCAGATAGACTCTTATATTTAAAACAGTGAATATTATAGCCTCTGTCTCTGGTATTATGCTGGTTGAGATCTCTAACAAATAAAAAATACTTTAATAGGTACCTGGGGGGGGGGGGGGGTGGCTGAGTCCGTGATAATTCTGTGGACCAGTTGAATTAATACCACTCTTTTCTTCAGATTAGCCAGCCTAACTGCTTAAAATGCTCGACCCCCCCCCCCCCCCCCGACGAGTATGAGGGTTGGAGTTTCAGTACAACTCTTATAATCTTGTTTTGCCTGATCTGTAGCTTAAACGTGAGATGTTTTAGGCTGCTGGCGAACTATTACACCTGCCAGAGTCAATGGTGTCAATGTCAAGTCATTTTAAGGTCTGAGCTGGGAATTCAAATTTTTTTTGGGGGGGGGTTTAATCTTTGTTAAACCCTCCAGGGCCACAGTCTCACCAGTCAGGTACCTGTCCAATTCACACCCAAGGTAGCTGACGGATGTTTTTGGTAACCTCTGAGTTCATTTGCCTCTGAGTTCATTTGCCTCTGAGTTCATTTGCATTGGAGAATATTTGCATTGGATCAGCTGATTAGAAATCATTGCGCAGGTCAGATCTGACCAAACTAAAACAAATCATTGGAACAGACACATTTATTATTTTACAACCTACCCAGAGGACCACATGAAGGTAAAGCAATGTATTAAACTGAAGAAGACAATTTTTTTCCAGCCTCGAATTAAGCCTAGTCTAAGACTAAAATACTTTTCATGTTTTGAGAATTTGTGGGATAAATTTTTTGGGGGTAAAAATGTAAACACACTGCAACAAATGCAGGATCCTAGAATTTGTGTATGTACGTCACCAGCCCTCAGTTGTAGGGTTGACCTGCTTTTGGTAGTCTTTTTCTGTGTGTGATTTTCTTTGGTAAAACATAAATAAGTACTGGGATTGATACAAAACAACAGTGTTGGGTAAGCTATTCTGAAAATATAGTTTACCAAGCTAACAATTACTTCACACTGGAAGAAGTTAAGCTACACTAAATCTAACCTTAAGAAAAATACAGTTTACTTAACTAAAGCTTTTTTTGAAAAAAGTAGTTCACTACATCCAAACTGCTTAGTGAAAGATTATCATATCTAAATCTGAAATGTCATAGACTACAACTTGCAAGACAGATTGCTCTGGAGGCAAGATGTTAACAGAACGTGTAATTTATTCTAATAAACACAAAAAGTGAGAATTAGACACACAAAAAGTGTTTGAAGTGAGAATTAGGCAGGTTAATTCTATAAATTCTTTATTTTAATTTTTTTTTATTCTTTAAAAGGAAATTCTTCCCTACTTCACCTATATTTTATTTTTGTGTAGTCAGCTACACCACTGCATGGCAAAAAAAGTTATTGAAAACATTACCCAGATCTGAATTTAGTTCAACTACCACCAAGCTACTGCAAAATGTAGTTTAATTACTGGTTGAACTGCATGTAGTTCACTACTCGCCAACACTGCAAAACAAAATCAAAATAAATGTAAAAAGAAGCTAGTCTTGATAAAAATGGTATCGGTTGGCTTTAAATTGGGCGGTCCAAGCACGATGACGTTTTGCTTTCTGAATGAGCTCTGTTCCGTTAAACCTGCAACACAGGTAGTCTGGCGACACACCTGTGTATACGTATCATTGTAAGGTCCAGTCAGCATCTCCGTTCGGCCATTTTGTTCGGCAGTTTTGTATACACCTGTTGCCAACTTGAGTTGTTGCTGATTGAAAAAGAAATTATTCCGAACAGTTTGGAAATGTTTACCAATAAAGTAAGTATCTGTTGTAGACTAGAAGCATATCATTGAACTTTCTCTGCTTGTCGTGTTAAGCAGACCAGCTGCCCAAAGAGGGGCTAAAAAGGCTTTGTGATTCACTCTTCTATATTACAATACAGGTTTTTGAAAAAATAAATGAACAGGTGTTTAGATTTGGCCTTGTTTGATGTTCCTGTGAAGAGAATTGGGTGTTTCAGTCATCATTATCAATCCCAAAACCTAACTCAGAGCTGGGACTGACAGACTTAGCTTAATGTTTTACAAAGTTTGTAGAGACAATATAGCCCTACAGTTCTGACAATATGTGTTGAGGCAAGATACTGCTGTTTTATAACTGCATTATGTATGTGTGTTTCAATGCAGCCAATGTTGCGTCTCCATTGCATGATATTCAGATATGTTTTATTGCATCATAATTACTATGTTACTGTGTTACTGTGTGTTACTTTGTTATTGTGTGTTACTGTGTTACTGTGTGTTACTGTGTTATTGTGTGTTACTGTGTTACTGTGTTACTGTGTGTTACTGTGTTACTGTGTTACTGTGTGTTACTGTGTTACTGTGTGTTACTGTGTTACTGTGTTACTGTGTGTTACTATGTTACTGTGTTACTGTGTGTTACTATATTACTGTGTTACTGTGTGTTGCTGTGTTACTGTGTGTTACTATGTGACTGTGTTACTGTGTGTTACTGTGTTATTGTGTGTTACTGTGTGTTACTGTGTTACTGTGTGTTACTGTGTTATTGTGTGTTACTGTGTGTTACTGTGTTACTGTGTGTTACTATATTACTGTGTTACTGTGTGTTACTGTGTTACTGTGTGTTACTATGTTACTGTGTTACTGTGTGTTACTGTGTTACTGTGTTACTGTTTGTTACTGTGTTACTGTGTGTTACTATGTTACTGTGTTACTGTGTTATTGTGTGTTACTGTGTGTTACTGTGTTACTGTGTGTTACTGTGTTATTGTGTGTTACTGTGTTACTGTGTGTTACTATATTACTGTGTTACTGTGTGTTACTGTGTTACTGTGTGTTACTATGTTACTGTGTTACTGTGTGTTACTGTGTTATTGTGTGTTATTGTGTTACTGTGTGTTACTATGTTACTGTGTTACTGTGTGTTACTGTGTTATTGTGTTATTGTGTTACTGTGTGTTACTATGTTACTGTGTTACTGTGTGTTACTGTGTTATTGTGTGTTACTGTGTTACTGTGTGTTACTATGTTACTGTGTTACTGTGTGTTACTGTGTTATTGTGTGTTACTGTGTTACTGTGTGTTACTATGTTACTGTGTTACTGTGTGTTACTGTGTTATTGTGTGTTATTGTGTTACTGTGTGTTACTATGTAACTGTGTTACTGTGTGTTACTGTGTTACTGTGTGTTACTGTGTTACTGTGTGTTACTGTGTTACTGTGTGTTACTGTGTTACTGTGTGTTACTGTGTTACTGTGTGTTACTATATTACTGTGTTACTGTGTGTTACTGTGTTACTGTGTGTTACTCTGTTACTGTGTTACTGTGTTACTGTGTGTTACTATATTACTGTGTTACTGTGTGTTACTATGTGACTGTGTTACTGTGTTTTTTTTTTGGGGGGGGGTGGATCAGCTTAATATTGCAGATAGATTGTATCTTCTATCAATGTAATTGTCTGCATCACTTCCAATCCCCCATGTTTTGTTATATATATACTCCCCTTTATTACTTTTCAACCCCGCCATCCTTTCCCTACTTGGAGTTAATTAGTGAACAACAATGCCCAGGCCTCTACTTCCGGTCTATACTTACTATCTACACCTTATGGACACAGTTAATTTTACAATAATTCTATTATATATATAGATATATATTATTTTTTTTGCTCCTGAACTTCTTCTACTCTCAACCTCTCCGATAATTTTCATGATGTCCATCCGGTTTGCTTCTATATGCCATATCTTTCTAACTGTGCTCTTTCCCAAAAGCTCCCAACATACAACCCATATACTTATTATGGACACAGTATGCTTACATTATTAGCTATCTTTGTTATTATTTGTTGTTATTTGTTATTAGTCCCATCCTTCAACTCAATTCAATACCTCCCATCTATCTCTTAACACCATCCATATAGGATTTCTATTTGCCATATATATTTCAACCATACTGTGATGCTTTACAAATGTTCTGAACCTTTCTATTCTCATTTCTTCTACAGATTGTGAATTAAAAATAAACATTTTTGCTAAAAGTATTATTATATTATTAATCGATTGACTATGACTTTTCAGATCACCCAGTAATGCTATCTGCAAGGTTAGCTCCAGGTAAATATTGCAATCCTTTAGCCATTCCTGGACCTGTGTCCAAAAACAAGCTACAAATGGACAGAACCAAAACAAATGATCTAATGATTCTGTCTCTTCACAGAAAAATCTGCAGAGCTGGGAAGATTGTATCCCCCATATAAATAACATTCTATTGGTAGCAAGAATTTTACATAATAATTTAAATTGAAAGATTCAAATTTTTGAATCCGGTGTCGTTTTGCGTGTCAGTTCATAAACACTATGCCATGGGATCGGTACGTCAAAAATCTCTTCCCAACTATTTTGCAATTTATATGGGACGGCTGTCAATCCTTTGGTCCTTAAGTGAAACTGATATACTTTTTTATTTATCACAGTTTTCCTTAACCAATTATGTTCTTTAATGCAAGGCCGACAGACAAGTTCCTTACTTTCTCCCCCTTCCACTTTCCTCTTCCACTTTTGCGGTAAGGCTGCAATTGTTTGGTTGTAATTTTGGGTAGAGCAGACATTTCCATATGTTTTTGTTAGCTGCATGTGCGACATAACTCCACCAGTCCTACCGATGATATCATTTACGAAGATTATACCTTTTTTAAACATTCTGTCAAAAAATAAAGTTTTTTTGTCAATTAGTATATTTGAATTTTACCACATTATTTGTTGCATTATTTGTTCTGTCGTTTCTGGAGGATTAAATTGAAATTGCAACCAACTTTCTATGGCTTGTTTTAGAAATAGTGATATTTGGGAGATTATTTCCTTTTCAAATAACTGCAAATGAGTTGTTGTAATCTGAATAAAGGGAAAAAGGCCTTTCTTGAACATTGGGTGAGACAATCTTACTAATTTGCTTGAGAACCAGTTCGGATTTAAGTATAACTTTTGTATGACTGAAGCTTTTAGTGAGAGGTCTAATGCTTTAATATTTAATCATTTCTGTCCTCCGAATTCATATTCATTATATAAATATGCCCTTTTAATTTTGTCTGGCTTGCCGTTCCAAATAAAATTGAATATTTTTTTCTCATATAATTTAAAAAACTGTTCGCTAGGTGTAGGCAAGACCATAAGCAAATAGGTAAACTGGGATAATGCTAAAGAGTTAATCAGGGTGATTTTTCCACAAATTGACAGGTATTTTCCTTTCCATGGTAGTAAGATCTTATCTATTTTTGCTAACTTTCTATTAAAATTTATTGAAGTGAGATCATTTATTTCCTTTGGGATATGTATTCTGAGTATATCTACATCACCATCAGACCATTTTATTGGTGAACTACATGGTAATGTAAAAATTGTATTTTTTAGTGATCCAATACGTAATATAGAACATTTGTCATAATTTGGTTGTAATCCAGAGAGGTTAGAAAATATATCTAGATCCTCTATGAGGCTGTGGAGGGATTCTAGTTGTGGATTTAAAAGAAAACATGAATCATCAGCGTACAATGACACCTTTGTTTTTAAGCCCTGGATTTCTAATCCTCTGATATTATTATTGGATCTGATTTTAATAGCTAACATCTCGATGGCCACAATAAATAGATATGCCGATAGTGGACAACCTTGTTTCACTCCTCTTGACAGTTTAAAACTTTCTGAGAAAAAGCCATTATTTACTATTTTACACCTAGGGTTACTATACATGATTTTGACCCATTTTATAAGAGATTCTCCAAAATTGAAATGCTCCAGGCATTTATATATAAACCCCAGTCGAACTTTATCAAATGCCTTTTCGAAGTCTGCTATGAATAGCAGGCCTGGTTTCCCATATTTTCCATAGTGTTCTATTGTTTCCAATACTTGCCTTATATTATCTCCAATGTATCTTCCATGTAAAAAACCTGTCTGATTAGAATGAATAATATCCGACAATACCTTTTTAATTCTATGCGCTATACATTTTGCTAGAATTTTTGCATCACAACACTGAAGTGTAAGGGGCCTCCAATTTTGTAAATAGACTAGATCTTTATATTTTCCACTTGTATCCTGTTTCAGTAATAATGAGATCAGACCTTCTTCTTGAGTGTCAGATAATCTACCATTTACATAGGAGTGGTTAAAACATGCTAATAACGGTCCTCTTAGTATATCAAAAAAGGTTTGGTATACCTCGACTGGTATGCCATCCAACCCTGGAGTTTTCCCAGACTTAAAGTCTTTAATTGCATCCAGAAGTTCCTCCTCTGTAATTTCACCTTCACATGAGTCTTTCTGTGTGGCTGTTAATTTGACATTATCAATAGAAAAAAATCTCTACAATTAGCTTCAGTTAGAGGAGATGGAGGCGACTGAAAAGAAAACATATGCTTAAAGTACTTTGTTTCTTCCTTCAAAATATCATTTGGTGAATTATGGGTGACACCGTCAATTGTAACCAGTTTCATTAAGTTCTTT
The DNA here is from genome assembly GCA_031479575.1 of Coregonus ussuriensis. Lineage (NCBI taxonomy): Eukaryota > Metazoa > Chordata > Actinopteri > Salmoniformes > Salmonidae > Coregonus > Coregonus ussuriensis. The sequence continues at coordinate 12,018,281 of CM062498.1, read as the reverse complement.
TTGGTAGCATTCCTATGTTGAAGATTAAAAAATAATTTTGTGCATTTTTCCCCATATTCCATCCAGTTTGCTTTATTTATATAATATATTACACTTGATCTTTCTTGAATAAGTTTCTCCATTTCCTTTTGTTTTTCCTCTAATTTATTCTGAGCCTCTATGTTACAGTTTTTATTGCCATCTATCTGTTCTGTTAGACTTTCTATTTCCTTTCTTAATATAAACTCTTTTGACCTAAATTGCTTTTGTTTTCGAGATGAGTACTGAATTGCATGGCCTCTAAAGGCACATTTAAAGGTGTCCCATACAATAAGGGGATTCGCTGTACCTATGTTATGTTGGAAAAAGTCAGTTATAAATTCCTTTGTTCTAATTATAAATAAATTATCATCCAATAGGCTTTGATTAAATTTCCAATATCCTCGCCCACGTGGAAATTAAGTAAGAGTAATGTATATGCCTATTAAAGTGAGGGAAAAAAGTATTTGATCCCCTGCTGATTTTGTACGTTTGCCCACTGACAAAGAAATGATCAGTCTATACTTTTATAGTAGGTTTATTTGAACAGTGAGAGACGGAATAACAACAACAAAAATCCAGAAAAACGCATGTCAAAAATGTTATAAATTGATTTACATTTTAATGAGGGAAATAAGTATTTGACCCCCTCTCAATCAGAAAGATTTCTGGCTCCCAGGTGTCTTTTATACAGGTAACGAGCTGAGATTAGGAGCACACTCTTAAAGGGAGTGCTCCTAATCTCAGTTTGTTACCTGTATAAAAGACACCTGTCCACAGAAGCAATCAATCAATCAGATTCCAAACTCTCCACCATGGCCAAGACCAAAGAGCTCTCCAAGGATGTCAGGGACAAGATTGTAGACCTACACAAGGCTGGAATGGGCTACAAGACCATTGCCAAGCAGCTTGGTGAGAAGGTGACAACAGTTGGTGCGATTATTCGCAAAAGGAAGAAACACAAAATAACTGTCAATCTCCCTCGGCCTGGGGCTCCATGCAAGGTCTCACCTCGTGGAGTTGCAATGATCATGAGAACGGTGAGGAATCAGCCCAGAACTACACGGGAGGATCTTGTCAATGATCTCAAGGCAGCTGGGACCATAGTCACCAATAAAACAATTGGTAACACACTACGCCGTGAAGGACTGAAATCATGCAGCGCCCGCAAGGTCCCCCTGCTCAAGAAAGCACATATACAGGGCCGTCTGAAGTTTGCCAATGAACATCTGAATGATTCAGAGGAGAACTGGGTGAAGGTGTTGTGGTCAGATGAGACCAAAATCGAGCTCTTTGGCATCAACTCAACTCGCCGTGTTTGGAGGAGGAGGAATGCTGCCTATGAGCCCAAGAACACCATCCCCACGGTCAAACATGGAGGTGGAAACATTATGCTTTGGGGGTGTTTTTCTGCTAAGGGGACAGTACAACTTCACCGCATCAAAGGGACGATGGACGGGGCCATGTACCGTCAAATCTTGGGTGAGAACCTCCTTCCCTCAGCCAGGGCATTGAAATGGGTCGTGGATGGGTATTCCAGCATGACAATGACCCAAAACACACGGCCAAGGCAACAAAGGAGTGGCTCAAGAAGAAGCACATTAAGGTCCTGGAGTGGCCTAGCCAGTCTCCAGACCTTAATCCCATAGAAAATCTGTGGAGGGAGCTGAAGGTTCGAGTTGCCAAACATCAGCCTCGAAACCTTAGTGACAAGGAGAAGATCTGCAAAGAGGAGTGGGACAAAATCCCTCCTGAGATGTGTGCAAACCTGGTGGCCAACTACAAGAAACGTCTGACCTCTGTGATTGTCAACAAGGGTTTTGCCACCAAGTACTAAGTCATGTTTTGCAGAGGGGTCAAATACTTATTTCCCTCATTAAAATGCAAATCAATTTATAACATTTTTGACATGAGTTTTTCTGGATTTTGTTGTTGTTATTGTTATATTATATTATTCTGTCTCTCACTGTTCAAATAAACCTACCATTAAAATTAGAGACTGATCATGTCTTTGTCAGTGGGCAAACGTAAACAATCAGCAGGGGATCAAATACTTTTTTCCCTCACTGTATTGTCAAAGAATTGTGGATCATCATTATTTGGTCCGTAAAGGTTAATGAGCCATATCTGTTTATGGTCCAATAACATATTTAAAATAATCCATCTACCTTGTGTATCTATTTGGACAATTTGCACATTCGGATCGAAATTACTATTAATTAATATCATCACCCCTTTTGAATTTCTTTGCCCATGGGAGAAGTATATTCCCCCCCCCCCCCATTCTTTTTTCCACGCTACTTCATCTCGAATTGTTGAATGAGTTTCCTGTATACAATAGATATTATATTCCTTCTCTTTGAGCCATGTAAATATTGTTCTTCTTTTGTTATCAGCTAAGCCATTACAATTATAACTGGCTATACTTATTTCACCATACGACATAATGAGATACAAGTTTCAAGTCTATTTATCATTATATATGTTTGTAAATGTACCAATAAAAAATACCGTAATGATAGAGTGTCCATATAGCTGTACCGTGATATTTGCATTGCTACTAAGTAACCCTTCAATTGTTCTCCACTAATTCCCCACTAAAGCCCCTCCCCATCCCAAGTTGAGCCGTCATCCCAGTGATCAGCATCCCACCCACGTCCCTCCGGATCCCTAAGGCCCCGAGAGGCCAGGACCCATCCATCGAAAACAGCACACAGTGCCACCCACAAAACAGAAGCAGATTAACCGCCAAAAGCATTTCCAATGCTTTCACCTCTATATATATATCTATATAACTATTTTTTTTAAATTATGCATATCCTATTTTTCATCATTATCAATTAATATGCGTAATAATGTCGGCAGTTCACGCGTAGGATTCTAACATATAACCCGGATTGCCATTGTATTACATTTAATTCATTGACAAGCAATTATTATCCTAGCAAATAATTCCCGTGGTCCATCCCATACCCCCCCCCCCCCCCCCCCAACATCCCCACCCCCTCCACAACAGATGCCAGACAAGCACACATGCACATACTCACACACTCCAACACACTCAACCCCCCTCCTCCACAATCCACCATAAAATCAGATACTCAACGGCTGTTATATCCCAGAGCCCAACTCGAGAAATAACCTGATTTACGAGTGCACATACAGTTAAAGCTGATTGAGAAAGCATGTAGATTGAGCAGAAATTGATAACAATGTGAGATTTGATTAATCTACTTAATCTATGTCAAGTCCTAGGTGATGGAGATCAGATCCATCTGTGTTACTGTGTTATTGTATTGTGTTACTGTGTGTTTACTATGTTACTGTGTGTTACTGTGTTACTGTGTTACTGTGTGTTACTGTGTTAATGTGTGTTACTGTGTTACTGTGTGTTACTGTGTTACTGTGTTACTGTGTGTTACTGTGTTACTGTGTGTTACTGTGTTACTGTGTTACTGTGTGTTACTATATTACTGTGTGTTACTGTGTTACTGTGTGTTACTGTGTTAATGTGTGTTACTGTGTTACTGTGTGTTACTATGTTACTGTGTTACTGTGTGTTACTGTGTTACTGTGTGTTACTGTGTTACTGTGTTACTGTGTGTTACTATATTACTGTGTGTTACTGTGTTACTGTATGTTACTGTATTACTGTGTTACTGTATGTTACTGTGTTACTGTGTTACTATGTTACTGTTTGTTACTGTGTTACTGTGTTACTGTTTGTTACTGTGTTACTGTGTTACTGTGTTACTGTGTGTTACTGTGTGTTTACTATGTTACTGTGTGTTACTATGTTACTGTGTTACTGTGTGTTACTGTGTTACTGTGTGTTACTGTGTTAATGTGTGTTACTGTGTTACTGTGTTACTGTGTGTTACTGTGTTACTGTGTGTTACTGTGTTACTGTGTGTTACTGTGTTACTGTATGTTACTGTATTACTATGTTACTGTTTGTTACTGTGTTACTGTGTTACTGTGTTACTGTTTGTTACTGTGTTAATGTGTGTTACTGTGTTACTGTGTTACTGTGTGTTACTGTGTTACTGTGTGTTACTGTGTTACTGTATGTTACTGTATTACTATGTTACTGTTTGTTAATGTGTTACTGTGTTACTGTGTTACTGTGTGTTACTGTGTGTTTACTATGTTACTGTGTGTTACTATGTTACTGTGTTACTGTGTGTTACTGTGTTAATGTGTGTTACTGTGTTACTGTGTTACTGTGTGTTACTGTGTTACTGTGTTACTGTGTTACTGTTTGTTACTGTGATACTGTGTTACTGTTTGTTACTGTGTCACTGTGTGTTACTGTGTTACTGTGTGTTACTGTGTTACTATGTTAATGTGTGTTACTGTGTGTTACTGTGTTACTGTGTGTTACTATGTTACTGTGTGTTACTGTGTTACTGTGTGTTACTGTGTTACTGTGTTACTGTTTGTTACTATGTTAATGTGTGTTACTGTGTGTTACTATGATAATGTGTGTTACTGTGTGTTACTGTGTTACTGTGTTACTGTGTGTTACTGTGTTACTGTGTTACTGTGTGTTACTGTGTTAATGTGTGTTACTGTGTTACTGTGTTACTGTGTGTTACTGTGTTACTGTGTTACTATGTTACTGTTTGTTACTATGTTACTGTGTTACTGTGTTACTGTGTTACTGTGTGTTACTGTGTTACTGTGTGTTACTGTGTTACTGTGTTACTATGTTACTGTTTGTTACTATGTTCATGTGTGTTACTGTGTGTTACTATGATAATGTGTGTTACTGTGTGTTACTGTGTTACTATGTTAATGTGTGTTACTGTGTGTTACTATGTTACTGTATGTTACTGTGTTACTGTGTATTTACTATGTTACTGTGTGTTACTGTGTGTTACTGTGTGTGGAGGCATCAGCAGCAGAGGAGTCAGCAGCAGAGGAGTCAGCAGCAGAGGGGTCAGCAGCAGAGGGGTCAGCAGCAGAGGAGTCAGCAGCAGAGGAGTCAGCAGCGGAGGAGTCAGCAGCAGAGGAGTCAGCAGCAGAGGAGTCAGCAGCAGAGGGGTCAGCAACAGAGGGGTCAGCAGCAGAGGAGTCAGCAGCAGAGGAGTCAGCAGCAGAGGGGTCAGCAGCAGAGGAGTCAGCAGCAGAGGAGTCAGCAGCAGAGGGGTCAGCAGCAGAGGAGTCAGCAGCAGAGGAGTCAGCAGCAGAGGGGTCAGCAGCAGAGGAGTCAGCAGCAGAGGAGTCAGCAGCAGAGGGGTCAGCAGCAGGAGGGGTCAGCAGCAGAGGGGTCAGCAGCAGGAGGGGTCAGCAGCAGAGGAGTCAGCAGCAGAGGGGTCAGCAGCAGAGGGGTCAGCAGCAGAGGGGTCAGCAGCAGGAGGGGTCAGCAGCAGAGGGGGTCAGCAGCAGGAGGGGTCAGCAGCAGAGGGGTCAGCAGCAGGAGGGGTCAGCAGCAGAGGGGTCAGCAGCAGAGGGGTCAGCAGCAGGAGGGGTCAGCAGCAGAGGGGTCAGCAGCAGGAGGGGTCAGCAGCAGGAGGGGTCAGCAGCAGAGGGGTCAGCAGCAGAGGGGTCAGCAGCAGGAGGGGTCAGCAGCAGAGGGGTCAGCAGCAGGAGGGGTCAGCAGCAGAGGGGTCAGCAGCAGAGGGGTCAGCAGCAGGAGGGGTCAGCAGCAGAGGGGTCAGCAGCAGGAGGGGTCAGCAGCAGAGGGGTCAGCAGCAGGAGGGGTCAGCAGCAGGAGTGGAGGAGCAGATGCTTTCTACCTGTGATGTGTGTCTGAATAATGAGACCAACATAGTCTTCAAACCCTGTGGTCACCAGGTGTGTTATGAGTGCGTTAACGTGCTACCTGATGGGACCCAGTTTCTCAACTGTTCATACTGCCTTAAGCAAGCAACGGAGGAGTCAGCAGCAGAGGAGTCAGCAGCGGAGGAGTCAGCAGCAGGAGTGGAGGAGCAGATGCTTTCTACCTGTGATGTGTGTCTGAATAATGAGACCAACATAGTCTTCAAACCCTGTGGTCACCAGGTGTGTTATGAGTGCGTTAACGTGCTACCTGATGGGACCCAGTTTCTCAACTGTTCATACTGCCTTAAGCAAGCAGCAGAGGGGTCAGCAACGGAGGAGTCAGCAGCGGAGGAGTCAGCAGCAGGAGGGGTCAGCAGCAGAGGGGTCAGCAGCAGGAGGGGTCAGCAGCAGAGGGGTCAGCAGCAGAGGGGTCAGCAGCAGAGGGGTCAGCAGCAGAGGAGTCAGCAGCAGAGGGGTCAGCAGCAGAGGGGTCAGCAGCAGAGGGGTCAGCAGCAGAGGGGTCAGCAGCAGAGGGGTCAGCAGCAGAGGAGTCAGCAGCAGAGGGGTCAGCAGCAGAGGAGTCAGCAGCAGAGGAGTCAGCAGCAGAGGGGTCAGCAGCAGAGGGGTCAGCAGCAGGAGGGGTCAGCAGCAGAGGGGTCAGCAGCAGAGGGGTCAGCAGCAGAGGAGTCAGCAGCAGGAGTGGTCAGCAGCAGAGGGGTCAGCAGCGGAGGAGTCAGCAGCAGGAGGGGTCAGCAGCAGAGGGGTCAGCAGCAGAGGAGTCAGCAGCAGAGGGGTCAGCAGCAGAGGGGTCAGCAGCAGAGGAGTCAGCAGCAGAGGAGTCAGCAGCAGAGGGGTCAGCAGCAGAGGGGTCAGCAGCAGAGGAGTCAGCAGCGGAGGGGTCAGCAGCAGAGGGGTCAGCAGCAGAGGGGTCAGCAGCAGAGGGGTCAGCAGCAGAGGGGTCAGCAGCAGAGGAGTCAGCAGCAGAGGGGTCAGCAGCATAGGGGTCAGCAGCAGAGGAGTCAGCAGCGAGGGGTCAGCAGCAGAGGAGTCAGCAGCGGGAGGGGTCAGCAGCAGAGGGGTCAGCAGCAAGTAGGGGTCAGCAGCAGGAGGGGTCAGCAGCAGGAGTGGAGGAGCAGATGCTTTCTACCTGTGATGTGTGTCCTGAATAATGAGACCAACATAGTCTTCAAACCCTGTGGTCACCAGGTGTGTTATGAGTGCGTTAACCGTGCTACCTGATGGGACCCCCCCCCCCCCCAGTTTCTCAACTGTTCATACTGCCTTAAGCAAGCAACGGAGGAGTCAGCAGCAGAGGAGGGGGAGTCAGCAGCGGAGGAGGTCAAGCAGCAGGAGTGGAGGAGCAGATGCTTTCTACCTGTGATGTGTGTCTGAATAATGAGACCAACATAGTCTTCAAACTCTGTGGTTCACCAGGTGTGTTATGAGTGCGTTAACGTGCTACCTGATGGGACCCAGTTTCTCAACTGTTCATACTGCCTTAAGCAAGTTTAAGGCTTTGATTGCAAATGAGTCATTTAGCAGATGCTCTTATCCAGAGCGACTTACAGTAGTGAGTGTAGCATAATTGTATTTATATTTTTACCCCTTTTTCATGATATCCAAATGGTAGTTACAGTCTTGTCCCATCGCTGCAACTCCCATACGGACTCGGGAGAGGAGAAGGTCGAGAGCCATTCGTCCTCCGAAACATTACCCTGCCAAGCCGCACTGCTTCTTGACACACTGCTCGCTTAACCCGGAAGCCAGCCGCTGGACGGGGCCATGTACCGTCAAATCTTGGGTGAGAACCTCCTTCCCTCAGCCAGGGCATTGAAATGGGTCGTGGATGGGTATTCCAGCATGACAATGACCCAAAACACACGGCCAAGGCAACAAAGGAGTGGCTCAAGAAGAAGCACATTAAGGTCCTGGAGTGGCCTAGCCAGTCTCCAGACCTTAATCCCATAGAAAATCTGTGGAGGGAGCTGAAGGTTCGAGTTGCCAAACATCAGCCTCGAAACCTTAGTGACAAGGAGAAGATCTGCAAAGAGGAGTGGGACAAAATCCCTCCTGAGATGTGTGCAAACCTGGTGGCCAACTACAAGAAACGTCTGACCTCTGTGATTGTCAACAAGGGTTTTGCCACCAAGTATTAAGTCATGTTTTGCAGAGGGGTCAAATACTTATTTCCCTCATTAAAATGCAAATCAATTTATAACATTTTTGACATGAGTTTTTCTGGATTTTGTTGTTGTTATTGTTATATTATATTATTCTGTCTCTCACTGTTCAAATAAACCTACCATTAAAATTAGAGACTGATCATGTCTTTGTCAGTGGGCAAACGTACAAAATCAGCAGGGGATCAAATACTTTTTTCCCTCACTGTATTGTCAAAGAATTGTGGATCATCATTATTTGGTCCGTAAAGGTTAATGAGCCATATCTGTTTATGGTCCAATAACATATTTAAAATAATCCATCTACCTTGTGTATCTATTTGGACAATTTGCACATTCGGATCGAAATTACTATTAATTAATATCATCACCCCTTTTGAATTTCTTTGCCCATGGGAGAAGTATATTCCCCCCCCCCATTCTTTTTTCCACGCTACTTCATCTCGAATTGTCGAATGAGTTTCCTGTATACAATAGATATTATATTCCTTCTCTTTGAGCCATGTAAATATTGTTCTTCTTTTGTTATCAGCTAAGCCATTACAATTATAACTGGCTATACTTATTTCACCATACACCATAATGAGATACAAGTTTCAAGTCTATTTATCATTATATATGTTTGTAAATGTACCAATAAAAAATACCGTAATGATTGAGTGTCCATATAGCTGTACCGTGATATTTGCATTGCTACTAAGTAACCCTTCAATTGTTCTCCACTAATTCCCCGCTAAAGCCCCTCCCCATCCCAAGTTGAGCCGTCATCCCAGTGATCAGCATCCCACCCACGTCCCTCCGGATCCCTAAGTCCTACGAGAGGCCAGGACCCATCCATCGAAAACAGCACACAGTGCCACCCACAAAACAGAAGCAGATTAACCGCCAAAAGCATTTCCAATGCTTTCACCTCTATATAGATATCTATATAACTATTTTTTTTTTAAATTATGCATATCCTATTTTTCATCATTATCAATTAATATGCGTAATAATGTCGGCAGTTCACGCGTAGGATTCTAACATATAACCCGGATTGCCATTGTATTACATTTAATTCATTGACAAGCAATTATTATCCTAGCAAATAATTCCCGTGGTCCATCCCATACCCCCACCCCCCTCCCCCCCAACATCCCCACCCCCTCCACAACAGATGCCAGACAAGCACACATGCACATACTCACACACTCCAACACACTCAACCCCCCTCCTCCACAATCCACCATAAAATCAGATACTCAACGGCTGTTATATCCCAGAGCCCAACTCGAGAAATAACCTGATTTACGAGTGCACATACAGTTAAAACTGATTGAGAAAGCATGTAGATTGAGCAGAAATTGATAACAATGTGAGATTTGATTAATCTACTTAATCTATGTCAAGTCCTAGGTGATGGAGATCAGATCCATCTGTGTTACTGTGTTATTGTATTGTGTTACTGTGTGTTTATTATGTTACTGTGTGTTACTGTGTTACTGTGTTACTGTGTGTTACTGTGTTAATGTGTGTTACTGTGTTACTGTGTGTTACTGTGTTACTGTGTTACTGTGTGTTACTGTGTTACTGTGTGTTACTGTGTTACTGTGTTACTGTGTGTTACTATATTACTGTGTGTTACTGTGTTACTGTGTTACTGTGTGTTACTGTGTTAATGTGTGTTACTGTGTTACTGTGTGTTACTATGTTACTGTGTTACTGTGTGTTACTGTGTTACTGTGTGTTACTGTGTTACTGTGTGTTACTATATTACTGTGTTACTGTGTGTTACTGTGTTAATGTGTGTTACTGTGTTACTGTGTGTTACTATGTTACTGTGTTACTGTGTGTTACTGTGTGTTACTATATTACTGTGTGTTACTGTGTTACTGTATGTTACTGTATTACTGTGTTACTGTATGTTACTGTGTTACTGTGTTACTGTGTTACTATGTTACTGTTTGTTACTGTGTTACTGTGTTACTGTTTGTTACTGTGTTACTGTGTTACTGTGTGTTACTGTGTGTTTACTATGTTACTGTGTGTTACTATGTTACTGTGTTACTGTGTGTTACTGTGTTACTGTGTGTTACTGTGTTAATGTGTGTTACTGTGTTACTGTGTTACTGTGTGTTACTGTGTTACTGTGTGTTACTGTGTTACTGTGTGTTACTGTGTTACTGTATGTTACTGTATTACTATGTTACTGTTTGTTACTGTGTTACTGTGTTACTGTTTGTTACTGTGTTAATGTGTGTTACTGTGTTACTGTGTTACTGTGTGTTACTGTGTTACTGTATGTTACTGTGTTACTGTGTGTTACTGTGTTACTGTATGTTACTGTATTACTATGTTACTGTTTGTTACTGTGTTACTGTGTTACTGTGTTACTGTGTGTTACTGTGTGTTTACTATGTTACTGTGTGTTACTATGTTACTGTGTTACTGTGTGTTACTGTGTTAATGTGTGTTACTGTGTTACTGTGTTACTGTGTGTTACTGTGTTAATGTGTTACTATGTTACTGTTTGTTACTGTGTTACTGTGTTACTGTTTGTTACTGTGTCACTGTGTGTTACTGTGTTACTGTGTGTTACTGTGTTACTATGTTAATGTGTGTTACTGTGTGTTACTGTGTTACTGTGTGTTACTATGTTACTGTGTGTTACTGTGTTACAGTGTGTTACTGTGTTACTGTGTTACTGTTTGTTACTATGTTAATGTGTGTTACTGTGTGTTACTATGATAATGTGTGTTACTGTGTGTTACTGTGTTACTGTGTTACTGTGTGTTACTGTGTTACTGTGTGTTACTGTGTTACTATGTTACTGTGTTTTACTGTGTGTTACTATGTTACTGTGTTACTGTGTGTTACTGTGTTACTATGTTACTGTTTGTTACTATGTTAATGTGTTTTACTGTGTGTTACTATGATAATGTGTGTTACTGTATGTTACTGTGTTACTGTGTTACTGTGTGTTACTGTGTTACTGTGTTACTGTTTGTTACTATGTTAATGTGTGTTACTGTGTGTTACTATGATAATGTGTGTTACTGTGTGTTACTGTGTTACTGTGTTACTGTGTGTTACTGTGTTACTGTGTTACTGTGTGTTACTGTGTTAATGTGTGTTACTGTGTTGCTGTGTTACTGTGTGTTACTGTGTTACTGTGTTACTATGTTACTGTTTGTTACTATGTTACTGTGTTACTGTGTTACTGTGTTACTGTGTGTTACTGTGTTACTATGTTACTGTGTGTTACTGTGTGTTACTATGTTACTGTGTTACTGTGTGTTACTGTGTTACTGTGTTACTATGTTACTGTTTGTTACTATGTTAATGTGTGTTACTGTGTGTTACTATGATAATGTGTGTTACTGTGTGTTACTGTGTTACTATGTTAATGTGTGTTACTGTGTGTTACTTTGTTACTGTATGTTACTGTGTTACTGTGTATTTACTATGTTACTGTGTGTTACTTTGTGTTACTGTGTGTGGAGGCATCAGCAGCAGAGGAGTCAGCAGCAGAGGGGTCAGCAGCAGAGGGGTCAGCAGCAGAGGGGTCAGCAGCAGAGGAGTCAGCAGCAGAGGAGTCAGCAGCAGAGGGGTCAGCAGCAGAGGAGTCAGCAGCAGAGGAGTCAGCAGCGGAGGAGTCAGCAGCAGAGGAGTCAGCAGCAGAGGGGTCAGCAGAGGAGGGGTCAGCAGCAGAGGGGTAAGCAGCAGAGGGGTCAGCAGCAGAGGAGTCAGCAGCAGAGGAGTCAGCAGCGGAGGAGTCAGCAGCAGAGGAGTCAGCAGCAGAGGAGTCAGCAGCAGAGGAGTCAGCAGCGGAGGAGTCAGCAGCAGAGGAGTCAGCAGCAGAGGGGTCAGCAGCAGAGGGGTCAGCAGCAGAGGGGTCAGCAGCAGAGGAGTCAGCAGCGGAGGAGTCAGCAGCGGAGGAGTCAGCAGCAGAGGGGTCAGCAGCAGAGGAGTCAGCAGCAGGAGGGGTCAGCAGCAGAGGGGTCAGCAGCAGGAGGGGTCAGCAGCAGGAGTGGAGGAGCAGATGCTTTCTACCTGTGATGTGTGTCTGAATAATGAGACCAACATAGTCTTCAAACTCTGTGGTCACCAGGTGTGTTATGAGTGCGTTAACGTGCTACCTGATGGGACCCAGTTTCTCAACTGTTCATACTGCCTTAAGCAAGTTTAAGGCTTTGATTGCAAATGAGTCATTTAGCAGATGCTCTTATCCAGAGCGACTTACAGTAGTGAGTGTAGCATAATTGTATTTATATTTTTACCCCTTTTTCATGATATCCAAATGGTAGTTACAGTCTTGTCCCATCGCTGCAACTCCCATACGGACTCGGGAGAGGAGAAGGTCGAGAGCCATTCGTCCTCCGAAACATTACCCTGCCAAGCCGCACTGCTTCTTGACACACTGCTCGCTTAACCCGGAAGCCAGCCGCACCAATGTGTTGGAGGAAACACCGTCCAGCCGGCGACTGAAGTCAGCTTGCAGGAGCCCGGCCCGCCACAAGGAGTCGCTAGAGCGCGATGGGACAAGGAAATCCTGGCCGGTCAAACCCTCCCCTAACCCGGACGACGCTGAAACAATTGTGGTGCCGCCTCATGGGCCTCCCGATCACGGCCGGCTGTGACACAGCCTGGGATCGAACCCGGGTCTGTAGCGACGCCTCAAGCACTGCGATGCAGTGCCTTAGACTGCTGTGCCACTCAGGAGGCCCCAGTGCATTCATATATATTTTTTAAATAATTCATACTGGTCCCCCATGGGAATCAAACCCACTGCCATGGCGCTACAAGCGCTACGCTCTACCAACTCAGCTACACAGGACTATCCGTGGCTGTCCATGTCAACGTGTTATGGCTTAAAGGGGCAATCTGTGTCTGCTATAAACAAAATAAAGAGCGTTACACACACTATACATATAGGCTCCCAGTAATTCATTCAGCATCACTGTGCCTTCTTCAGGGTGATGTCATGAATGCTTGAACCAGGTTATGTAGACAAACAGTGCAATTAGTGCAACCAATGACAATAGAGAGGGGCGTGTCATAACAATTAGGGTTCTCAGACTTTAATTACAGTGGTGAGGATGAAAAGGTGAAACTGTTAAAAGACAATAGTTTACAGCATGATGAATGTATCAGGCTATTGTTTTCAATATCATATTGCTACATAATTTGATATTGTACATAGTATTAAACATCAACATACATTATTATTTAATTTAATATACAGTACAGCATTTCATTGTTTCCATTTCATTTAATCTTTGTAACATGTAATATTTTGGTTCAAACATAATGCATAACATAGCATCATCAACAAAAGGGACATCTTGGGTGCAACTCTGATAAGCTGTGGAAATAATATGTTAATTTTGAAGACTTAAGTTGTGGAAAGAACATGTTCATTTAGAAGTTCATAAAAAGAGCATGAGGTCAAAGTCAATATTCAGACCACTAGGGGTCAGTGTTGTGTTGTCTAGTGTGCTACACTGAGTATACAAAACATTAGGAACACCTTCCTAATATTGAGTTGCACCCTCTTTTGCCCTAAATTATTCGGGGCATGGACTCTACAAGGTGTTGAAAGCATTGCACAGGGATGCTGGCCCCCTGTTGACTCCAATGCTTCCCACAGTTGTGTCAAGATGGCTGGAATTCCTTTGGGTGGTGGACCATTCTTGATACACACGGGAAACTGTTGAGTGTGAAAAACTCAGCAGTGTTGCAGTTCTTGACACACTCAAACCGGTGCACCTGGCACCTACTACCATACCCCGTTCAAAGGCACTTAAATATTTTGTCTTGCCCATTCACCCTCTGAATGGCACACATACACAATCCATGTCTCAATTGTCTCAAGGCTTAACAATCCTTCTTTAACCTGTCTCCTCACCTTCATCTACAGTGATTGAAGTGGATTTAACAGGTGACATCAATAAGGGATCATAGCTTTCACCTGGATTCACCTGGTCAGTCTGTTATGGAAAGTTCCTAATGTTTTGTACACTCAGTGTATGTCATTGGTCTGTACTGCAGCAGAGCACACTTTGGGAGAGACATTAGTCAACAGGATGAGATCAGAGAGAACAGGATCAATGGCTGCTGTCTGATAACAGGGAAAGTGGTCTAAACCTCTAAATTATGACACACTGTGGTTCCAGTTCTCCCTAACCCCGTTTAAACCTGGTTCTAACATGCGTCCTGTGTCCGGATCATGTCCACATTCTGACTGTGCGCACCTTGAACAGACAGGTGTATACGATGAAAAGACGCATTGTGATCTGATTTTGATCAGATCTTATATAAAGTGTAAACGGACAAGATCAGGACAAGACCAGGAGGAAGGACGCGGCATGTTAGTGGCAGGTATAAACAGGGCATTTGTGTCATCACATTACCTGTCTAGTTATGGTTCATTACACATACCGATGGATGGATGGATGGATGGATTCAACTAGAACTGCCGTATAACATGGCCAAATGCATGTGGCACTTTACAAGCACACAAAGGCTATTTAGAAATTCATTGATTAACCGTACAGCTTCAGTGAGAAAGACAATGTGATTAATTAACTGGTCCATGATTGAATGACCAGGGAGGGAAAGTCTGTTTGGCAGACATGGTATATGGTGTGTCATGTATTTAATGCCGTGGGTCTAACATGTGGTCAGTATATCCAGCCCGGTCTCATAGACTATACATAGTATAGTAAATGTAAATACGGGACACTCAAATGAGTACGCTATGTTACGTTACGGTTACATAAGACAGAAGGTTACATAAGGCAAAAATGAAAAATGAAAGTGGATGGGTGGGCGTATAACGCGAGAATCTAGGAAACCAAAGGTTGCGAGTTCGAATCTCATCACGGACAACTTTTCAACTACTTGATACTTAGCATGCTAGCTAACCTTAACCCTTTTAGCTAACCGTCCCCTAACCCTAACCTTAACCCTTTTAGCTAACCATCCACTAACCCTAACCTTAACCCTTTTAGCTAACCGTCCCCTAACCTTAACACTTTTAGCTAACCCTTCCCCTAACCCTAACCTTAACCCTTTTAGCTAACCGTCCCCTAACCTTAACCCTTTTAGCTAACCCTTCCCCTAACCCTAACCGTAACCCTTTTAGCTAACCCTTCCCCTAACCCTAACCTTAACCCTTTTAGCTAACCCTTCCCCTAACCCTAACCTTATTAAAACAAAGATGATTAGTGACTACATGATAAAAGCAGTAACTTCTGTCTCCTTCTCATTTTACCAGATGCTCTTATCCAGAGTGACTTACAGTTAGTGAATGCATACATGTTTTTTGTTATACAGGCCCCCCGTTGGGAAACGAAGCCCCATCCCTGCCGGCCAAACCCTCCCCTACCTTGGACGACGCTGGACCAATTGTGCGCCGCCCCATGGGTCTCCCGGTCGCGGCCGGCTGCGACAGAGCCTGGACTCGAACCAGGATCTCTAGTGGCACAGCTAGCACTGCGATGCAGTGCCTTAGACCACTGCGCCACTCGGGAGTCACTCACCGCCAGTCTAGTTCCCTCTATTATACAAAAAGTAAGGAAGAGATTTTATTTCATTTCTGTCGTTGACTTTGGTATTCCAAGCACTCCAAGCACCTAGAGTGCAAAATGAGGTGTGTGAATATGAAATAACATATAGCATTCTGAGAAGCAGTTGATTTAAAAGATCCATGATTTATTACAGAAAAAAGGGTGATATCCAAATGTGATTATGTTACATCATATGATAATTGTCTTTTTACATATTTGGGTGTGCTGTTCCATAGGGATGAGGCGATAGCAGTGTTCAGTATTGACATACTTTAGCTCATTTTACAAAAAAACGAATGACATCGGATAGGTAGTAAATCTATTGTCTACTGTGCTTCATCATCAAACACCTTTAGGGGTCGTTTCAGGGACAGACTCATCCTAATCAATTTTTCTCCATTGATCTTTATAGAGTTTTATAGTCCAGGACTAAGCTTAATCTGTGTCCGGGAAACCGTCCCCTAAAGTTGCAAAAATAATTTTGGGTGTGCTGCGACAACTAAAATAATTATTATTTCCATGTGACCCAACATATTTATTTGATATTTGTATTAATATCTTTTTAACCAGGTTAGTTCCAAAATAATATAAACAAAACAATATTTCCACCCAGATTCCAGATTCCAGTCTTAGGGCTCTATTCAATCCGCATCGCGGAATTTCAGCTTTACGGCGTGATTGAAATTTAAAGGCAATGTTCCCACTTTAGCGGTAAACACTGCTTATGTCGGCTCAATCAGAAATTACCTTTACATTTCTATCGAGCGGAATCTGTAACGCTTCAGCTTTACAGATTGAACAGAGCCCCAGATCCACTTTAGTCGATATCAACATAGAGGTCGGAGGTGGAACTGCGTTAGAGCTGTCCAATCCACAAGCAGCTCCCGCCGTTATACCTAAAGAGGACATTGCTATTGGCTGCACAGAGTCGCATTAAGAGAAATCCCATGCAGCTTTGTTTACATGTTCCAACACTGGAATGTGAGATGTGATCTACACCTGGATTAGGATGATTATAACTCCTCATTAGTCCGTTAAATGATTTTCTATTTGAGCATCGTTATTTCTATATAGCCTACACTTTCTCGTTCTGAACTAACGCGAGTGGGGCGGGTGTGGCTTCCGGGTGTGGCTTCGTAACAATGATCACAAGAGCAGCTGCTCAGCGATTTGACAGCTCCAATGCAGTTCCACCTCCAACACTGCCAAAACATCAGCTATGCGGGTGTCGGCTATCGCCTGTTAACGCTTGATCCGATTGAATCTAGGCCTTAAAGCTTCAACCAAGGAAGGTTTTGCTGCGTCCGTCCCAGAAACACTACTTATTATGATGACAAAACACAATGCAACAAAATGCTCTTCTTCACAAAATGTCTTGTATCAATCAGGGTATTATACAATCAATCAACAATCCATTATTTTGACTGACAAAACATCATGTATGATCAATCACGATGAAATAAGAAACGTTTTGTTGTTGTTGTTGCTAGACAGAATAGAGACATGTTTTTCCAAGACACTATCATTGACTCAGGTAAGCTCTGGTTAAAGCAGACTCAACACCAAAAAAACCCCCACTAATAATAAATGCATATCTCCTTTGGATACTGTAGTCATGGTTACGACATGCATAGATTTCAAATGACCAATCACATTGAAGGGAAGGTGTTTTCAGTCCAAATCACCTCAAAGGGAAGCTATTTTCTGACCAATCACATCAAAAGGAAAACGTTTTCTGACCAATCACATCGAACGGGAATATGTTTTCTGAGCTTGAACATTCCTCAGCCAATCAGTCTAAAAACAAAACAATCCTCAAAAGAATGATTAAAAGGTATATATGTATGACGAGACTGTGTCTTGTATTTACAGCGCCTTCAGAAAGTATTCATACCCCGTGAATTATTCCAAATGTTGTTGTGTTACAGCCTGAATTCAAAATGGATGAAATAGATTTCTTTTCTCACCCATCAACACACAATACACCATAATGACAAAGTGAAAACATGTTTTTAGACATTTCTGCTAATTTATTGAAAATGAAATACAGAAATATCTCATTTACATAAGTATTCACACCCCTGAGTCAATACATGTTAGAATCACCTTTGGCAGCGATTACAGCTGTGTGTCTTTCTGGGTAAGTCTCTAAGAGCGTTGCACATCTGGATTGTACAATATTTGCACATTATAATTGTTTTAATTATTCAATTCTTCAAGTTGGTTCTTGATCATTGCAGACAGCCATTTTCAAGTCTTGCCATAGATTTTCTGGCAGATTTAAGTCAAAACTGTAACTAGGCCACTCAGGAACATTCAATGTCTTCTTGGTAAGCAACTCCAGTGTATATTTGGCCTTGTGTTTTAGGTTATTGTCCTGCTGAAAGGTGAATTCATCTCCCAGTGTCTGTTGGAAAGCAGACGGAACCAGGTTTTCCTCTAGGACGTTGCCTGTGCTCAGCTCCATTCTGTTTAATTTCACCCTAAAAAACTCTCTAGTCCTTGCCATAAACACGATGCTTGGAAATATAAAGAGTGGTAGTCAATGATGTGTTGTGTTAGATTTGCCCCAAACATAACCCTTTTATTCAGGACATAAAGTTCATTTCTTTGCCACATTGTTTGCCGTTTCAATTTTGGGCATTATTGCAAACATGATGCATGTTTTGTAATATTTTTATTCTGTACAGGCTTCCTTCTTTTCACTCTGTCATTTAGGTTTTTGATTTGATTTATTAGGATCTCCATTAGAGACAGCTGGTCTTACTGGGGTCTGACATATAATGAAAAAGACATTACAGACAATATACATTACATACATTTAAAAAGTAGTGTGTTTGTGTGTATCTATCAGTTACACATAATAATATGCCATTTAGCAGACGCTTTTATCCAAAGCGACTTACAGTCATGCGTGCATACATTTTTTTGTGTATGGGTGGTCCCGGGGATCGAACCCACTACCTTGGCGTTACAAGCGCCGTGCTCTACCAGCTGAGCTACATGTCAGTACATACACACAAATAGTAGGTCACATTTAAAGGTTAGTATTGTGGAGTAACTACAATGTTGTTGATCCAGCCTCAGTTTTCTCCTATCACAGCCATTAAACTCTGTTTTAAAGTCACCATTGGCCTCATGGTGAAATCCCCACCATGCTCAAAGTTATATTCAATGTCAGCTTTTTTATTTTTTACCCATCTACCAATAGGTGCCCTTCTTTGCGAGGCGTTGGAAAACCTCCCCGGTCTTTGTGGTTGAATTGTGGTTTGAAATTCACTGCTCAACTGAGGGGCTTTACAGATAATTGTATGTGTGGGGTACAGAGATGAGGTAGTCGTTCAAAAAATCATGTTAAACACTATTATTGCACACAGAGTGAGCCCATGCAACTTATTATGTGACTTGTTAAGCAAATGTTTACTTCTGAGCGTATTAAGGCATGCCATAACAAAGGGGTTGAATACTTATTGACTCAAGACATTTCAGCTTTTAATTTTTAATTCATTTGTAAAACTTTTGAAAAACATAATTCCATTTTGACATTATGGGGTATTGTGTGTAGGCCAGTGACATACAATCTATATTTAATCCATTTTAAATTCAGGCTGTAACACAACAAAATGTGGAAAAAGTCAAGGGGTGTGAATACTTTCTGAGGAAACAAATTCATATTTTGCAAATAATGTTTTTAACCGATATGTTCTTTATGGACATTTTATTCTGGCAATAGCAACAGTGATATGTATAAAAAAAAAGAAATAAAATATTATTATTGGCTATACATGGATGTACTGACTGTATGTGGTTATTTTCTGATGATTGTAATAATATCAACTCTGATTCTCTATATGTGCCCATTTGATACAATAAATTAACAGCTTTTTAAAAAAACTTTAATTTAAGGTGCTTAAGCGTCGTCTGACTTATGAGTGTTGGTGCATCATAGTCATGCAAATGCAAGAGTGCAAAAATATAAAAAAAAAATTAAAAAGCAGATGAATGCCTAAGGATAGCAGCTAAGAAAATATGATGAAAAGTTCAATCAAACATTCAGAGGACACCTGAGGAAAAGCGGAAGTTATTTTTTTTTACATTCATAGAAATATGATTACTAGAAATGGA
This sequence comes from Coregonus ussuriensis, assembly GCA_031479575.1. Taxonomy (NCBI): domain Eukaryota; kingdom Metazoa; phylum Chordata; class Actinopteri; order Salmoniformes; family Salmonidae; genus Coregonus; species Coregonus ussuriensis. Next base: position 11,998,642 of record CM062498.1, on the reverse strand, counting down.
AAGGCCCATCAGAACAGGGGAGAATGAAAGGGATATGTTTGTTCTAGTAATTATATTTCTATGGTTACATTGCCTTGATTGCAGGCATAGAAGGGTGAACGTCATGCTGGGCGATTGCGTTCAGAATCGCTACAAAATATATTACACACAATCATAAATAATAATAATAATAATACATTTTAAAAGTATATACATAGCAAAGTAAACTGGAAAACAATAACACATTTATAGAAAGTAAACAGTATATACAATACATAGAAAAGTACATTGGAAAATGATAACAGTTGAACATTAAATCATTAAAAATAAAAGTTAAATAATTTACAATAAAAGTTAAATAATTTACAATAAAAATAAAAGTTAAATAATTTACAATAAAAGTTAAAGTTAAATAGTTTACAATAAAAGTAAAACAAGAAGAGTTGTAACATTCTGGTAACTTTCCCAAAATTCCCAGAAATCCCGTTTGGAAGGGTTACAGGAATGTCCCCTAAAAACAACTGAAGTATTTTGTCCCGATCACGCCTGGCCAGCTGTCACTCTGACCACATTCTCACTACTACAACTTTATCCCTTAAAGCCACAGTCTGTAATTCTCTGCTTGAAGGTATGCACAAATAAAGGAGTGTGGCTTTATAATGATTGATGACTTGTGTGACCTAACTAACGATCCAGTAGTACCAGAGCTCTGCTCCACTGAAGCTTCTAGAACACTCAGCAGAAATTATATCAATCATACCGCTGGGTGTGGTTGGTCTCTGGGCCTTCAGGACTGTACGTGTGGTTGGTCTCTGGGCCTTCAGGACTGTACGTGTGGTTGGTCTCTGGGCCTTCAGGACTGTACGTGTGGTTGGTCTCTGGGCCATCAGGACTGTACGTGTGGTTGGTCTCTGGGCCTTCTAGGACTGTACGTGTGGTTGGTCTCTGGGCCTTCAGGACTGTACGTGTGGTTGGTCTCTGGGCCATCAGGACTGTACGTGTGGTTGGTCTCTGGGCCATCAGGACTGTACGTGTGGTTGGTCTCTGGGCCATCAGGACTGTACGTGTGGTTGGTCTCTGGGCCATCAGGACTGTACGTGTGGTTGGTCTCTGGGCCTTCAGGACTGTACGTGTGGTTGGTCTCTGGGCCTTCAGGACTGTACGTGTGGTTGGTCTCTGGGCCTTCAGGACTGTACGTGTGGTTGGTCTCTGGGCCTTCAGGACTGTACGTGTGGTTGGTCTCTGGGCCTTCAGGACTGTACGTGTGGTTGGTCTCTGGGCCTTCAGGACTGTACGTGTGGTTGGTCTCTGGGCCTTCAGGACTGTACGTGTGGTTGGTCTCTGGGCCATCAGGACTGTACGTGTGGTTGGTCTCTGGGCCTTCAGGACTGTACGTGTGGTTGGTCTCTGGGCCTTTAGTTAAGTGCCCAGGCCAACTCGTAAGTTCTACTGTTGTTCATAATGAAATAGGGCTAGGTCAACTCTAAACTACAAAACCAAAGTAATCAAAATCCCAAATCTCCAAAGTGCCGATGCCAAAATGAAAGAGAGTGTGATTGAATATCTAAACATGTTAGACGAGTGGATGTGATCTTGTGGTCCCTGTGTGGCTCAGATGGTAGAGCACGGTGCTTGCAATGTCAGGATTGTGGGTTCGATTCCCTGCTAAAATGCAAATACTATTATACTATCTTAGCCTACTGGTAACTTCACAGATGGAACTGTTGTACTCCTGAAATGCTTGTCCTGGAATTCCTCAGGGTTAAAACGTGCTGCTATATTCCAGAACTTTAAGAACATTTCAGAATTTCAGCATAGACCACCATGAAACACAGCATCACAAAAGTCAGTCTAGGGCACGTCACATTGCGACGTCCCACGTGATTTTCCGCTAACGTTCAGGGGACGTTCCCAGGACTTCATATTGTTTGCCCGGGTACATATTGAACTAAACGAATTCCTCTAATTTATGTTGTCGTTTTTTTAAAAAAAACAAGTGAGAATGTTATGATCTGAATGTATTTATCATTTGAGCTCAATTGAAGAATTAAAAACAAATGATATCTGGAGTGCTGTTGATGTACTTGGCATGACAGTACGAAATATGATGTATAGTGTCTGGATGTTCCTCTCTGATACCCACGACATCCAGGCCACAGGTTTGTCTAATCTGACCCAGTTTCATGTGTCCCAAGTGGCACCCTATTCCCTATGGGCCTCTGTTCAAAAGTAGTGCACTACGAAGAGAATAGGGTACCGTTTGGGACGCACGATCAGCCACATTCTGAGCGCTTCCAGTAGCCAATGAGAAACAGATTCTCTGCTTCCAGTAGCCAATGAGAAACCGATTCTGTAAATGGTAGAACAGATTTGCCAGTGCACTCACTGTCCTCCAGTGCCTGTACAATATGGTGCACTACAGGATTCACATGTTGCTGTTGGGTTTGGTTTTCTCTACTGTCAACAGAGGAAAATAAAATGCCAGAATTTAGCGGTTATATTTTCATATTTTTCCCCCCATCACAACATTCCTCCAAACGAAATCCTTGGGGGACAGACGGTTCAGAGTTTGTCGTTGTAAATCATACTGGAGCAGAAATTACGAGAAAAAACAACCATTTTCTTGCACATCCAGTAAAGCCTTCCATAGCACCAGTAGGCACGCGTGATGTTTGGGACACATTTTGCAGTTGGTTAAAACTGTAGTAGTATTGACAATATTAGCATCCGCAACTCAATACAACAGTCAAGCACAGCGGAGTTATAAATAATGTGCAACGTTCAGCTCACACTGAGTAGAAACGCAGGGTACAGTAAACCAGGCGTCAAAGACAGGGACGTTGTCTAGCCAAGAAATACAAAAAAACGCAATTAAACCATGCATTTTTACACGATTTAAATAGAGATCATTAAACCTCTGAATGGTAACATCTTCCCAGTAGTTCGACAAATGAACCAAAACGCTTTAACAAATCAGCATGCTTTGAGAGCAATATTAATTACAGTCATTTTGCATAAACAACATTATTATTGTCCATTCTTATTTTTTTTGGTAGCCACGTAAATACGTCAATAGAATCACTTAAGCAACTAGAAGAAACACTATCAGTGCCACAGTCAGACAGCCGCGTAGAACTGTAACTGGAAGACAAGACCAACACAGAACACACAGCCATGTTGTGAGCTGCAACGGGACCGGAACGGACCGGAGTGTCTTATGTCATAGCAAGCTGCTATAGGCTAGCTGCCACATAGAGAAGAGCAACATAGAAATAGAATGACATAGAAAGGGACAAAGGCCCTTAGGCCACAGCAATTTGATTGGTACACTCAATATGGCCGCCAGTCTTGTCCACCCGTTACGGACCATTGACTTGAATGGGGATGTCCGTTCTAGTCATTCTGTTTCTATGAGAGTAAGACGAGAAGGGAGCAGACAGTCAGTTGTGAACTGATCTGCAGCCCTTGTTCTGCATAGTAAACATTACAATTGGATAGGTAGGTCTCTCCCCCCATTCGTAGCCAGGACACGACACAGGACAGGCGTGACAGGGCACAGACAGGGCCCAGGGTTCCTGCTGGATGGAGAGCTGAATGGGGAGGTGGGGGACAGTAACAGAGATGGGAGCAGGGGACAGGGACAGGGGACAGGGACAGAGGATGGGTATGTGGACAGGGACAGGTACGGGGGACAGGGACAGAAGATGGATATGTGGACAGGGACAGGTACGAGGGACAGAAGATGGGTATGTGGACAGGGACAGGTACGAGGGACAGAAGATGTTTATGTGGACAGGGACAGGTACGAGGGACAGAAGATGTTTATGTGGACAGGGACAGGTACGAGGGACAGAAGATGTTTATGTGGACAGGGACAGGTACGAGGGACAGAAGATGTTTATGTGGACAGGGACAGGTACGAGGGACAGAAGATGTTTATGTGGACAGGGACAGGTACGAGGGACAGAAGATGTTTATGTGGACAGGGACAGGTACGAGGGACAGAAGATGTTTATGTGGACAGGGACAGGTACGAGGGACAGAAGATGTTTATGTGGACAGGGACAGGTACGAGGGACAGAAGATGTTTATGTGGACAGGGACAGGTACGAGGGACAGAAGATGTTTATGTGGACAGGGACAGGTACGAGGGACAGAAGATGGATATGTGGACAGGGACAGGTACGAGGGACAGAGAATGTTTATGTGGACAGGGACAGGTATGAGGGACAGGGACAAAAGATGGGTATGTGGACAGGGACAGGTACGAGGGACAGAAGATGGGTATGTGGACATGGACAGGTACGAGGGACAGAAGATGGGTATGTGGACAGGGAGGGCCTCAGGTCTGGTGACAGAAGAGGGCCTCTTTGGTGTGCAGAAGGGAACATGTGATCTGAGTGCATATGTGTGTGTGCTGGCGTGTATATCAAGTGTACTGTGTGTATGTGTGTGTGTATGCTGCAGACGAGTTTCTGTATGTATTACAGGGACCTAACATCACATGACTAACGCTAAGGCCACTCGTGGTGATATCTCCTGCCATTCTTCTTTCTCTCCTTCTGCAGGTGCTCCAGCTCTGCTTCGTACATCATCTCCTGCATCAGGTACTTCTCCCTCCGCATGCGGTCACACAGACTCTTGGGCATGTCTGGGATCAGGTACGCGATGAACGACTTGATGCCAAACACCAGGTGCTGCGGGAGGCAATAGAGGAAGAAGACTTTGTTGTCCCATTGTCATTTTCAGATCACAGAAAATCAACACAGGCAAACAAACTCCCTGAGGGGTTTTAAGGGGTAGGTTCGTTGCTCAAGGGAATATGGGCAGGACATAGCATCTGGGATATCTAGAATCCCCAGAGGACTGGTTATCCTCCAATTTAAGCCTACTAGAAAGTGTGTGCCCTCAGGCCCTGAGGGAAGCAAAAGTTATTCCCCTACCTAAGAATAGTAAAGCCCCCTTAACTGGCTCAAATAGCCGACCAATCAGCCAGTTTCCAACACTTAGTAAACTTTAGGAAAAAATTTTGTTGACCAGATAAAATGCTATTTTACAGTAAACAAATTGACAACAGACTTTCAGCACGCTTATAGGGAAGGACATTCAACAAGCACAGCACTTACACAAATGACTGATGATTGGCTGAGAGAAATTGATGATAAAAAGTTTGTGGGGGCTGTTTTGTTAGACTTCAGTGTGGCTTTTGACATTATCGATGATAGTCTGTTGCTGGAAAAACGTATGTGTTATGGCTTTATACCCCCTGCTATATTGTGGATAAAGAGTTACCTGTCTAACAGAACACAGAGGGTGTTCTTTAACAGAAGCCTCTCCAACAAAATCCAGGTAGAATCAGGAATTCCCCAGGGCAGCTGTCTAGGCCCCTTACTTTTTTCAATCTTTACTAACGACATGCCACTGGCTTTGAGTAAAGCCAGTGTGTCTATGTATGCGGATGACTCAACACTATACACGTCAGCTACCACAGCGACTGAAATGACAGCAACACTTAACAAAGAGCTGCAGTTAGTTTCAGAATGGGTGGCAAGGAATAAGTTAGTCCTACATATTTCAAAAACTGAAAGCATTGTTTTGGGACAAATCATTCACTAAACCGTAAACCTCAACTAAATCTTGTAATGAATAATGTGGAAATTGAGCAAGTTGAGGAGACTAAATTGCATGGAGTAACCCAGGATTGTAAACTGTCATGGTCAAAACATATTGATACAACAGTAGCTAGGATGGGGAGAGGTCTGTCCATAATAAAGCGCTGCTCTGCATTCTTAACAGCACTATCAACAAGGCAGGTCCTACAGGCCCTAGTTTTGTCGCACCTGGACTACTGTTCAGTCGTGTGGTCAGGTGCCACAAAGAGGGACTTAGGAAAATTGCAATTGGCTCAGAACAGGGCAGCACGGCTGGCCCTTGGATGTACACAGAGAGCTGGCATTAGTATTATGCATGTCAATCTCTCCTGGCTCAAAGTGGAGGAGAGATTGACTTCATCACTACTTGTATTTGTGAGAGGTATTGACATGTTGAATGCACCGAGCTGTCTGTTTGAACTACTGACGCACAGCTCGGACACCCTGCCTGAAACACCTAATCAGTGTCTGAGACAGAGACAGAGATCAATACAGACAGACAGACAGACAGACAGACAGAGATCAAGACAGACAGAGCGTGGGCGTACTGACATACCTCAGAGACGAAGATTAAGGTGAGTCTTGCAGCCAGGACGTGCCAGACAGACAGACAGACAGACAGACAGAGCGTGGGCGTACTGACGTACCTCGAAGACTATGATGAAGGCTAGTCTTGCAGCCAGGACGTGCCAGACAGACAGACAGACAGACAGACAGAGTGTGGGCGTGCTGACCTACCTCGAAGACTATGATGAAGGCTAGTCTTGCAGCCAGGACGTGCCAGACAGACAGACAGACAGACAGACAGACAGACAGACAGACAGACAGACAGACAGACAGAGCGTGGGCATGCTGACCTACCTCGAAGACTATGATGAAGGCTAGTCTTGCAGCCAGGACGTGCCAGAACTGCAGAGTGAAGTCGTACGGTACTGGGCTCCAGGGGGAGGCTCTGTAGTCTCTGTACCTGCAGTATCTACTCTGCTCCTCACTCACGTTCCAGCGCACGCCCATGTCAAACACCGACAGGCTGCTGTTCATGTAGCCTCGCAGACACCTGCCACGGAGAGAGATGGGGGGGTCAGAAACCAAGACACCGACAGGCTGCTGTTCATATAGCCTAGCAGACCCCTGCCATGGAGAGAGATGGGGGGGTCAGAAACCAAGACACCGACAGGCTGCTGTTCATGTAGCCTCGCAGACACCTGCCACGGAGAGAGATGGGGGGGTCAGAAACCAAGACACCGACAGGTTGCTGTTCATGTAGCCTCGCAGACCCCTGCCATGGAGAGAGATGGGGGGGTCAGAAACCAAGACACCGACAGGCTGCTGTTCATGTAGCCTCGCAGACCCCTGCCATGGAGAGAGATGGGGGGGGTCAGAAACCAAGACACCGACAGGTTGCTGTTCATGTAGCCTCGCAGACCCCTGCCATGGAGAGAGATGGGGGGGTCAGAAACCAAGACACCGACAGGCTGCTGTTCATGTAGCCTCGCAGACCCCTGCCATGGAGAGAGATGGGGGGGGTCAGAAACCAAGACACCGACAGGCTGCTGTTCATGTAGCCTCGCAGACCCCTGCCATGGAGAGAGATGGGGGGGTCAGAAACCAAGACACCGACAGGCTGCTGTTCATGTAGCCTCGCAGACCCCTGCCATGGAGAGAGATGGGGGGGTCAGAAACCAAGACACCGACAGGCTGCTGTTCATGTAGCCTCGCAGACCCCTGCCATGGAGAGAGATGGGGGGGGGGTCAGAAACCAAGACACCGACAGGCTGCTGTTCATGTAGCCTCGCAGACCCCTGCCATGGAGAGAGATGGGGGGGGTCAGAAACCAAGACACCGACAGGCTGCTGTTCATATAGCCTCGCAGACCCCTGCCATGGAGAGAGATGGGGGGGGTCAGAAACCAAGACACCGACAGGTTGCTGTTCATGTAGCCTCGCAGACCCCTGCCATGGAGAGAGATGGGGGGGTCAGAAACCAAGACACCGACAGGCTGCTGTTCATGTAGCCTCGCAGACCCCTGCCATGGAGAGAGATGGGGGGGGTCAGAAACCAAGACACCGACAGGCTGCTGTTCATATAGCCTCGCAGACCCCTGCCATGGAGAGAGATGGGGGGGTCAGAAACCAAGACAAACTGGAACACATGAACCAAGGAACCAAATCTTGTGTGCGATAACTAACTAGAGACTAGTGTGGCTGTAGAATGGTCTGCCCTTGATGTAGGGTTGGGTAGGTTACTTTCTAAATGTAATCCGTAACAGTTGCTAGTTACCTGTCCAAAATTGTAATCAGTAATGTAACTTTTGGATTACCCAAACTCAGTAACATCATCTGATTACTTTCAGTTACTTTTGGATGACTTTCCCCTTAAGAGGCATTAGAAGAAGACACAAATGAATATCACCAATTTAACTCTATTGCAGATAAATCAATGTTGGAGTTTACATAGCTGACCATAAATGGATGTTGCATTTGACTTTATGGGTTGGTAATGTACAGCTTCGTAAGAAGCATTTCAAGGTCCTGGAGTGGCCTAGCCAGTCTCCAGATCTCAACCCCATAGAAAATCTTTGGGGGGAGTTGAAACAGCTCTTTGGTCTTGGCCATAGTGGAGTTTGGAGTGTGACTGTTTGAGGTTGTGGACAGGTGTCTTTTATACTGATAACAAGTTCAAACAGGTGCCATTAATTCAGGTAACGAGTGGAGGACAGAGGAGCCTCTTAAAGAAGAAGTTACAGGTCTGTGAGAGCCAGAAATCTTGCTTGTTTGTAGGTGACCAAATACTTATTTTCCACCATAATTTGCAAATAAATTCATAAAAAATCCTACAATGTGATTTTCTGGATTTATTTTTCTCAATTTGTCTGTCATAGTTGACGTGTACCTATGATGAAAATTACAGGCCTCTCTCATCTTTTTAAGTGGGAGAACTTGCACAATTGGTGGCTGACTAAATACTTTTTTTCCCCACTGTAACAAAGTATTGAGAAACTTTTGTTATTGACCAAATACTTATTTTCCACCATAATTTGCAAATAAATTCATAAAAAATCCTACAATGTGATTTTCTGGATTTTTTTTTCCTCATTTTGTCTGTCATAGTTGACGTGCACCTATGATGAAAATTACAGGCCTCTCTCATCTTTTTAAGTGGGAGAACTTGCACAATTGGTGGCTGACTAAATACTTTTTTTCCCCACTGTATATAACTGTAGCATAGACTAATGCTGCAGCAAATGTAGGCCTACCTCTCACAATAAAATAGGTTACCATGATGACATGATAGGTCTACATAATGAGATGGGCTGTCGGTCCCCACCCTGAGCATTGATAATTCATCATGCAGTGACCCAAGAGAAAGCCGTAGAGAATCCAGATTTAGACTTTGCATATAACTTAACAGTTCCATTTCACGTCATGCTGTTCATATAAATAATTTATTATAATTTACTGGTTTCTCACAGTTATTTATCCCAGGAAAAGGGAGTGGTCCTGGGAGGTAAATCTCGGTAACCGGTTCGTTCAACCCTACAACAGACGCATATCTGTATCCTAGTATGTGAAATCCATAGATTAGAGGCCTAATGAATTTATTTCAATTGACTGATTTCCTCATATGAACTGTAACTCAGTAAAATATTTGAAAATGTTGCGTTTATATATTTTTTCTGTATAAATAATATTGGTCTGTCTGCAAAAACCTGTAACATTCATCTGTATGCAGATTGCCCCTACTGCTGACCAGGATAAATTAGAGCGGCAATCTGATTTTGTTGCCTTGCAGAAAGCCCTTGTTTATTTAAAATGGGTACTTAATGCGGAAAAAACTAAATGTACGTTGTTTTCTAATTCTCTTAGAAATATTTCAGATGGTTTACACATTTATGCATTGGATGGTTCTCTCATGGAGCAGGTTCCCGCCTATAAATACCTGGGCTTTTAAATTGACAAAAATGTTACGTTAAAAAAAAAAAAAACATACGGATGAGCTAGTTAAGAAGCTGAGATTTAAAAGTAGGCTTCTTTTATAGAAATAGATCATGCCTCTCCCTAAACAGCAGGAAGCAGATTATACAGGCATTATGGTGACACCATTTACCAGAATGCAACAGCCACTATTCTAAAACACTTGGATGCAGTGTACCATAGCGCAGTTCGCTTTATCACAGGTGACAGGTTTATATATATATATATCTTTTTAATTTTTTAAAAAGAATATTTGATTTTAAATTTACAAACAATGTCTACATCTCCTCTGCTCAGAGCCACATGCTCACATCCCCACTGCCTGCATTATTGTTTGCCACTTGGCCTTAAATTGTACCGGATTAAAAGTACATTTACATTGTAAAACTTCTGACAGCCAACTTTCTAGCTCCGCCCATAACTTTTGGACTTCATAGCATTCCCAGAAGGCATGGATTATTGGGAATGGAGTCATTGTTAGTTTTACACTTGAGACATGACTCTGCCGTTGTGCTGTAGAATTTGTGAATTTTGTCTCTTGTATAATACATTCTATACGTTGGTTTTTTACTGGATTACATCTTAGCTAATAACTGTCATTTCGTTAGGTATGCTCCAACTTTCCCTCCATTTTGTGCCAACATCAGTTCTTTTTAAGTCTTGGTTCCAATAGTTTCTATTTTTTTTTCTAAGAAATTGTCGGTTGGATAGGTTTTGTGTATCTTACCTCAAATAAGATTCCCTCAAGGTTGCTCTGATGTCCAAAAAGATTTCAAAATCGAAATTTCGTGATATGCACTTTTTCATTCTGTCATGGAAATAAATGTATTTCCTGTTACCAAGTCATTTTACAGTTTCTATTCCTTTAGTTTTCCACATGGACCAATTTATCGGTGAATTCTGAAAAGCTATCCAAGGATTGTTCCATAAAGTTGTGTTTTTAGGGAGTGATATTGTTTATTGTAGAATACGTTTCATTTTCTTCCATATTGTTATAGTGTTCTTAACTATGAAGTTGTTCATGTTCTAAGCTTTATCCTTTGAACAGGTGACAAGTTTAATACTCATCACTGCATCCTTTATCAGAAGGTCGGCTGGACGGCTCTAAATTCCCATGGATCACTTCATTTCTCCCTTTTTGTTTACAAAGCTCTGCTGCACGAGCTTCCAACATCTCTCACTTCTCTGTTAGAGTATATAAATACGAGGCATCAAACCCGCTCACAGGGTTGGTTAACTCGAGGTCCCTCGTGTTGCTACCAACCTAGGTAAATCAGCCTTTAGTTTGAATAATTTGCTATCCTCATTACATCTTGAGGCCCTGGTGCCAAGAGGGCAGTTCAGAACGCTGATGCGGAATGAATTCACTGAGGTTTGTGAGTGTTTTGGTTGGTTGTAATAACGTATTTGTGTTGTTGAAATGTAGCGTATCTGCATCTTTGATGTTTTATTGAATTATCATGTTGATTTGTGAATTGTTTGTACTCAGGGCACCGTTGAGAAAGAGACCCTGCTCTCAATTGGGCTCATCTGAATAAATAAAAGCTAAAAATACGATGGACTCTTACCAACTGAGCCACAACAACCAACTAATACCGTGACACAAAGTGTCCCTGTAGAATGGCCAGAGCATGCTTTAAATGAACCGACGCCACAAGGTATAATCTGAGTGGATAGATGGACCTACTTCTCGTGGTGGTATCCCTTGTCCACACAGGGTCCGTATCTGAACGCGTAGACGAAGCGGGGGATGTAGTCGGAGGTGATGGCGATGACGAAGGCGTTGGTGATGACAGCTAGCACGCCGATCCCCTCCAGGATACCGTACCAGATACCTGATGGGAGAACACAGCAGCACATTGGGCAACATGCTTCTACTCTCTAGCTATCTTTACCAGTAATATAAAGCTACTCTGGGGGAGGAAGTGTTCAATTCTCAACTAAACAGCAGATACTTTGTCTCCATCGCTCTCAAACGCTCTTGGTAAAATCCCTGCCTCCACTTGCACCTCAGGACAGTTTCCCCATCTGATTAGCATTGTGTAATACACTTAACAGATGGAAGAAATAACTGAGCAATATCTGTGGCTGTATTACTGAGCTATATCTGTGGCGCTATTACTGAGCTATATCTGTGGCTGTATTACTGAGCTATATCTGTGGCTGTATTACTGACCTATATCTGCGGCTGTATTACTGACCTATATCTGTGGCTGTATTACTGAGCTATATCTGTGGCTGTATTACTGACCTATATCTGTGGCTGTATTACTGACCTATATCTGTGCCTGTATTACTGAGCTATATCTGTGGCTGTATTACTAACCTATATCTGTGGCTGTATTACTGACCTATATCTGTGGCTGTATTACTGAGCTATATCTGTGACTGTATTACTGACCTATATCTGTGGCTGTATTACTGATCTATATCTGTGGCTGTATTACTGATCTATATCTGTGGCTGTATTACTGACTGATCTATATCTGTGGCTGTATTACTGACCTATATCTGTGGCTGTATTACTGACATATGTCTGTGGCTGTATTACTGACATATGTCTGTGGCTGTATTACTGAGCTATATCTGTGGCTGTATTAC
>CM062498.1:11976437-11981437 GCA_031479575.1 Coregonus ussuriensis | reverse complement strand
TGACCATATTAGAGACACATATTTCCCTCAGATTACACAGACCCAAAAATCTAATTTTGATAAACTCCCATATATATTGGGTGAAATACCACAGTGTGCAATCACAGCAGCAAGATTTGTGACCTGTTGCCACAAGAAAAGAGCAACCAGTGAAGAACAAACACCATTGTAAATACAACCCATATTTATGTTTCTTTATTTTCCTTTTTGTACTTTAACTTTAATTAATACATTTTTTTATATTGTATCTTTTTGGGGGGTAGATCAGCTTTAATATTGCAGATAGATTGTAACTTCCATCAATGTAATTGTCTGCATCACTTTTTTTTCTCGCAAATATACATACATATACATATATACAGTGGGGAGAACAAGTATTTGACACACTGCCGATTTTGCAGGTTTTCCTACTTACAAAGCATGTAGAAGTCTGTAATTTTTTATCATAGGTACACTTCAACTGTGAGATGGAATATAAAACAAAAATCCAGAAAATCACATTGTATGATTTTTAAGTAATTAATTTGCATTTTATTGCATGACATAAGTATTTGATCACCTACCAACCAGTAAGAATTCCGGCTCTCACAGACCAGTTAGTTTTTCTTTAAGAAGCCCTCCTGTTCTCCACTCATTACCTATATTAACTGCACCTGTTTGAACTCGTTACCTTTATAAAAGACACCTGTCCACACAATCAATCAAACAGACTCCAACCTCTCCACAATGGCCAAGACCAGAGAGCTGTGTAAGGACATCAGGGATAAAATTGTAGACCTGCACAAGGCTGGGATGGGCTACAGGACAATAGGCAAGCAGCTTGGTGAGAAGGCAACAACTGTTGGCGCAATTATTAGAAAATGGAAGAAGTTCAAGATGACGGTCAATCACCCTCGGTCTGGGGCTCCATGCAAGATCTCACCTCGTGGGGCATCAATTATCATGAGGAAGGTGAGGTATCAGCCCAGAACTACACGGCAGGACCTGGTCAATGACCTGAAGAGAGCTGGGACCACAGTCTCAAAGAAAACCATTAATAACACACTACGCCGTTATGGATTAAAATCCTGCAGTGCACGCAAGGTCCCCCTGCTCAAGTCAGCGCATGTCCAGGCCCGTCTGAAGTTTGCCAATGACCATCTGGATGATCCAGAGGAGGAATGGGAGAAGGTCATGTGGTCTGATGAGACAAAAATAGAGCTTTTTGGTCAAAACTCCACTCGCCTTGTTTGGAGGAAGAAGAAGGATGAGTACAACCCCAAGAACACCATCCCAACCGTGAAGCATGGAGGTGGAAACATCATTCTTTGGGGATGCTTTTCTGCAAAGGGGACAGGACGACTGCACCGTATTGAGGGGAGGATGGATGGGGCCATGTATAGCGAGATCTTTGCCAACAACCTCCTTCCCTCAGTAAGAGCATTGAAGATGGGTCGTGGCTGGGACTTCCAGCATGACAACAACCCGAAACACACAGCCAGGGCAACTGGCTCCGTAAGAAGCATCTCAAGGTCCTGGAGTGGCCTAGCCAGTCTCCAGACCTGAACCCAATAGAAAATCTTTGGAGGGGGCTGAAAGTCCGTATTGCCCAGCGACAGCCCCGAAACCTGAAGGATCTGGAGAAGGTCTGTATGGAGGAGTGGGCCAAAATCCCTGCTGCAGTGTGTGCAAACCTGGTCAAGACCTACAGGAAACGTATGATCTCTGTAATTGCAAACAAAGGTTTCTGTACCAAATATTAAGTTCTGCTTTTCTGATGTATCAAATACTTATGTCATGCAATAAAATGCAAATTAATTACTTAAAAATCATACAATGTGATTTTTCTGGATTTTTGTTTTAGATTCCGTCTCTCACAGTTGAAGTGTACCTATGATAAAAATTACAGACCTCTACATGCTTTGTAAGTAGGAAAACCTGCAAAATTGGCAGTGTATCAAATACTTGCTCTCCCCACTGTATGTTCTTTAATGCAGGGCCGACAGACAAGTTCCTTACTTTTTCCCCCTTCCACTTTCCTCTTCCATTTTTGCGGTAATGCTGCAATTATTTGGTTGTAATTTTGGGTAGAGCAGACATTTCTATATGTTTTTGTTAACTGCATGTGCGACATAACTCCACCAGTCCTACCTAAATATATATTTTATGAAAATTGTGCCTTTTTTATTTTTATATAAAAAAATACTGGCTTTTTATCAACTAGTATATTTGAGTTTAACCACAATATTTGTTGCATTATTTGTTCTGTCGTTTTTGGAGGATTAAATTGAAATTGCAACCAACTTTCTATGGCTTGTTTTAGAAATAGTGATATTTGGGAGATGATTTCCTTTTCAAATAACTGAAAGTGAGAGGTTGTAATCTGAATAAAGGGGAAAAAAGCCATTCTTGAACATGGGGTGAGACAATCTTACTAATTTGATAGAGAACCAGTTCGGATTTAAGTATAACTTTTGTATGATTGAAGCTTTTAGTGAGAGGTCTAATGCTTTAATATTTAATAATTTCTGTCCTCCGAATTCATATTCATTATATAAATAGGCCCGTTTAATTTTGTCTGGCTTGCCAAATATTTTTTTCTCATATAATTTAAAAAACTGTTCGCTAGGTGTAGGCAAGAACATAGGCAAATAGGTAAACTGGGATAATACTAAAGAGTTAATCAGGGTGATTTTTCCACAAATAAACAGGTATTTATCTTTCCATGGTAGCAAGATCTTATCTATTTTTGCTAACTTTCTATTAACATTTATTGGAGTGAGATCATTTATTTCATTTGGGATATGTATTCCGAGTATATCCACATCACCATCAGATCATTCTATTGGTAAACTACATGGTAATGTAAAATTTTTATTTTTTAGTGATCCAATACGTAATATAGTACATTTATCATAATTTGGTTGTAATCCAGAGAGGTTAGAAAATGTATCTAGATCCTCTATGAGGCTGTGGAGGCAATTCAGTTTTGGATTTTTAAGAAAACATTAATCATCAGCGTACAATGACACCTTTGTTTTTAAGCCCTGGATTTCTAATACCTTGATATTATTGTTGGATCTGATTTTAATAGCTAACATTTCGATGGCCATAATAAATAGATATGCCGATAGGACAACCTTGTTTTACTCCTCTTGACAGTTTAAAACTTTCTGAGAAATAGCCATAATTTACTATTTTACACCTAGGGTTACTATACATGATTTTAACCCATTTTATAAGAGATTCTCCGAAATCCAAATGCTCCAGGCATTTATATATAAACTCCAGTTGTACTTTATCAAAAGCCTTTTCAAAGTCTGCTATGAATACCAGGCCTGGTTTCCCAGATTTTTCATAGTGTTCTATTGTTTCCAATACTTGCCTTATATTATCTCCAATGTATCGTCCATGTAAAAAACCTGTCTGATTAGAATGAATAATGTCCGACAATACCTTTTTAATTCTATGCGCTATACATTTTGCACATTGTTACAACACTGTATACAGACATAATATGTTTATTTCACTTTTGTTTATGATCTACTTCACTTGCTTTGGCAATGTTAACATATGTTTCCCATGCCAATAAAGCCCTTAAATTGAAATTGAGAGAGAGAGACCGAGGCGGAGAGAGACAAAGATTGAGAGAGACAGAGAGAGACAGAGGGAGAATATATAGTATAATTTACATTTTACATTTTTAGTCATTTAGCAGATGCTCTTATCCAAAGAGACTTACAGTTAGTGAGTGCATAAATTTTTTCATACTGGCCCCCCGTGGGAATCGAACCCACAACCCTGGCGTTGCAAGCGCCATGCTCTGCCAACTGAGCTACACAGGATATAATACATTCCATTTAGCAGATGCTTTTCTTCCACTAATTCCACATCCAGGCCAGCATAAACACTAGGTACATCTATAATGGTTAAGTCTATAGAAAACAAGATTCATTCTTTAACCTTTGAACAAAGATTAGTTTTATCTTCCTCTTTTGGCTACACAGGAAGCCCAATTCTGATAATTTTATTCCCACTAATTTGTCTGTTGACCAATCAGATCAGCTCTTTTGCCTATAATTGGGTAAACGATCAGAATTGGTCTGCCTGTGTAAACGCAGCCTTGTGGTGCCCATTCCACCTAGACTTTCCCCCACACCAGTGTTTTATGTTAATGTTATCTCTAGTGTTGTTGTGTTTTCATCAGGAGTGTGACACTAAAGACTTGTGGCGAGCAGAATCAACCTCTCCATCATTCAAGACCGTTGCTTTTGTGAGAAGGTGTTAAAAGTCCACAGTTAGCCATTGTTAAGTAAATGCCAGCGGAAAAGTACCCAGGGCCTTGCCTTTGCTCCAAGTCAGAGCAGGTCGGCCGGGGCCATGGCCCAGTGAGACACGGGAGCAGATAGAAACAGAAAAGTCTGGGCCTTTTGGGTAAAACACTGGGGATAAAACACTGGGGTTAAAACACTGGGGTAAACCCTCATTGGAAATGTGTCATTAGAGAGCTTTTCAGAGAGACTTTCAGCGATAGAGCTACCCAGGTGGGTAATTGTCCCGTATTAGGTTATATCTGTCAAGTTCAACGACCCTGAAGAACGTATGACTTGTACACCGTTCACCATCTTCTCAGTAGATACGACTTGACTCAGGTCTACACTGGTGTCAGTGTAATTACAAGATTACTTATTTTAACTTTGAAACAAAGATCAGTTTTCTTTTCATCTCTAACTTTCATCTCAGAGAGAGGGAGAGAGAGAGCGAGAAACAGAGAGGGCGTGTGTGAGAGAGATAATCCCATGGTACTTACGGATAACCCAGCTCCATGAAGTTGTTCCAGATCTGTTTTAGTACCATGATGACTCCCATTTGCAGACAGAGATCGATCAGACAGCCACTGGGGTGGCACTGAAAGAAAGAAAATCAATTTAAAAAACAATTTAATTACAAATCCCTGAATGATTCATTACAAATCCCATTGTGGTGGCACTGAATAAAATAAAAACAATTACAAACTTTTA
>CM062498.1:11938937-11971437 GCA_031479575.1 Coregonus ussuriensis | reverse complement strand
AGTCGATGAGGTCCCAGTCATAAGTCAGCTCCGCCCTCCTCCTCTTCCAGAATTCCAGGAACACCGTGGCTACAGGGACAACATTCCAACAGAACACGGAACAGGGATCAATCAACATTCCATGGAATGACTTCATTGATTTATTCCAGTATATAGAAAATAGAAACAGATTCATATAATTGCAATGCAGCTTGACAGAAAGAGGGTTCGAGTTACATGTTGTCTCTTGGGGGTTCCCCGACGTCTCTTGAGGGTGCCCATTGTCGATATCTTTGACAATTGTGGGAGGGCCCACGTTGATATTTAAATTCTTGAGGGGTAATAACTCTATGACACGTTCCCTAAACACAGAAACATTGGATACACAAGGGAATATGGTGATTTCCAATACCGATGCAAATAGCAATGTTTTTTTAAATCGGCAGCAGAATTTGGCAGAATTTGAGTCCTTCTATGCCTGTTTAATTTAGCAGTCTGCTGTTCAAAGATGTAGTTTAACATGGACTGACCCACTTCTCTGTTTAAAGAGGAGTAGAGGGGGAAGAACAGCCTTTCAGATGGGCCAACACATTTTTCCTCTGAGCCTCGTGTGCTGCAGGGCTGTTGTCTACACTGCCACTAGAAAACTATGCCACTGTAACAACCAGCCTGATTGGACCTAGCCTTGCTGTCCAGGTTTACACACGTTTGTTCCATACTGATGAACGACACTTGGAAAGATGGCGTTACGAGACCAGAAGGGACCAGACCAGAGACATAAATATAATCTGTATATAAACTTCATCAAACCCACCAAGGCAGAACCTCATCTTAGCACCGAACTTGCCTAGCAAACCAAAATTGTTATTGATTGGCAATCAGACAGTCCGTTTGCTCTTTATACAGTGAATGGCTGTGGTCCAGACCTTCCCTGGCAAACTGGATGTCTCCACAGGTCCCCTTGGCCACTCATACACTCACAATAGAGGCTTAATTTACTGTACCCCACTCACACCACTCACAATAGACTTAATTTACTGTACCCCAGACACACCACTCACAATAGACTTAATTTACTGTACCCCAGACACACCACTCACAATAGCCCAGCAAGTTTCCCCTGAACCGGGGTGATTATTCAGCAGACCAGCTTAGCTGACAGGGTGGTTATTCAGCAGACCAGCCTAGCTGACAGGGTGATTATTCAGCAGACCAGCCTAACTGACGGGGTGAATATTCAGCAGACCAGCCTAGCTGACGGGGTGATTATTCAGCAGACCAGCCTAGCTGACGGGGTGATTATTCAGCAGACCAGCCTAGCTGACAGGGTGATTATTCAGCAGACCAGCCTAACTGAGAGGATGATTATTCAGCAGACCAGCCTAGCTGATGGGGGTGATTATTCAGCAGACCAGCCTAACTGACGGGGTGAATATTCAGCAGACCAGCCTAGCTGATGGGGTGATAATTCAGCAGACCAGCCTAACTGACGGGGTGAATATTCAGCAGACCAGCCTAGCTGACGGGGTGATTATTCAGCAGACCAGCCTAGCTGACGGGGTGATTATTCAGCAGACCAGCCTAGCTGACGGGGTGATTATTCAGCAGACCAGCCTAGCTGACGGGGTGATTATTCAGCAGACCAGCCTAGCTGACGGGGTGATTATTCAGCAGACCAGCCTAGCTGACAGGGTGATTATTCAGCAGACCAGCCTAGCTGATGGATGGATCTATTGAACAGTGTGTTTGGCTGCAGCGGCCTACAGTGAGTTTCCTATTGTTTGTAATGGAGTCAAGGCCTCCGTCTCATAATGCACCCAATTCTCTATATAGTGCACCGGCAGATCGATGGTCCCTGGTCACAAGTAGGTCATTATAAACGAGAACAGGGTGCCATTCAGGACACATCCTGGATGTTTTTCCATTTACTGTCCTGGAGTGTGGAGAGAACAGAGGGAAGATTGCTTTGGATGGGTGTTAAAGAACGATGCTGGGACACAGGCCAACAGCCAGGAGTGGTGTTAGAGAACGATGCTGGGACACAGGCCAACAGCCAGGAGTGGTGTTAGAGAGCGATGCTGGGACACAGGCCAACAGCCAGGAGTGGTGTTAGAGAACGATGCTGGGACACAGGCCAACAGCCAGGAGTGGTGTTAGAGAACGATGCTGGGACACAGGCCAACAGCCAGGAGTGGTGTTAGAGAACGATGCTGGGACACAGGCCAACAGCCAGGAGTGGTGTTAGAGAACGATGCTGGGACACAGGCCAACAGCCAGGAGTGGTGTTAGAGAACGATGCTGGGACACAGGCCAACAGCCAGGAGTGGTGTTAGAGAACGATGCTGGGACACAGGCCAACAGCCAGGAGTGGTGTTAGAGCACGATGCTGGGACACATGCCAACAGCCAGGAGTGGTGTTAGAGAGCGATGCTGGGACACAGGCCAACAGCCAGGAGTGGTGTTAGAGAGCGATGCTGGGACACAGGCCAACAGCCAGGAGTGGTGTTAGCTAACATCAGTGTGATACTGTACTGTGTGGGTTTTTCCTCTCAAAGAGCGCACACACACACACACACACACACACACACACACACAACTTCTCCCTCCTGGGTGTTTCATTGCTAATTACTATTAGACTTAATTAGTAGGGGAGACTGGGGAACAAAGTAACAGTTTTAGAGTTTTACTTAGTATGCAAATAATATTTGATGTAGATTCATAATATTTTTATGCAAACATACATGTCTTAGCTACCATAACACACTGTATAAAAACTTTCTAGGACACACCTGTTGTTTACAATTCAACCGACAGTGGCGGAAATGAAATACCCTCTTGTATTCCTCACGGGGTTAATTGTAACAGGCTGTGGGGGTTAATTGTAACAGGCTGTGGGGGTTAATTGTAACAGGCTGCGGGGTTAATTGTAACTGGCTGCGGGGGTTAATTGTAACTGGCTGCGGGGGTTAATTGTAACAGGCTGTGGGGGTTAATTGTAACAGGCTGTGGGGGTTAATTGTAACAGGCTGTGGGGGATAATTGTAACAGTCTGCGGGGGTTAATTGTAACAGGCTGTGGGGGTTAATTGTAACAGGCTGTGGGGGTTAATTGTAACAGGCTGTGGGGGTTAATTGTAACAGGCTGTGGGAGTTAATTGTAACAGGCTGTGGGGGTTAATTGTAACAGGCTGTGGGGGTTAATTGTAACAGGCTGTGGGGGTTAATTGTAACGGGCTGTGGGAGTAAATTGTAACAGGCTGTGGGGGTTAATTGTAACAGGCTATGGGGTTAATTGTAACAGGCTGTGGGGGTTAATTGTAACAGGCTGTGGGGGTTAATTGTAACAGACTGTGGGGGTTAATTGTAACAGGCTGTGGGGTTAATTGTAACAGGCTGTGGGGGTTAATTGTAACAGGCTGTGGGGGTTAATTGTAACAGGCTGCGGGGGTTAATTGTAACAGGCTGTGGGGGTTAATTGTAACAGGCTGTGGGGGTTAATTGTAACAGGCTGTGGGGGTTAATTGTAACAGGCTGTAGGGGTTAATTGTAACAGGCTGTGGGGTTAATTGTAACAGGCTGTGGGGGTTAATTGTAACAGGCTGTGGGGGTTAATTGTAACAGGCTGCGGGGGTTAATATATATATATTTGAGTGTTGTTGTTTGCACAAAAAAAAAAAATTCTCCCATGTCTTATTAGGTAAATGATAAAGACAAGGAGAAGTGGAATCATTCACATTCTAGATGTATTTTAAAGTGAATTGGTTTCGTAGACAGTTTTACTTTCTACTGTATGTATAACGCTCTCTAGCTATTGCAGGTGAAGAAGTTATTTGGTTCTTTTGGAACTCTAAAAGGATAAACTTTGCTATAAACAGATTCAATCTGTTACAGTTGTGTAACGGTAAATGGTGCATGTGTGTGTGTGTGTGTGTGTGTATTTGCCCTCAAATGATTGAAAATAACCAAATCTATTGTGCCGTTGGATCATGCAACTCAGCGACTATATCCAATCAGTTATTTTTTTAAGCTTTAGGGACTCCAAATACACAGAACAAAAATTTTAAACGCAACATGCAACAGATTTCAAAGATTTTACTGAGTTACAGTTCATATAAGGAAATCAGTTAATTTAAATAAATTAATTAGGCCCTAATCCAGGGTTCTTCAATTCCGGTCCTGGAGGGCCAAAACAATTCTGTTTTTTATTTCTACCTGGTAGTTAATTGCACTCACCTGGTGTTTCAGGTTAGCCCCTGATTAGAAGGAGAGGATGAAAAACAGGTGTTTCGGCCCTCCAGGTCCGGAATTGAAAAACCCTGCCCTAATCTATGGATTTCACATGACTGGGAATACAGATATGCATCTGTTGGTCACAGGGACCTTAAAAAGAGGTAGGGGCGTGGATCAGAAAACCAGTCAGTATCTGGTGTGACCACCATTTTCCTCATGCAGCACAACACATCTCCTTCACATAGATTTGATCAGGCTGTTGATTGTGGCCTGTGGAATGTTGTCCCACTCCTCTTCAATGGCTGTGCGAAGTTGCTGGATCCAGAGCATTCCAAACAGGCTCCATGGTTGACATGTCTGGTGAGTATGCAGGCCATGGAAGAACTGGGAACATTTTTCAGCTTCCAGGAATTGTGTACTGATCCTTGCAACGTGGGGCCGTGCATTTTCATGCTGAAACATGAGGTGATGGCGGCGGATGAACGGCACGATAATGAGCCTCAGGATCTCGTCACGGTATCTCTGTGCATACATATTGCCATCAATAAAATGAAATTGTGTTCGTTGTCCATAGCTTATGCCTGCCCATACCATAACCCCACCATGGGGCACTCTGTTCACAACGCTGACATCAGCAAACCGCTCGCTCACATGACGCCATCTTCCTGGTACAGTTGAAACCAGGATTCATTTGTGAAGAACACACTTCTCCAGTGTGCCAGTGGCCATCGAAGTTGATCATTTGCCCACTGAAGTCGGTTATGACGCCGAACTACAGTCAGATCAAGACCCTGGTGAGGACGATGAGCACGCAGATGAGCTTACCTGAGACGGTTTCTGACAGTTTGTGCAGAAATTATTCGGTTGTGCAAACCCACAGTTTAATCAGCTGTCCGGGTGGCTGGTCTCAGATGATCCTGCAGGTGAAGAAGCCGGATGCGGAGGTTCTGGGTTGGCGTAGTTACACATGGTCTGCGGTTGGGAGGCTGGTTGGATGCACTGCCAAATTCTCTAAAACGACGTTGTAGAGAAATTAACTTTAAATTCTCTGGCAACAGCTCTGGTGGACATTCCTGCAGACAGAATAGCAACTGCACGCTCCCTCAAAACTTGAGAAATCTGTGGCATTGTGTTGTGTGACAAAACTGCACATGTTAGAGTGGCCTTTTATTGTCCCCAGCACAAGGTGCACCTGTGTAATGAACATGCTGTTTAATCAGCTTCTTGATATGCCACAGCTGTCAGGTGGATGGATTATCTTGGCAAAGGAAAAGGCTAACTAACAGGGATGTAAACAAATTTGTGCACAACATTTGAGAGAAATAAGCTTTTTGTGCGTATGGAAAATGTCTGGGATCTTTTATTTCAGCTCATGAAACATTAAAACAACAATTTACATGTTGCGTTTATATTTTTGTTCAGTGTATCGTTAATTTATACTTTTCCACAGCAGTAATAGAAAAGGCTGAAAGAAAGAGAGAGAGAGAGAGAGAGAGAGAGAGAGAGAGAGAGAGAGAGAGAGAGAGAGAGAGAGAGAGAGAGAGAGAGAGAGAGAGAGAGAGAGAGAGAGAGAGAGAGAGAGAGAAAAAAATAAAACCTGAATAATCTCTTTACCTACCCCATATAGCCATAAAGATTGCAAAGAACACAGTTCCTCCATTGTCGAAGAGATGGGTCACCTGTAGAAAAACAGGGACAGTAACAATATTAGCTAGCTGTTGTGTGATTGATCCTCAGGGACAGTAACAGTATTAGCTAGCTGTTGTGTGATTGATCCTCAGGGACAGTAACAGTATTAGCTAGCTGTTGTGTGATTGATCCTCAGGGACAGTAACAGTATTAGCTAGCTGTTGTGTGATTGATCCTCAGGGACAGTAACAGTATTAGCTAGCTGTTGTGTGATTGATCCTCAGGGACAGTAACAGTATTAGCTAACTGTTGTGTGATTGATCCTCAGGGACAGTAACAGTACTAGCTAACTGTAATAGTACTTCTGTTTACTACAGTACTTAGTACACCTACATCATACAGTATAGCTTTCTATTTATAAACCTGTTAGCTCTAATTCCTCAGGGGTCTTACTAATCTTGGAAGCCACCAAATGTTGTGTGGCTAGCTGGCACATTGATGTAATGGCTCTCAAACTGTTACAAGAGATTAGCATCGAATTGACCTTTGCATAGATACAGCTATTATATTCCACTCTGAGCGAACAGAACATAACATAACAGAACAGAACAGAACAGAACAGAATAGAATAGAATATAATAGAATAGAACAGAATAGAATAGATTCAAGGTCTAATTACTGACCTTTGCATAGACACAGCTGTCACTGAGTTTCCAGGGGTTGCAGTTCTCCTCACACATAGGACACATGATCGTAGTGTTGGCCTCACAGATCTCTTTACTGATGGGACAGACATAGGATAAGATATACACTACCAGTCAAAAGTTTGGACACACCTACTCATTCAAGGGGTTTTCTTTATTTTTACTATTTTCTACATTGTAGAATAATAGTGAAGACATCAAAACTATGAAATAACACATATGGAATCATGTAGTAACCAAACAAGTGTTAAACAAATCAAAATATATTTTATATTTGAGATTCTTCAAATAGCCACCCTTTGCCTTGATGACAGCTTTGCACACGCTTGGCATTCTCTCAACCAGCTTCATGAGGTAGTCACCTGGAATGCATTTCAATTAACAGCTGTGCCTTCTTAAAAGTTAATTTGTGGAATTTATTTCATGCACTTGAACCAATCAGTTGTGTTGTGATAAGGTAGGAGGGTATACAGAAGATAGCCCTATTTGGTAAAAGACCAAAGTCCATATTATGGCAAGAACAGCTCAAATATCAAAGAGAAATGACAGTCCATCATTACTTTAAGACATGAAGATCAGTCAATACAGAACATTTCAAGAACTTTGAACATTTCTTCAAGTGCAGTCGCAAAAACCATCAAGTGCTATGATGAAACTGGATCTCATGAGGACCGTCACAGGAATGGAAGACCCAGAGTTACCTCTGCTACAGAGGATAAGTTCATTAGAGTTACCAGCCTCAGAAATTGCAGCCCAAATAAATACTTCATAGAGTTAAAGTAACAGACACATCTCAACATCAACTGTTCAAAGAGGACTGTGTGAATCAGGCCTTCATGGTCGAATTGCTGCAAATAAACCACTACTAAAGGACACCAATAATAAGAAGAGACCTGCTTGGGCCAAGAAACACGAGCAATTAGAGCAGTGGAAATATGTCCTTTGGTCTGGGGTCCAAATTTGAGATTTTTGGTTCAAACCGCTGTGTCTTTGTGAGACGTGGTGTGGGTGAACGGATGATCTCCGCATGTGTGGTTCCCACCGTAAAGGTTGGAGGAGGAGGTGTTATGGTGTGGGAGTGCTTTGCTGGTGACACGGTCTGTGATTTATTTAGAATTTAAGGCACACTTAACCAGCATGGCTACCACAGCATTCTGCAGCGATACGCCATCCCATCTGGTTTGGGCTTAGTGGGACTATCATTTGTTTTTCAACAGTACAATGACCCAACACACCTCCATGCTGTGTAAGGGCTATTTTACCAAGAAGGAGAGTGATGGAGTGCTGCATCAGATGACCTGGCCTCCACAATCCCCCGACCTCAACCAAATTGAGATGGTTTGGGATGAGTCGGACCGCAGATTGAAGGAAAAGCAGCCAACAAGTGCTCAGCATATGTGGGAACTACTTCAAGACTGATGAAAAAGCATTCCTCATTAAGCTGGTTGAGAGAATGCCAAGAGTGTTCAAAGCTGTCATCAAGGCAAAGGGTGGTTACTTTGAAGAATCTAAAATATTAAGATTTGTTTAACACTTTTTAGGTTAATATATGATTCCATATGTGTTATTTCATAGTTTTGATGTCTTCCTTATTATTCTACAATGTAGAAAACAGTAAAAAAAAATAAGAAAAACCCTTGAATGAGTAGGTGATCTAAAACTTTTGACCGGTAGTGGATATACAAGCTGCCAGATCAATAACAATATCACTGAGAGTTGTGGGGGGTCCTGACTTGCACCGTATTCCCTTTTTCAGAGCACCACTTTTGACCAGGGACCTACTATAGTAGGCTCTGTTGTGCACTATAAAGGGAATAGTGTATCATTTGGGATGACCACAGGGGGCTCAGGTCAAAAGTAGCGCACTATAAAAGGAATTGGGTGCCATTTGGGACGCATCCCCCCTGGTGTGGTGTGACTGACCTGACTTGGCTGGTATCCATGGTAAGGAGTCCGTAGAGGAAGACGAGGAGACCCACCAGAGCTGCAGGGATCAGCATGCCAGTGTACCAACCCAGCCAGGCGAAGTACAGCCCAATCTTCTCCCCAAAGTAACGCCTGGAGAGGATGGGAAAGTCCAATGAACTAGATACATTAGAAAAAAGCTCCCCTCTACACGGTTGGGTCGACCTTTAAATTCAGACCCAGCTGTATTCGCGTGGCAGTCAACAAGTACTTTGTAACCAACCAGGCAAGGAACAGGCGTGGCAGGGAACAAGTACTTTGTAACCAACCAGGCAAGGAACAGGCGTGGCAGGGAACAAATACTTTGTAACCAACCAGGCAAGGAACAGGCGTGGCAGGGAACAAATACTTTGTAACCAACCAGGCAAGGAACAGGCGTGGCAGGGAACAAGTACTTTGTAACCAACCAGGCAAGGAACAGGCGTGGCAGGGAACAAGTACTTTGTAACCAACCAGGCAAGGAACAGGCGTGGCAGGGAACAAGTACTTTGTAACCAACCAGGCAAGGAACAGGCGTGGCAGGGAACAAGTACTTTGTAACCAACCAGGCAAGGAACAGGCGTGGCAGGGAACAAGTCCAATGAAATAGGATAGATTAGCAAAAACTCCCCGACATGGATTGATTCAATTGGACCCATTCAGACCTAGCGGCGGCAGGTAGAGCGTTGGCCCAGTAATGGAAAGGTCACTGGTTCGAATACTCAAGCCGACAAGGTGAAAAATCTGCCGATGTGCCCTTGATCTGTCGACGTGCCCTTGAGCAAGGCACGTAACTCAAATTTGCTAAAACAACACATTTCACTGCACCTATCTGGTGTATGTGACAATACAACACCATTATTTGACTGACAGGAACGAAGGCCATGAATTTAAATAAGTATATTACGCACACATATCGTGGTTCTACTGTGGGTGGATGGACGACGATAAAACGATTAGTAGAAAGTGAAGGAACTCCAGCACATGCAAGTAGGTGACCTTGGGATGCACAACTAACAATGCGAATGCATCTCACACCAACATTTCGTCAATAGACCTTCATCAGGGTTGAACGAGTCCAACGAACAAGATAGATTAGCAACTTTAAACTGGGGGTTAAACTTTAAACTGGGACCTATTTGGAGTCACACCAACAGCTCTATTTCAGATGTGTTTAAATGCAGAGAAAATAGGTCCAATGAACAAGATATAGGCCTATTACCAAAAACCTCATGACTGGAGTGGACTTGTTTAGACCTAGTTGTATGAAATGCAGAGGAAAGAAGTCCCAAACGAGAAGGACAGATTAGCAAAAAACTCCCCGGACTCCCATGGTTGGGGGTCAACTTTTAAATTGGACCAGATCAGAACTAGCTACTCTATTCAATTCAGATAGGACTCATGAGAAGGAAAGTTAGCCTGGCGTTTCCCCGTGGAGAGGTTATTTCCTGACAAATTACATGTCTGGAGCCAGAGAGGAGAAGCCCGGGCTCATTATACAGACTCCACACACACACACACACACACACACACACACACACAGGCGCACACACACACAGGCGCACACACACACACACACACAGGCGCACGCACACACACACACACACACACACAGGCGCACACATCCACACACACAGGCGCACACACACACACACACACACACACACACACACACACACACACACACACACACACACACACAGGCGCACACACACACACACACACACACACACAGACTCCACACACACACACACACACAGGCGCACACACACACACACACACAGGCAGACACACACACACACACACACATCTACCTGATAAGGTCGAGAGGCTGGTACTTGTACCACATGCCCCAGCGAGCCCACCTCTCGTACAGCAGGTGTCTGTGGTTCTGGGCACCGTGGGTCTTAATAGGGTGTTGGCTCTTGTAGCCACCCTGAAAACACAAGTACAGAACACAGAGAATGAACACGACCGGAAGACAGGTTAGATAGTGACACTAAGCCTAGTTCATACTGTATGGGATGTAGCCAACTCAGGGACGGAAACACAGAACGGCAGAGAATTCACACGAGTGAAAGAGACAGGTAGACTTATATATCGTATATTACTGGGAGACAGGTAGACACTAGCCTAATCCCATACTTTTGTATCCGCCCCTGAAACAGAAGCAAAGAGCCTCACATAACAGGTGGAGTTCCGGATGAATCAAAAACCTGCCGACTACGCCACATGTAACACACCCAACGAGGGGTATGACTAGACAGCATTTATATTTTTAATCATTTAGCAGACGCTCTTATCGAATGTTCTTACCTCGTGAGGAGGAAATGCAGCCTCATATGTCCCATTGCCCAGCAACCGATTAATACCTACAATAGAAGAAAATAAAAATAAAAACACACTTTAGCAGAAGCACTAACAGAGACTGGAAAATGAAGTCATATTTATTTCCCTTCCCAAGACTCAAATCATTGCTAGACCCAATCACCATTACGCAGCGGCCTCCAGTGAGGATTCTATCTAAAGCGTTCACAGTTCTTATAACGATTACTATACCTCATTATATAAGAGAGGAGCTCAATGACGAGCAAGTTATGTTTGATGGAATTAGCCCCCCCCCCCCCCCCCCCCGGGTGTGGTGATAGAAGTTTGATTAGGCTCTCAGCCTCTTGCACTTGATAATTGCGTCCTCTGTTACTGTCAGACGGAGCATAGTCTCGGGAAATCCTAGACCTAGGGCAACTGCATTAGCTGGGTATGCTGCTGGAACGTTGTTAATGTGGGAGGCAACCCGCCTCCCTAGGAAGACTAGGTGGAGTATGGTGGTCTCTGTAGCAGGCTAGTCACAGTATAGCCTGGAATACAAAAAACAGGATCAATGAGTTAGCCGGGTAACTTTGATAAAACAACCAGAAATAACTTTGGATGTTCCGATTCATTCATAACGCTAAACGTATATCTGTGTTTTTGATTGTTTAGTCAATTAGACCATGACCATGTCAAGCGCATCTTTAAAAAAAAAAAAAAAAAACGCTATTTCAGAACATATAGGCAAGTTAGCTGGCTAACTCCTTGATCCTTCTTTGTAACATACCCCTTTGATATTCTTAGTTTCAGAGAATCTCAGTTTGGATCCCAGGATACAATGCTGCAGGGTTTCAGGTCAAATAGGGGCTCATTACCCACAAGGCATTATCATAACATAATAATTGTCTCGCATTCAGATAGCGTGACGGCTCCGTCTGCACTGACCTACAGTAAGACGACGAGATGGGTACACTCCTCTTCCAGAGATCACATCCACGCAGAGGAAAGTTTGATCACTAGAAGCAGTTGGTCACTATAACTGCATTCACTATAAGCGGATTGCACTGTAAATAATAATAATAATAATAATATGCCATTTAGCAGACGCTTTTATCCAAAGCGACTTACAGTCATGCGTGCATACATTTTTGTGTATGGGTGGTCCCGGGGATCGAACCCACTACCTTGGCGTTACAAGCGCCGTGCTCTAACCAGCTGAGCTACAGAGGACCACTACATTATCATAGGCTGCTTCTTACGTTATCAATGGATGAAATGCTGAGACAATGTAGCGTCGTTACTGCTGTTAGTATGGAAACCATGGAGACAACCAAAAGACACATAAGATCACAAATGGGTCAACAAGCAACACGACTACGAAGGACAACATAGTTAACGACACAGTCAACAACAACAAAAAATCTCACTTTAAATAATAAACTGTGTAGATTATTTCAATGGAGATATATTAACGTGTGCCAATGTGTCACTGTATAATACTACAGATAGTACGGGTCTCTCTTGTAAAATAGATTTTTATCTCAATAAGACTAAGCTGTATAAATAAAGAGATTTTATCTCAATCAGACTAACCTGTATAAATAAAGAGATTTTATCTCAATCAGACTAACCTGTATAAATAAAGAGATTTTATCTCAATCAGACTAAACTGTATTAATAAAGAGATTTTTATCTCAATCAGACTAACCTGTATAAATAAAGAGATTTTATCTCAATCAGACTAACCTGTATAAATAAATAGATTTTATCTCAATCAGACTAACCTGTATTAATAAAGAGATTTTATCTCAATCAGACTAACCTGTATTAATAAAGAGATTTTATCTCAATCAGACTAACCTGTATAAATAAAGAGATTTTATCTCAATCAGACTAACCTGTATAAATAAAGAGATTTTATCTCAATCAGACTAACCTGTATAAATAAAGAGATTTTATCTCAATCAGACTAACCTGTATTAATAAAGAGATTTTATCTCAATCAGACTAACCTGTATAAATAAAGAGATTTTATCTCAATGAAACTAACCTGTATAAATAAAGAGATTTTATCTAAATGAGATTAACATGTGTAAATAATGGTCAATGCAAAATATGAATAATCTGAAGGTAGAAAGTGTATGTATATTGCTACAGTTATCCAACAGTCTGAAGGTAATTATAGGTGTACAGTGCCTTGCTAAAGTATTCATACCCCTCTGCGTTTTTCCTATTTTGTTGCATTACAACCTGTAATTTAAATGGATTTTAAAATTGATTTAATGTAATGGACATACACAAAATAGTCCAAATTGGTAAAGTGAAATGAAAAAAATTACTTGTTTCAAAAAATTCTAAAAAAGAAATAATGGAAAAGTGTTGCGTGCATATGTATTCACCCCCTTCGCTATGAAGCCCCTAAATAAGATCTGGTGCAACCAATTACCTTCAGAAGTCATATAATTAGTTAAATAAAGTCCACCTGTGTGCAATCTAAGTGTCACATGATCTGTCACATGATCTCAGTATATATACACCTGTTCTGAAAGGCCCCAGAGTCTGCAACACCACTAAGCAACGGGCACCACCAAGCAAGCAGCACCATGAAGACCAAGGAGTTCTCCAAACAGGTCAGGGACAAAGTTGTGGATCAGGGTTGGGTTATAAAACAATATCCGAAACTTTGAATATCCCACGGAGCACCATTAAATCCATTATTAAAAAATTGAAAGAATATGGCACCACAACAAACCTGCCAAGAGAGGGCTTCCCACCAAAACTCACGGACCAGGCAAGGAGGGCATTAATCAGAGAGACAACAAAGAGACCAAAGATAACCCTGAAGGAGCTACAAAGCTCCACAGCTGAGATTGGCGTATCTGTCCATAGGACCACTTTAAGCCGTACACTCCACAGAGCTGGGCTTTACGGAAGATTGGCCAGAAAAAAGCCATTGCTTAAAGAAAAAAATTTGCAAACACATTTGGTGTTTGCCAAAAGCCATGTGGGAGACTCCCCAAACATATGGAAGAAGGTACTCTGGTCAGATGAGACAAAAATGTAGCTTTTTGGCCATCAAGTAAAACGCTATGGCTGGCGCAAACCCAACACCTCTCATCACCCTGAGAACACCATCCCCACAGTGAAGCATGGTGGTGGCAGCATCATGCTGTGGGGATGTTTTTATCGGCAGGGACTAGGAAACTGGTCAGAATTGAAGGAATGATGGATGGCGCTAAATACAGGGAAATTCTTGAGGGAAACCTGTTTCAGTCTTCCAGAGATTTGAGACTGGGACGGAGGTTCACCTTCCTGCAGGACAATGACCCTAAGCACACTGCTAAAGCAACATTTGAGTGGTTTAAGGGGAAACATTTAAATGTCTTGGAATGGCCTAGTCAAAGCCCAGACCTCAATCCAATTGAGAATCTGTGGTATGACTTAAATATTGCTGTACACCAGTGGAACTCATCCAACTTGAAGGAGCTGGAGCAGTTTTGCCTTGAAGAATGGGCAAAAATCCCAGTGGCTAGATGTTCCAAGCTTATAGAGGCATACCCCAAGAGACTTGCAGCTGTAATTGCTGCAAAAGGTGGCTCTACAAAGTATTGACTTTGGGGGGGTGGGGGGGTGAATAGTTATGCACTCTAAAGTTTTAATTTCTTTGGTCTTATTTCTTGTTTGTTACACAAAGAAAAACATTTTGCATTTTCAAAGTGGTAGGCATGTTGTGTAAATCGAATGATACAAACCCCCCCAAAACATCCATTTTAATTCCAGATTGTAAGGCAAGAAAATAGGAAAAATGTCAAGGGGGGTGAATACTTTCGCAAGCCACTGTATGCAGGTATCCAACAGTCTGAAGGTAATTCTAAGTCGGTAAGACGACAGGGGATGTCAACAACATTAAGCCCAGACTGGATCTCTGCTACAAAGAGTCTCAGTGCTGATCTAGGATCAGTATAGCCTTTTGGATCATAATGAATCAGATTACAGATCAGATTATATGGAGAGGTGTGACCTGGTCCTAGATCAGCACTCCTACTCTAAAGACAAGGCACATTTCGAATACAGGCCCAAACGATGTCACCACCACCACATCACCAACACAGATACGCACCTTCCCAGAAGCTCACAGACTGAGAGATCAGTATCCGGTCATGGTGACCATAATAATTTAGTAGAGACTCACAACATAGAGGAGGAGCTGTTGAGACAATGGGAGGGCACAGGACGTAACTAGCAAAGCGCTCCAGACAGACGGAAACACTATAGTATATTGGTGGGGTGTAGGGGCTGTCCTATTGTGGGTTATATTTTGTTATATACAGACAAGACAACATAGTGGAGAAGCTAATGGAGGACACGTAACTAGAAAAACGCTCTGGACAGAAACACAGTGGGGACTGGGGACCATTCTATTGTGCGTTTAAGGGTTAAGGGACGTCTTGCAATACATAGTCGACAAACTACTCTGGAGACTTTCTATCATATGATTTTTACTGTACACACAAACAGGTTAATATACAGCGCCTTCGGAAAAGTATTCAGACCACTTGAATTATTCCAAATTTTGTTACGTTACAGCCTTATTCTAAAATGGATTAAATAAAAAAATGTCCTCATCAATCTACACACAATACCCCATAATGACAAAGCAAAAACAGGTTTTTAGAAATGTTAGCTAATTTATTAAAAATAAAAAACAGAAATACCTTATTTACTTAAATATTCAGACCCTTTGCTATGAGACTCGAAATTGAGGTCAGGTGCATCCTGTTTCCATTGATCACCCTTGAGATGTTTCTACAACTTGAATTTATTGGACATGATTTGGAAAGGCACACACCTGTCTATATAAGGTCCCACAGTTAACAGTGCATGTCAGTGCAAAAACCAAGCCATGAGGTCGAAGGAATTGTCTGTAGAGCTCCGAGACAGGATTGTGTTGAGGCACAGATCTGGGGAAGGGTACCAAAAAATGTCTGCAGCATTGAAGGTCCCCAAGAACACAGTGGCCTCCATCATTCTTAAATGGAAGAAGTTTGTAACCACCAAGACTCTTCCTAGAGCTGGCCGACCGGCCAAACTGAGCAATCGGGGAGAAGGGCCTTGCTCAGGGAGGTGACCAAGAACCCGATGGTCACTCTGACAGAGCTACATAGTTCCTCTGTGGAGATGGGAGAACATTCCAGAAGGAAAACCATCTCTGCAGCACTCCACCAATCAGGCCTTTACGGTAAAGTGGCCAGGCGGAAGCCATTCCTCAGTAAAAGGCACATGACAGCACCGAAAGGACTCAGACCATGAGAAACAAGATTTTCTGGTCTGATGAAACCAAGATTGAACCTCTTTGGCCTGAATGCCAAGCGTCATGTCTGGACGAAACCTGGCACCATCCCTACGGTGAAGCATGGTGGTGGCAGCATCATGCTGTGGGGATGTTTTTCAGCGGCAGGGACTGGGAGACTAGTCAGGATCGAGGGAAAGATGAACGGAGCAATGCACAGAGAGATCCTTGATGAAAACCTGCTCCAGAGCGCTCAGGACCTCAGACTGGGGCGAAGGTTTACCTTCCAACAGGACAATGACCCTAAGCACACAGCCAAGACAACGCAGGAGTGGCTCAAGTCTCTGAATGTCCTTGAGTGACCCAGCCAGAGCCCGGATTTGAACCCGATCGAACATCTCTGGAGAGACCTGGAAATAACTGTGCAGCGACGCTCCCCATCCAACCTGACAGAGCTTGATTGAATCTGCAGAGAAGAATGGGAGAAACTCCCCAAATACAGGTATGCCAAGCTTGTAGCATATTACCCAAGAAGACTCAAGGCTGAAATCAAATGTGCTTCAACAAAGTACTGAGCAAAGTAATCTCCCAAAATATCACTATTTCTAAAACAAGCCATAGAAAGTTGGTTGCAACTTCAATTTAATCCTCCAGAAACGACAGAACAAATAATGCAACAAATATTGTGGTTAAACTCAAATATACTAATTGACAAAAAAAACTTTTTTTTTGTGACAAAATAAATAAAACAAAGGTATAATCTTCGTAAATGATATCATCGGTAGGACTGGTGGAGTTATGTCGCACATGCAGCTAACAAAAACATATGAAATGTCTGCTCTACCCTAAATTACAACCAAATAATTGCAGCCTTACCGCAAAAATGGAAGAGAAAAGTGGAAGGGGGAGAAAGTAAGGAACTTGTCTGTCGGCCTTGCATTAAAGAAAAAATTCCAGAAAATCACATTGTAGGATTTTTAATGAATTTATTTGCAAATTATGGTGGAAAATAAGTATTTGGTCACCTACAAACAAGCAAGATTTCTGGCTCTCACAGACCTGTAACTTCTTCTTTAAGAGGCTCCTCTGTCCTCCACTTGTTACCTGTATTAATGGCACCTGTTTGAACTTGTTATCAGTATAAAAGACACCTGTTCACAACCTCAAACAGTCACACTCCAAACTCCACTATGGCGAAGACCAAAGAGCTGTCAAAGGACACCAGAAACTAAATTGTAGACCTGCACCAGGCTGGGAAGACTGAATCTGCAATAGGTAAGCAGCTTGGTTTGAAGAAATCAACTGTGGGAGCAATTATTAGGAAATGGAAGACATACAAGAACACTGATAATCTCCCTCGATCTGGGGCTCCATGCAAGATCTCACCCCGTGGGGTCAAAATGATCACAAGAACGGTGAGCAAAAATCCCAGAACCACACGGGGGGACCTAGTGAATGACCTGCAGAGAGCTGGGACCAAAGTAACAAAGCCTACCATCAGTAACACACTACGCCGCCAGGGACTCAAATCCTGCAGTGCCAGACGTGTCCCCCTGCTTAAGCCAGTACATGTCCAGGCCCGTCTGAAGTTTGCTAGAGTGCATTTGGATGATCCAGAAGAGGATTGGGAGAATGTCATATGAAACCAAAATAGAACTTTTTGGTAAAAACTCAACTCGTCGTGTTTGGAGGACAAATAATGCTGAGTTGCATCCAAAGAACACCATACCTACTGTGAAGCATGGGGGTGGAAACATCATGCTTTGGGGCTGTTTTTCTGCAAAGGGACCAGGACGACTGATCCGTGTAAAGGAAAGAATGAATGGGGCCATGTATCGTGAGATTTTGAGTGAAAACCTCCTTCCGTCAGCAAGGGCATTGAAGATGAAACGTGGCTGGGTCTTTCAGCATGACAATGATCCCAAACACACCGCCCGGGCAACAAAGGAGTGGCTTCGTACGAAGCATTTCAAGGTCCTGGAGTGGCCTAGCCAGTCTCCAGATCTCAACCCCATAGAAAATCTTTGGAGGGAGTTGAAAGTCTGTGTTGCCCAGCGACAGCCCCAAAACATCACTGCTCTAGAGGAGATCTGCATGGAGGAATGGGCCAAAATACCAGCAACAGTGTGTGAAAACCTTGTGAAGACTTACAGAAAACGTTTGACCTGTGTCATTGCCAACAAAGGGTATATAACAAAGTATTGAGAAACTTTTGTTATTGACCAAATACTTATTTTCCACCATAATTTGCAAATAAATTCATAAGAAATCCTACAATGTGATTTTCTGGATTTTTGTTCCTCATTTTGTCTGTCCTAGTTGACTTGTTCCTATGATGAAAATTACAGGCCTCTCTCATCTTTTTAAGTGGGAGAACTTGCACAATTGGTGGCTGACTAAATACTTTTTTCCCACACTGTATCTGCAATATTAAGCTGATCTACCCCCTTAAAAAAATAAAAAAAGTACTGAGCAAAGGGTCTGAATACTTATGTAAATGTGATATTTCAGTTTGCAAAACATTTCTAAAAACCTATTTTTACTTTGTCATTATGGGGTATTGCGTGTAGATTGATGAGGGGAAAAAACGATTTAATCCATTTTAGAATAAGGCTGTAACGTAACAAAATGTGGAAAAAGTCAAGGGGTCTGAATACTTTCAGAAGGCACCGTATAGACCGATATTAACAAAGAGAGGCCGGACATGGACGTGGGACAATACACGGATGGATGACAGGCCAACTATCCATGGAGGCAAGGCAACCTAGCCTGGTCTTCCATGCAAAGTGTCTAGCCTGGTCTTCCATGCAAAGTGGAAGCCTTTATAAACGCTAATATAACAATGATATATGCCACAGTAGACACTTTCATCCAAAGTGACTTACAGTATGAGGGCATTGTTGGTATCTAGTCATAGTATCTAGTAGTGATATTTATTAGTAATATCTAATAGTAGTATCTAGTAGTAGTATCTAGTAGTACTATCTAGTAGTAGTATCTAGTAGTAGTATCTAGTAGTAGTATCTAGTAGTAGTATCTAGAGTAGTATCTAGTAGTAATATCTAGTAGTAGTATCTATTAGTATATTGTAGTAATATAAAGTAGTAGTATCTAGTAGTAATATCTAGCGGTGTCTAGTAGTAGTATCTAGTAGTAGTATTTAGTAGTAGGATCTAGTAGAAGTATATATTAGTAGTATCTAGTAGTAATATATAGTAGTAGTATCTAGTAGTAATATCTAGTAGTAATATCTAGTAGTAGTAGTAGTAGTATCTAGTAGTAATATCTAGTAGTAGTAGTAGTATCTAGTAGTGGGGAGCCAGGCCCAGGCAATCAGAATTAGTTTTTCCCCCACAAAAGGCCTTTATTACAGACAAAAATATATAATTTCTTCAGCTGTCCAGGTGGCTGGTCTTAGATGATCCCGCAGGTGAAGAAGCCGGATGTGGAAGTCCTGGGGTGGCGTGGTTACGCATGGTTGTGAGGCCAGTTGGACGTACTGTCAAATTCTCTAAAACAACGTTGGAGGCGGCTTATGCTAGAGAAATTAAGATTAAATTATCTGGCAACAGCTCTGGTGGACATTCCTGCAGTCAGCATGCCAATTGCATGCTCTCTCAAAACTTGAGACATCTCTGGCATTGTGTTGTGTGGCAAAACGGAACATTTTAGAGTGGCCTTTTATTGTCAACCAGCACAAGGTGCACCTGTGTAATGATCATGCTGTTTAATCAGCTTCTTGATATGCCACACGTCACGTGGATTGATTATCTTGGCAAAGGAGAAATGCTCACTAACAGGGATGTAAACACATTTGTGCCCAAAATTTGAGAGAAATAAGCCTTTTGTGCGTATGGAACATCTAGTCATATCTAGTAGTATCTAGTAGTAATATAGTAGTAGTAATATCTAGTAGTATCTCACTCTGGATAAGAGCGTCTGCTAAATGACTAAAATGTAATGTAAATGTATCTGGCAGTAGTATCATCTAGTAGTAGTATCTAGTAATATCTAGTAGTATCATCTAGCAGTAGTATCTAGTAGTAATATAGTAGTAGTATCTAGTAGTATCTAGTAGAAATATCTAGTAGTAATAAAGTAGTAGTATCTAGTAGTAATATTTAGTAGAAGCATCTAGTAGTATCTAGTAGTAATATAGTAGTAGTAGTATCTAGTAGTACCTAGTAGTATCTAGTAGTAATATCTAGTAGAAGCATCTAGTAGTAGTATCTTGTAGTAAAATCTAGTAGTAGTATGTAGTAGTATCTAGTAGTAATATCTAGTAGTATTATATAGCAGTAGTATTGGTAAGAGGAGGAATATAAGCTAAGGTAAATGTTCTAGCAAACATTGTCAACATTTTCCTGTTGCAGCAGGACACTCCTAAGCAATAATCCTTAAGCATTTCTGATTCAGTGACGAGGTCGGTATGTATGTGTGTGTGTGTACGTACGTGCATGTATGTGTGTGTGTACGTACATGCATGTGTGTGTGTGTGTGTGTGTTACGTGTGGCTTATCCCTTGGCAGCATCAGAAGTAGGTCTCTCTGAAAGATAACGTCATCCTCTGATTTGAGTAATACATTTTGAGGTCACGTGCACGACCGAGGGGATTTGAAGAGGATTTGTCACTCTTT
The DNA here is from genome assembly GCA_031479575.1 of Coregonus ussuriensis. Lineage (NCBI taxonomy): Eukaryota > Metazoa > Chordata > Actinopteri > Salmoniformes > Salmonidae > Coregonus > Coregonus ussuriensis. The sequence continues at coordinate 11,950,715 of CM062498.1, read as the reverse complement.
TGGCACAGTCTGATCTTATTGGTTGAGGAGGGATGGAGGGGTCAGCCACAGTATTATAATATTACAGTCAAAAATCCCATAGAGCCCTTCAAGGCTAAACTCTAAATCAGCAAACATGTAACAGGGCAAACAGACAAGAGGTTTGAATGAAAGGGACAAGCCTGGTCCCAGATCTGTTTGTGCTGTCTTGTTCAAGGCCATAGGAGTTGGCAAGACAGCACAAACAGATCTGGGACTAAGCTAGAGATGGATGGTTTGGGAGAAAGGAAGGTATGTTGATTAGCCTGGTCCCAGATCTGTTTGTGCTGTAGAGCTAACGCTTTGCCTAAATATCATATCTTATCCAACTCCTATAGGCCATGGCTATACAGCACAAACAGATCTGGGATCAGTCTGTGGGAGGCAGAACAAACAACAACAACAACATAGGGCGGCAGGTAGCTTAGTGGTTAAGAGCATTGTGCCAGTAACCGAAAGGTCGCTGGTTCTAATCCCCGAGCCGACTAGGTGAAAAATCTGTCGATGTGCCCTTGAGCAAGGCACTTAACCCTAATTGCTCCTGTAAGTCGCTCTGGATAAGAGCGTCTGCTAAATGACTAAAAATGTCACACCAACACAACAAAGTCCTGCATTATAAAATATATTATAATTGCCTCCATTACTGCTCTCAAATCCCAGAGGCATAAATAACTAACCAAATCCCAGAGGCATAAATAACTAACCAAATCCCAGAGGCATAAATAACTAACCAAATCCCAGAGGCATAAATAACTAACCAAATCCCAGAGGCATAAATAACTAACCAAATCCCAGAGGCATAAATAACTAACCAAATCCCAGAGGCATAAATAACTAACCAAATCCCAGAGGCATAAATAACTAACCATATCGCAGAGGCATAAATAACTAACCAAATCCCAGAAGCATAAATAACTAACCAAATCCCAGAGGCATAAATAACTAACCAAATCCCAGAGGCATAAATAACTAACCAAATCCCAGACGCATAAATAACGAACCAAAGCCCAGACGCATAAATAACGAAGCAAAGCCACCATAAATAACTAACCAACGCCACCATAACTAACCAACGCCACCATAACTAACCAACGCCACCATAAATAACTAACCAACACCACCATAAATAACTAACCAACGCCACCATAAATAACTAACCAACGCCACCATAAATAACTAACCAACACCACCATAAATAACTAACCAACACCACCATAAATAACTAACCAACGCCACCATAAATAACTAACCAACACCACCATAAATAACTAACCAATGCCACCATAACTAACCAACGCCACCATAAATAACTAACCAACACCACCATAAATAACTAACCAACGCCACCATAAATAACTAACCAACGCCACCATAAATAACTAACCAACACCACCATAAATAACTAACCAACACCACCATAAATAACTAACCAAAGCCACCATAAATAACTAACCAACGCCACCATAAATAACTAACCAACGCCACCATAAATAACTAACCAACGCCACCATAAATAACTAACCAACACCACCATAAATAACTAACCAAAGCCACCATAAATAACTAACCAACGCCACCATAAATAACTAACCAACGCCACCATAAATAACTAACCAACGCCACCATAAATAACTAACCAACGCCACCATAAATAACTAACCAACGCCACCATAAATAACTAACCAAAGCCATCATAAATAACTAACCAACGCCACCATAAATAACTAACCAACACCACCATAAATAACTAACCAATGCCACCATAACTAACCAACGCCACCATAAATAACTAACCAACACCACCATAAATAACTAACCAACGCCACCATAAATAACTAACCAACGCCACCATAAATAACTAACCAACACCACCATAAATAACTAACCAACACCACCATAAATAACTAACCAACGCCACCATAAATAACTAACCAACGCCACCATAAATAACTAACCAACGCCACCATAAATAACTAACCAACGCCACCATAAATAACTAACCAACACCACCATAAATAACTAACCAAAGCCACCATAAATAACTAACCAACGCCACCATAAATAACTAACCAACGCCACCATAAATAACTAACCAACGCCACCATAAATAACTAACCAACGCCACCATAAATAACTAACCAACGCCACCATAAATAACTAACCAAAGCCATCATAAATAACTAACGCCACCATAAATAACTAACCAAAGCCACCATAAATAACTAACCAACGCCACCATAAATAAATAACCAATGCCACCAAATTCAAACAGTACTAATGATGCTGCTATGTACAGTGGGGAGAACAAGTATTTGATACACTGCCTATTTTGCAGGTTTCCCTACTTACAAAGCATGTAGAGGTCTGTAATTTCTATCATAGGTACATTTCAACTGTGAGAGACGGAATCTAAAACAAAAATCCAGAAAATCACATTGTATGATTTTTAAGTAATTAATTTGCATTTTATCGCATGACATAAGAATTCCGGCTCTCACAGACCTGTTAGTTTTTCTTTAAGAAGCCCTCCTGTTCTCCACTCATTACCTGTATTAACTGCACCTGTTTGAACTCATTACCTGTATAAAAGACACCTGTCCACACACTCAATCAAACAGAATCCAACCTCTCCACAATGGCCAAGACCAGAGAGCTGTGTAAGGACATCAGGGATAAAATTGTAGACCTGCACAAGGCTGGGATGGGCTACAGGACAATAGGCAAGCAGCTTGGTGAGAAGGCAACAACTGTTGGCGCAATTATTAGAAAATGGAAGAAGTTCAAGATGACGGTCAATCACACTCGGTCTGGAGCTCCATGCAAGATCTCACCTCGTGGGGCATCAATGATCATGAGGAAGGTGAGGGATCAGCCCAGAACTACACTGCAGGACCTGGTCAATGACCTGAAGAGAGCTGGAACCACAGTCTCAAAGAAAACCATTAGTAACACACTACGCCGTCATGGATTCAAATCCTGCAGCGCACGCAAGGTCCCCCTGCTCAAGCCAGCGCATGTCCAGGCCCGTCTGAAGTTTGCCAATGACCATCTGGATGATCCAGAGGAGGAATGGGAGAAGGTCATGTGGTCTGATGAGACAGAAATAGAGCTTTTCGGTCTAAATCCACTCGCCGTGTTTGGAGGAAGAAGAAGGATGAGTACAAACCCAAGAACACCATCCCAACCGTGAAGCATGGAGGTGGAAACATCATTCTTTGGGGATGCTTTTCTGCAAAGGGGACAGGACGACTGCACCGTATTGAGGGGAGGATGGATGGGGCCATGTATCGCGAGATCTTGGCCAACAACCTCCTTCCCTCAGTAAGAGCATTGAAGATGGGTCGTGGCTGGGTCTTCCAGCATGACAATGACCCGAAACACACAGCCAGGGCAACTAAGGAGTGTCTCCGTAAGAAGCATCTCAAGGTCCTGGAGTGGCCTAGCCAGTCTCCAGACCTGAACCCAATAGAAAATCTTTGGAGGGAGCTGAAAGTCCGTATTGCCCAGCGACAGCCCCGAAACCTGAAGGTCTGTATGGAGGAGTGGGCCAAAATCCCTGCTGCAGTGTGTGCAAACCTGGTCAAGACCTACAGGAAACGTATGATCTCTGTAATTGCAAACAAAGGTTTCTGTACCAAATATTAAGTTCTGCTTTTCTGATGTATCAAATACTTATGTCATGCGATAAAATGCAAATTAAATACTTAAAAATCATACAATGTGATTTTCTGGATTTTTGTTTTAGATTCCGTCTCTCACAGTTGAAGTGTAGCTTTGATAAAAATGACAGACCTCTACATGCTTTGTAAGTAGGAAAACCTGCAAAATAGGCAGTGTATCAAATACTTGTTCTCCCCACTGTATCTGATGCTCCAGATACTCAACTAGTCTCAAGAAGGCCAGTTTTATTGCTTCTTTAATCAGCACAACAGTTTCCAGCTGTGCTAACATAATTGCAAAAGGGTTTTCTAATGATCAATTAGCCTTTTAAAATTATCAACTTGGATTAGCAAACCCAACGTGCCATTGGAACACAGGACTGATGGTTGCTGATAATGGGCCTCTGTACGCCTATGTAGATATTCCATAGAAAAATCAGCCATTTCCAGCTACAATAGCCATTTACAACATTAACAATGTCTACACTGTATTTCTGATCAATTTGATGTTATTTTAATGGACAATAAAAATTGCTATTCTTTTCGAAAACAACAACATTTCTAAGTGACCCAAAACTTTTGAACGGGAGTGTAGATAGGTAGATAGAGAGAGAGAGAGAGAGAGATAGATAGAGCAAAAACCAAGCCATGAGGTCTAAGGAATTGTCCATAGAGCTCAGAGACAGGATTGTGTCGAGGCATTGAAGGTCCCCAAGAACACAGTGGCCTCCATCATTCTTAAATGGAAGAAGTTTGGATCCACCAAGACTCTTCCTAGAGCTGGCCGCCCGGCCAAACTGAGCAATCGGGGTAGAAGGGCCTTGGTCAGGGAGGTGACCAAGAACCTGATGGTCACTCTGACAGAGCTCCAGAGTTCCTCTGTGGAGATGGGAGAACCTTCCAGAAGGACAACCATCTCTGTAGCACCACCAATCAGGCCTTTATGGTAGAATTAGCAGACGGAAGCCACTCCTCAGTAAAAGGCACATGACAGCCTGCTTGGAGTTTGCTAAAAGGCACCTAAAGGACTCTCAGACCATGATCATTCTCTGGTCTGATGAAACCAAGATTGAACTCTTTGGCCTGAATGCCAAGCGTCACGTCTGGAGGAAACCTGGCACCATCCCTATGGTGAAGCATGGTGGTGGCAGCATCATGCTGTGGGGATGTTTTCAGCGGCAGGGACTGGGAGACTAGTCAGGTTTGAGGGAAAGATGAACGGAGTAAAGTACAGAGAGATCCTTGATGAAAACCTGCTCCAGAGCGCTCAGGACCTCAGACTGGGGCGAAGGTTCACCTTCCAACAGGATAATGACCCTAAGCATACAGCCAAGACAACGCAGGAGGGGCTTCGGGACAAGTCTCTGAATGTCCTTGAGTGGCCCTGCCAGAGCCTGGACTTGAACCCGATCTAACATCTCTGGAGAGACCTGAAAATAGCTGTGCAGTGACGCTCCCCATCCAACCTGACAGAACTTGAGAGGATCTGCAAAGAAGAATGGGAGAAACTCCCTAAATACAGGTGTGCCAAGCTTGTAGCGTCATACCCAAGAAGAGTCGAGGCTGTAATCGCTGCCAAAGGTGCTTCAACAAAGTACTCAGTAAAGGGTCTGAATACTTATGTAAATGTTATATTTCAGTTGTTTATTTTTAATACGTTTGCAAACATTTAAAAAAACGTGTTTTTGCTTTGTTATTATGGGTATTGTGTGTAGATTTATGAAGGGGAAAAAACAATTTAATCAATTTGAAAATAAGGCTGTAACGTAACATGTAGAAAAAGTCAAGGGGTCTGAATACTTTCCAAATGCACGGTAGGTAGGTAGAGATAGATAGATAGATAGATAGATAGATAGATAGATAGATAGATAGATAGATAGATAGATAGATAGATAGATAGATAGATAGATAGATAGATAGATAGATAGATAGATAGATAGATAGATAGATAGATAGATAGATAGATAGATAGATAGATAGATAGATAGATAGATAGATAGATAGATAGATAGATAGATAGATAGATAGATAGATAGATAGATAGATGGATAGATAGATGGATAGATAGATAGAGTAGCTCCGTACCCATCTTAGATTTCCCGTCCTCATACTTGGTGCGTTGGAGAACATGGTGGACTATTCTGCTTCTGGTGGAATTGGAGAAGAACGTCTGTTTGTTGTTGATGGTAAAACTGAGAGAAGAGAGGGAAACAAACAAACAGTCAGTGTATTATAGCAAACGGAGGAGGCGGGAATAGAACCCTGGTCACTGGCGTGAAAGGCAGTCCAACTACGCATTGCCCCAATAGGGTTAAACCACTTGGTGGGAATTGTAACGTGGCTCATTAGCAAGGATTGCTACAGTATTATGATACAGTATATCATCCATTCTAGACAGCAGGGTTGGATAGGTTACTTTCTTAAGGTAATCAGTTACAGTTACTAGTTACCTGTCCCAAATTTTTAATCAGTATTGTAATTTTGGGATTACCCAAACTCAGTAATGTACCTCAGTTACTTTATGATTTTAAAAAATATATACAGTATATATAGTGGTATATATACTACCAGTCAAAAGTTTGGACACACCTACTCATTCAAGGGTTTTTCTATATTTTTACAACAACAAAAAAATTCAAGAGTGTGCAAAGCTGTCATCAAGGCAAAGGGTGGCTATTTGAAGAATCTCAAATATAAAATATATTTTGATTTGTTTAACACTTTTTGGGTTACTACATGATTCCATATGTGTTATTTCATAGTTTTGTAGAAAATGTAGAAAATAGTAAAAATAAAGAAAACCCTTGAGTGTCCAAACTTTTGACTGGTACTGTATATTATTATTATATATTTTTAAATATTTAAAAAATACAATGTACTTGCAGTGAAGCCGCTCAACATCTACATCACATCAGTCATCTAACAGACTCCCATCCAGAGCCACCCACAGAAGCAACCAGGGTCAACGCCCTGCTCAAGGTCACATCAAGATCTCCCATAAGGTCAAAAACGGGGACCCGAACCAGCGACCCATCAGCCACCGGCCCAAGCTCCCAACCGCCAGGCCACCAGCCCTCCAAGATCCCCCCCACAGTTCCTCAAGAGCTGCCCCTCAACCATCCGAGAACCCCTGAATGAGAGTGTGTGTATATGCATGTGTAGAAACACCTGCACGGCATCAGCCTCAGGCAAACAGGCGTTAGCTGTAACAACACTGCCCCTCAGTGTCAATCAAACTTACTTTTTGTTCTGTTTTATTTTGACTTTATTTTTGACTTTTATCTTTGACCGTCATTCTATCCCACGCCCAGCAACTCCACTCCCACTTGTCTCCAGTTCCACATCCCAACCCTCAGCTTCCCTCAGCCCATCCCACCTCTCTCTGCTGGCCACCCTCCCTCAGGTTTTTACGCACCATATATCTTTCAACTATGCTGTGATGTGGAATCGGTACATCGAAAATCTCTTCCCAACTATTTTGCAATCTGTCTGGCACAGCTGTCAATATACTGGTCCTCAAATGAAACTGGTATACTTTCCTATTTATGCTATTTGTATTCCTCCGCCAGTTTTGATACTTTATATTGGGCAGACAGACCAGTTCCCTACCTCCTCCCACTGCCACCTGCCTCCTCCATTTTTGGGGTAATGCTGTAATCAATTGGTTGTAATCTTGGATTGAGCAGACCTTCCCATACAATTCTGATAACTCCATGAAATACATAACTATACCATTCCAATTTACAATATCATTTAAAAACAAAATACCCTTTTCAAACATCTTTTCCAGAAATACAGGTATTTTATCAACCAGCACATTTGAGTTCAGCCATAATATTTGTTGTAATTTTTGTTCTATCTTTTCAGGGGGATGAAATTGAAATTGTAGCCAGCTCTGCAATGCTTGTTGAAAAAGAGAGATACTCAATTAATCGAAAATGAGACATGGCAATCTGCACAATGGCAAAAAAAAATTCAACAATGGATGAGCTTTTCTTAGTAATCTACTTGAGAACCATTTAGGGTTCAAGTAAAACTTTTGGACAAGTGAAGCTTTTAGAGAGAGGTTTAGTGCTTTTAGATTTAATAATCTCAACCCACCCTGTTCATATTCATTATATAGATGTCTGGTTCAGCATCCCAGATAAAGCGAAATATTTTTTGCTCATATGATTTGAAAAAAACGAATCATCAGGAGTAGGCAGTAAGTAAACTGAGATATGACTAAGGAGCTAATCGGGCCAATTTTTCTATAAATAGACAGGTATTTACCTCTCCATGGTTGCAGGATCTTGTCTACATTTACTAGTGTTCTATTGAAATTCATTGTGGAGAGCTCATTTATCTATTTTGTGATATATATACCGAGTATGTCTACTTCACAGTCAGCCCATTTTATAGGTAAACTGCAGGGTAATGTAAAAGTTGTATTTTTTAAAGATTCAATATGTAATATTGTACACTTATCATAATTAGGTTTTAGTCCAAAGTGTCCAGAAAAGTTATCTAGACCTTCAAGGAGACATTGCAGGGATCTAGCTTGCGGACTTAATATAAAACTTGAGTCACCGGCATACATGGACGCCTTTGTTTTTAAGCCTTGGATTTCTAATCCTGTAATGTTGTTATTTGATCTGATTTTAATAGCGAGCATTTCGATGGCCATAACGAATAGATATGGTGACAGTGGACACCCTTGTTTAACTCCTCTTGACAATTCAAAACTCTCTGAGAAGAAGCCGCTATTTACTATTTTACACCTGGGGTTGCAATACATTACTTTTACCCATTTTATAAGAAAATCAACAAAATTGAAAAAATCCAAGCATTTATAAATAAAATCCAGTCTTACATTATCAAAGGCCTTTTCAAAATCCGCTATATACATATGCACGCACCACTTTTCCGTTATTTATTTTTTTGAATTCTTTGAAATAAGTAATTTCTTTCATATCACTTCACCAATTTGGACTATTTTGTGTATGTCCATTAAATGAAATCCAAATAAAAATCCATTTAAATTACAGGTTGTAATGCAACTTATGTGAAGGACAATTAGATGATGATCCGGTCGCATTCAGTCTTTTTTAACCTTTGATGCAAGAGAGAAAGAGACAAGAAAGTAGTCAAGACGACTAGCTTGATTAAGTCTCCTCCATGTTTTCTCACTAGGTCTCCAAATATCCACTATTTCTAATGTGTCCATAATACAGTGGGGGAAAAAAGTATTTAATCAGCCACCAATTGTGCATGTTCTCCCACTTAAAAAGATGAGAGAGGCCTGTAATTTTCATCATAGGTACACGTCAACTATGACAGACAAAATTAGATTTTTTTTTCTCCAGAAAATCACATTGTAGGATTTTTAATGAATTTATTTGCAAATTATGGTGGAAAATAAGTATTTGGTCAATAACAAAAGTTTCTCAATACTTTGTTATATACCCTTTGTTGGCAATGACACAGGTCAAACGTTTTCTGTAAGTCTTCACAAGGTTTTCACACACTGTTGCTGGTATTTTGGCCCATTCCTCCATGCAGATCTCCTCTAGAGCAGTGATGTTTTGGGGCTGTCGCTGGGCAACACGGACTTTCAACTCCCTCCAAAGATGTTCTATGGGGTTGAGATCTGGAGACTGGCTAGGCCACTCCAGGACCTTGAAATGCTTCTTACGAAGCCACTCCTTCGTTGCCCGGGCGGTGTGTTTGGGATCATTGTCATGCTGAAAGACCCAGCCACGTTTCATCTTCAATGCCCTTGCTGATGGAAGGAGGTTTTCACTCAAAATCTCCCGATACATGGCCCCATTCATTCTTTCCTTTACACGGATCAGTCGTCCTGGTCCCTTTGCAGAAAAACAGCCCCAAAGTATGATGTTTCCACCCCCATGCTTCACAGTAGGTATGGTGTTCTTTGGATGCAACTCAGCATTCTTTGTCCTCCAAACACGACGAGTTGAGTTTTTACCAAAAAGTTATATTTTGGTTTCATCTGACCATATGACATTCTCCCAATCCTCTTCTGGATCATCCAAATGCACTCTAGCAAACTTCAGACGGGCCTGGACATGTACTGGCTTAAGCAGGGGGACACGTCTGGCACTGCAGGATTTGAGTCCCTGGCGGCGTAGTGTGTTACTGATGGTAGGCTTTGTTACTTTGGTCCCAGCTCTCTGCAGGTCATTCACTAGGTCCCCCCGTGTGGTTCTGGGATTTTTGCTCACCGTTCTTGTGATCATTTTGACCCCATGGGGTGAGATCTTGCGTGGAGCCCCAGATCGAGGGAGATTATCAGTGGTCTTGTATGTCTTCCATTTCCTAATAATTGCTCCCACAGTTGATTTCTTCAAACCAAGCTGCTTACCTATTGCAGATTCAGTCTTCCCAGCCTGGTGCAGGTCTACAATTTTGTTTCTGGTGTCCTTTGACAGCTCTTTGGTCTTGGCCATAGTGGAGTTTGGAGTGTGACTGTTTGAGGTTGTGGACAGGTGTCTTTTATACTGATAACAAGTTCAAACAGGTGCCATTAATACAGGTAACGAGTGGAGGACAGAGGAGCCTCTTAAAGAAGAAGTTACAGGTCTGTGAGAGCCAGAAATCTTGCTTGTTTGTAGGTGACCAAATACTTATTTTCCACCATAATTTGCAAATAAATTCATAAAAAATCCTACAATGTGATTTTCTGTATTCTGATTTATTTTATTTTTTTCTCAATTTGTCTGTCATAGTTGACGTGTACCTATGATGAAAATTACAGGCCTCTCTCATCTTTTTAAGTGGGAGAACTTGCACAATTGGTGGCTGACTAAATACTTTTTCCCCCACTGTATTTGTGATTTCCTTAAGGGCACAGTGATGAGTTTGTAGAGTGATTTCCTTTACGGTCCATTGAGGTACTCAACACTGTGTTATATTCTCCCACCATAATGATTTGATTGTTTGTTGCCTGTAAGTTCAATAAACTGGTATAAATCTTTTCAAATAAGTATGAATCATCCTGATTTGAAGCATGTAGACAAAGACATACAAAACGTAGACAAACAAAAAACAATTATGGAAAAGTTCTCGACAATAGACAGAGGGGAGAGAGTGAGAGAGAGAGAGATCACGTGTGTGTATGTGCGCCTGTGTGTGTGTGTGTGTGTGCGCCTGTGTGTGTGTGTGTGTGTGTGCGCCTGTGTGTGTGTGTGTGTGTGTGTATGCGTCCGTATGTGTAAGCGAGCGTGTAATTGAGTGTGTGTGTGCTCATAACTTCATAGTGTTCAGATATTTTGACAGTTCCCACACTTTTTTTTCCCGTAACCTGGCGTCCCCGTAGAATTTAGCACAGCCATGGTGTTATGGAGCTGTCTTATGCTTCCCCCTCTCCCTCTGTACAGGATACAGCCTCTTCCCCCTCTCCCTCTGTACAGGATACAGCCTCTTCCCCCTCTCCCTCTGTACGGGATACAGCCTCTTCCCCCTCTCCCTCTGTACAGGATACAGCCTCTTCCCCCTCTCCCTCTGTTGCCTCTGTACGGGATACAGCCTCTTCCCCCTCTCCCTCTGTACGGGATACAGCCTCTTCCCCCTCTCCCTCTGTTGCCTCTGTACGGGATACAGCCTCTTCCCCCTCTCCCTCTGTTGCCTCTGTACGGGATACAGCCTCTTCCCCCTCTCCCTCTGTTGCCTCTGTACGGGATACAGCCTCTTCCCCCTCTCCCTCTGTTGCCTCTGTACAGGATACAGCCTCTTCCCCCTCTCCCTCTGTTGCCTCTGTACGGGATACAGCCTCTTCCCCCTCTCCCTCTGTACAGGATACAGCCTCTTCCCCCTCTCCCTCTGTTGCCTCTGTACAGGATACAGCCTCTTCCCCCTCTCCCTCTGTACGGGATACAGCCTCTTCCCCCTCTCCCTCTGTACGGGATACAGCCTCTTCCCCCTCTCCCTCTGTTGCCTCTGTACGGGATACAGCCTCTTCCCCCTCTCCCTCTGTTGCCTCTGTACGGGATACAGCCTCTTCCCCCTCTCCCTCTGTTGCCTCTGTACGGGATACAGCCTCTTCCCCCTCTCCCTCTGTTGCCTCTGTACAGGATACAGCCTCTTCCCCCTCTCCCTCTGT
>CM062498.1:11766437-11933937 GCA_031479575.1 Coregonus ussuriensis | reverse complement strand
TATACAGTAGTAAAGTATGTACTATATTAATGTAGTTGTAGTATACAGTAGTAAAGTATGTACTATATTCATGTAGTTGAAGTATACAGTAGTAAAGTATGTACTATATTAATATAGTTGTAGTTTACAGTAGAGTATTTCCTATATTAATGTAGTTGTAGTTTACAGTAGTAGAGTATGTCATATATTAATGTAGTTGTAGTTTACAGTAGTAGAGTATGTACTATATTAATGTAGTTGTAGTATACAGTAGAGTATTTCCTATATTAATGTAGTTGTAGTTTACAGTAGTAGAGTATTTCCTATATTAATGTAGTTATAGTATACAGTAGTAGAGTATGTACTATATTAATGTAGTTGTATTATACAGTAGTATTGTACTATATTAATGTAGTTGTAGTTTACAGTAGTAGAGTATTTACTATATTAATTTAGTTGTAGTATACAGAAGTATAGTATTTACTATATTTATGTAGTTGTAGTATACAGTAGTAATGTACTATATGAATGTAATTGTAGTATACAGTAGTAAAGTATGTACTATATTAATGTAGTTGTAGTTTACAGTAGTAGGGTATTTACTATATTCATGTAGTTTTAGTATACAGTAGTAGAGTATGTACTATATTAATATAGTTGTAGTTTACAGTAGAGTATTTCCTATATTAATGTAGTTGTAGTTTACAGTAGTAGAGTATTTTCCTATATTAATGTAGTTATAGTATACAGTAGTAGAGTATGTACTATATTAATGTAGTTGTAGTATACAGTAGTAGAGTATGTACTATATTAATGTAGTTGTATTATACAGTAGTATTGTACTATATTAATGTAGTTGTAGTTTACAGTAGTAGAGTATTTACTATATTAATTTAGTTGTAGTATACAGAAGTATAGTATTTACTATATTTATGTAGTTGTAGTATTCTGTAGTAGAGCATGTACTATATTAATGTAGTTGTATTATACAGTAGTAATGTACTATATTAATGTAGTTGTAGTTTACAGTAGAGTATTTAATATATTAATGTAGTTATAGTATACAGTAGTAGAGTATGTAGTATATTAATGTAGTTGTAGTTTACAGTAGTAGAGCTTGTACTATATTAATGTAGTTGTAGTTTACAGAAGTAAAGTAGTACTATATTAATGCAGTTGTAGTATACAGTAGTAGAGTATGTACTATATTAATGTAGTTGTATTATACAGTAGTAATATCCTATATTAATGTAGTTGTAGTATACAGTAGTAAAGTATGTACTATATTAATGTAGTTGTAGTTTACAGTAGTAAAGTATGTACTATATTCATGTAGTTGAAGTACCCAGTAGTAGAGTATGTACTATAGGAATGTAGTTATAGTATACAGTAGTAGAGTATGTACTATATTAATGTAGTTGTAGTTTACAGTAGTAAAGTATGTACTATATTAATGTAGTTGTAGTTTACAGTGGTAAAGTATGTACTATATTAATGTAGTTGTAGTATAGAGTAGTAAAATATGTACTAAATTAATGTAGTTGTAGTTTACAGTAGTAGAGTATTTACTATATTAATGTAATTATAGTATACAGTAGTAGAGTATGCACTATATTAATGTAGATATAGTTTACAGTAGTAGAGTATTTACTATATTAATCTAGTTGTAGTTTACAGAAGTAAAGTAGTACTATATTAATGTAGTTGTAGTGTACAGTAGTAGAATATGTACTATATTGATGTAGTTGTATTATACAGTAGTAATGCACTATATCAATGTAGTTGTAGTATAAAGTAGTATAGTATGTACTATATTAATGTAGTTGTATTATACAGTAGTAATGTACTATATCAATGTAGTTGTAGTATAAAGTAGTATAGTATGTACTATATTAATGTAGTTGTATTATACAGTAGTAATGCACTATATTAATGTAGTTGTAGTATACAGTAGTAAAGTATGTACTATATTAATGTAGTTGTAGTATACAGTAGTAATGTACTATATTCATGTAATTGTAGTATACAGTAGTAAAGTATGTACTATATTAATGTAGTTGTAGTATACAGTAGTAAATGATGTACTATATTCATGTAGTTGAAGTATACAGTAGTAAAGTATGTACTATATTAATGTAGTTGTAGTATACAGTAGTAGAGTATTTACTATATTAATGTAATTATAGTATACAGTAGTAGAGTATGTACTATATTAATGTAGATATAGTTTACAGTAGTAGAGTATTTACTATATTAATCTAGTTGTAGTTTACAGAAGTAAAGTAGTACTATATTAATGTAGTTGTAGTGTACAGTAGTAGAATATGTACTATATTGATGTAGTTGTATTATACAGTAGTAATGCACTATATCAATGTAGTTGTAGTATAAAGTAGTATAGTATGTACTATATTAATGTAGTTGTATTATACAGTAGTAATGTACTATATCAATGTAGTTGTAGTATAAAGTAGTATAGTATGTACTATATTAATGTAGTTGTATTATACAGTAGTAATGCACTATATTAATGTAGTTGTAGTATACAGTAGTAAAGTATGTACTATATTAATGTAGTTGTAGTATACAGTAGTAATGTACTATATTCATGTAATTGTAGTATACAGTAGTAAAGTATGTACTATATTAATGTAGTTGTAGTATACAGTAGTAAATGATGTACTATATTCATGTAGTTGAAGTATACAGTAGTAAAGTATGTACTATATTAATGTAGTTGTAGTATACAGTAGTAGAGTATTTACTATATTAATGTAGTTGTAGTATACAGTAGTAGAGTATGTACTATATTAATGTAGTTGTATTATACAGTAGTAATGTACTATATTAATGTAGTTGTAGTATACAGTAGTATTCCGTTTTTGTTTGAAAGGAAAGGGTTAACGCGGAAGAGAAAAAAAGATCCAATCAGGATTTTCCTTTGCTGTCTCTGGGGAGATAAATCTAGCTAGCTAAGTCAGCCATTGTCTCAGCCATCAGAAGCTAGACAAAGGCATATGCCATTAAGCTGTATTAGGGCAAAATGTTGGAGTGACAGTGGAATCAACCAATCACATTTTGACTTAATGGATGGGACCGTTTTTTACAAAAACGTATTGAAACTTCTGCCTTCTTGAAGGCCAACAGGTCACTGCATAATAGCGAGCAGTAGTTCTCCCGCGGTCTAGCTAGCTAGCTTTTGTTGTCGGCTAGTTTGCAGCGGCTGCAGCAGGTGTTATCAAAGAGGATGTTGTTGCTAATTTGTTAGCTTCTCCCTTTTCAAGAATAACTTTCAAATGATCATCATGTGGTGAGTGGAACTGTGGTTTTTATTGCAGTGCGCTTGCTGTTGTTAGCCATCTCTTTGAAAATAATTTTTTGTGTGAGAAACATTGTTGTATTTAAAGTGGAACTGACAGCATTTTAGCAACATGAAATCTTATTAAAATCTGTTCATATACACCCCCAGGAAGAATATGACACTTTTTAAAAACATTTTCTGACAAGCGACCACTTAGATATGGTCATTTTTCCCGTTTTCATAAATTCTTATAATGTTTGGGAATAATGTATATTAAGGCATTTGTGAAAACTCTATATCAATATAGAGTGGGAAAGCAGCCGTGCGTTTGGACAATTAATAGACACTGCAGTAAATAAAACCGAACTCTTGGACCAGAGTCTACACAGACCGGTGCGCTATAGCCAATCAGAGCTACAGTAGACCTCTATTCAAACAAGCCATTTGCCACATGTGCCTGCCATCATTCACTTTGACCTGGACTTTGTGTTTACAGGCAGTTGCAACAGCGCTACGTTAGATCATTAAAAGGCATTTGTCAAAAGCCACAAAATACACCTGAATGGATTTCTGCAAATGTGTAAAACACCACGGGTGTCCTCTTACATTTGTGACTAGTTTCAGGAAACTAGGCATATGTCGCAAGTCACGACTTCACAGGAGAAGCATTGGAACGTTTTTTTTTTCTATTCTTGTATCAAAATGTGTTTTTTGGCAGAAATGCCTTCTGGAACATTTGAAAATGAATGTGCCTTAATAACAAACTTGTATGCCATCTGTAAATATGAATAATATTGTTAAATTACGAGCCTAGTTGGTTTAGCCACAGGAAAAGACTGGGAACCTTCCCGCTAGCCATGATTGGCTGAGATAATGAATGGGCTGGACATGCCGAGAGATGAATTTCGGATTGGCCAGTGGGAAAAGGTTGTGATGGACTACTTTCAGGAGGACGCCGGTACCATGCTGACTCTTTCTGACTCTGATAATGAATCAGACGATGAGGAAATCCCTGATTTGGGTAAAAACATTTTAATTGAAGAAGACATTGTATAGTCTTCTGATGACAGTGATGGGGAAGAAACGGCGATCAACAGTGTTGTTGTCACTGAAGAAGTTGACCGAGTTTTGAAATCAGTGGAAAGTCTGGTAGAAGCGGAGTATGATAAGGAGATTAATTAATACAATTCTGGCGTTTGATTGCAAATGCGGAGGGAGTCGAAAAGAGAACACAGAAAGCTGTTGTATAAAACACCTGTCTCCGGATTACATCTTCAAACTAAGGGCAACCATGGCATCCGTGACAGAGAGGGGAGAAAGATCTGATGATTCTTATGGCATTGCACACGGTCAGTGTGAACCAGAGTGACTTGACACAACGGGCCAAGCAAGCTGTACAAACAAAAACGGAAACGACACAGGACGTCTTATTTAATGAAAGGGGCTGCAGTCTGCCGTGAAGCGTTTTTTTTTAAATCAATTTGCATTGCTAGTTATAGCCTAATGTTAGCTAGCTAACTAGCTAACATTGAACCTACAGTGAGGGAAAAAAGTATTTGATCCCCTGCTGATTTTGTAAGTTTGCCCACTGACAAAGACATGATCAGTCTATAATTTTAATGATAGGTTTATTTGAACAGTGAGAGACAGAATAACAACAACAAAATCCAGAAAAACGCATGTCAAAAATGTTATAAATTGATTTGCATTTTAATGAGGGAAATAAGTATTTGACCCCTCTGCAAAACATGACTTAGTACTTGGTGGCAAAACCCATGTTGGCAATCACAGAGGTCAGACGTTTCTTGTAGTTGGCCACCAGGTTTGCACACATCTCAGGAGGGATTTTGTCCCACTCCTCTTTGCAGATCTTCTCCAAGTCATTAAGGTTTCGAGCCTGACGTTTGGCAACTCGAACCTTCAGCTCCCTCCACAGATTTTCTATGGGATTAAGGTCTGGAGACTGGCTAGGCCACTCCAGGACCTTAATGTGCTTCTTCTTGAGCCACTCCTTTGTTGCCTTGGCCGTGTGTTTTGGGTCATTGTCATGCTGGAATACCCATCCACAACCCATTTTTCTTGGTTCTCATCCAAGATTTGACGGTACATGGCCCCGTCCATCGTCCCTTTGATGCAGTGAAGTTGTCCTGTCCCCTTAGCAGAAAAACACCCCCAAAGCATAATGTTTCCACCTCCATGTTTGACTGTGGGAATGGTGTTCTTGGGGTCATAGACAGCATTCCTCCTCCTCCAAACACGGCGAGTTGAGTTGATGCCAAAGAGCTCGATTTTGGTCTCATCTGACCACAACACTTTCACCCAATTCTCCTCTGAATCATTCAGATGTTCATTAGCAAACTTCAGATGGGCCTGTATATGTGCTTTCTTGAGCAGGGGGACTTGCGGGCGCTGCAGGATTTCAGTCCTTCACGGCGTAGTGTGTAACCAATTGTTTTCTTGGTGACTATGGTCCCAGTTGCCTTGAGATCATTGACAAGATCCTCCCATGTAGTTCTGGGCTGATTCCTCACCGTTCTCATGATCATTGCAACTCCACGAGGTGAGATCTTGCATGGAGCCCCAGGCCGAGGGAGATTGACAGTTCTTTTGTGTTTCTTCCATTTGCGAATAATCGCACCAACTGTTGTCACCTTCTCACCAAGCTGCTTGGCGATGGTCTTGTAGCCCATTCCAGCCTTGTGTAGGTCTACAATCTTGTCCCTGACATCCTTGGAGAGCTCTTTGGTCTTGGCTATGGTGGAGAGTTTGGAATCTGGTTGATTGATTGCTTCTGTGGACAGGTGTCTTTTATACAGGTAACAAACTGAGATTAGGAGCACTCCCTTTAAGAGTGTGCTCCTAATCTCAGCTCGTTACCTGTATAAAAGACACCTGGGAGCCAGAAATCTTTCTGATTGAGAGGGGGTCAAATACTTATTTCCCTCATTAAAATGCAAATCAATTTATAACATTTTTGACATGCGTTTTTCTGGATTTTTTTGTTGTTATTCTGTCTCACACTGTTCAAATAAACCTACCATTAAAATTATAGACTGATCATTTCTTTGTCAGTGGGCAAACGTACAAAATCAGCAGGGGATCAAATACTTTTTTCCCTCACTGTATTTGGTTAACTTTAGCTAGCTATGACAATCTGTTTGTATTGCTAGTACTCTCTGGATTGGTATTATGGTTATGTTTGTTTAGCTAGCTAGCTACATGTCTAAACAAAAGACTTGACTTTGCCAGATGATTACATGACCCATCAAATTAGCCAGGTGTGTCTGACGGTGATTACGGCAATCTATTGTATAACAATGCTAAAATATTTGTGTCTGGAATTTGTCTTTCAGCATCAGTAGACCACGCCTGACTCTCCCCCACCAGTCAACAAGTCAACTACTTGATTGATGAAGGCATGTCATCCAGCAAAGGCAGCAGCGCAGTCATCAACTACATGCACCATTTCTTCACCAACTACAGAGTCGGGGAAACACGTGTGGACCTGAATTGTGATCAACTGCAGCAGCCAAAACAAGAACAAGTTGTGCTCTGGTATTGTGCCCTGTCAGACCAGCTCCACCACAGTCTGGACCTTCACTTCCTGATCATCATCATCATCATCATCATTACATTTAGCAGACGCTCTTATCCAGAGCGACTTACAGTTAGTGAATACACATTTTTATTTTATTTATTTTATTTATTTTATACTGGCCCCCCATGGGAATCGAACCCACAACCCTGGCGTTGCAAACGCCATGCTCTATCAACTGAGCTACATCCCTGCCGGCCATTCCCTCCCCTACCCTGGACGACGCTGGGCCAATTGTGCGCCGCCCATGAGTCTCCCGGTCACGGCCGGCTGCGACAGAGCCTGGGTTCGAACCAGGATCTCTAGTGGCACAGTTAGCACTGCGATGCAGTGCCTTAGACCACTGCGCCACTCAGGAGACCCAATCCCTGAGACCCAATCCCTGATCACAGGCCACACCACAGTCTGGACCTTCACTTCCTGATCACAGGCCACACGAAGTTTTACCCCGACTGGTGCTTCGGCCTCATCAAGCGGTGCTTCAGAAAGACCAGAGTGAACACTTTGTCAGAAATTGCTGGTGTTGTGAAGGACAGCACCGTGACAGGGGTCAACATCCCACAGCTGGTTGGACTGGAGGATGGTACGGTGCTGGTGGAAAGCGATGGCTGGCAACAACACATGACTCCGTACTTCAGGCCGCTGCCACTGATCAAGCAGTACCAGCACTTCAGGTGAATATAATTTTCATTGCATTGTATGAGGTTATTCTTCTTATCTAAACTTGGGAGGTGAATTGATGTTATGCGAGGTTGTAATGTCTTCTCAAATGTATTTGGTTATTTCCTGTTTTACAGCTTTGATGCTCTGGAGCCTGGTGTTGTTGTCGCCAAGGAGCGTTTGGACTCAGTCGGGACCAGGTTTCAGCTGCTGCGCAACGCTGACATCCTTCCTCCCATAGATGGTCTGAGCGTTCTGACTCAGTCGGGACCAGGTTTCAGCTGCTCTACAACGCTGACATCCTTCCTCCCATAGATGGTCTGAGCGTTCTGACTCAGTCGGGACCAGGTTTCAGGTGCTCTACAACGCTGACATCCTTCCTCCCATAGATGGTCTGAGCGTTCTGACTCAGTCGGGACCAGGTTTCAGCTGCTGCGCAACGCTGACATCCTTCCTCCCATAGATGGTCTGAGCGTTCTGACTCAGTCGGGACCAGGTTTCAGCTGCTCTACAACGCTGACATCCTTCCTCCCATAGATGGTCTGAGCGTTCTGACTCAGTCGGGACCAGGTTTCAGCTGCTCTACAACGCTGACATCCTTCCTCCCATAGATGGTCTGCCTATACAAGCACCACCTGGACTGGACACAGCTAGACAAACTTATCTTTTTGAGAAGATCAGGGAGTTTTGCAACGAAGAGGCTAGGGACATCACATGCCCTGCACCAACGTCAAGGGCAGGACAGAAACAGGCTCTCTGAACATAGATTCCCTTGTTCACGCATGGTTCGGACGGACCAGTTCACCACTGGGAGCGAGTTCCCAGTCATCAGCACTATTTTACATTTTAGTCATTTAGCAGACGCTCTTATCCTAGAGCGACTTACAGTTAGTGAGTGCATACATTTTCATACTATCTGCAGTGCCTCTATGGACATTCACATGAGTCTCTCCTAACACACACACGCCATACGTTGCTGCTACAATTTTCTTTTTTATCCTGCTGCTCAGCCATTTTACCCCTGATTGTATGCATATAACTACCTCATCTATCACCAGTATCACTGATATTGTTCTTGTACATACTGTATATTATTTTGTTCTTTCTCTACTGGCATTGACACTTGTTATTTTTTTCTTTATATTGACACTATCTATTTTTGATATTGCTACTATGCAAGTAACCGTTTCGCTGTACTGTTTACACCTTCTGTAGAGACCCATCCACATAGCAAGATGTGGCTAGGGGTTATAGCATTTCTTTCACATGACCCATCAATTTAGACAAGTGTGTCTGGGTAAGCGTCATCTAATATTTATAAAAATATTTTTATCTGGACACTTTCTGTTTACCTGAAATGTTTCCTTATTGTCGGCTACTACTTTTACCACTTTTAGACTTAATCTTTACCACACTACATGACCTTTAGCACATGACCTCACACGTGAATCCTTAAAGAGATGGGTGGGGCTAAGGCTTAAGAGGGTGTGAATAATGCTGAATGGGTGTAGACAAAGAAAAGCTCTCCAGTAGCAAAAACATTCATCGGCCATTTTCTCAAAAAGTGGGGTTACAAGTTTATCAACTTTCAAAGCAGAATTACTTTCCAATTGTTCCTCAAATGCAGTGTATGATATACCATTTTGTAGCTCTGAGTCTCAACTTTTATCCAATGTAAAAAAAACACAATTTCAAATGTTGCTACATAAGACCGATTCAAGGCGGTCGGTCACATTTGGGAACTTCACATTCCTATTGTTCAAACAACCATGAAAAGGTAGGCTCTGTCTCCCTCATTTATGCACAACAACAACAACAACAACAACTAACGCTAGCCAGAGCAAGATGAGCTAAAATCTAATGAAGGAACATTAGATAAACCCTCTCAAACTTTTTCAGCTAGTTGGCCGTCAAAATTGCACTGATAAATGATGTGGAAATGTAGCCTCCTCGTCCTTCAGCAGCTTGCCTGCCAATGCATGTTTGTCCCAACCAAGCACCCAAGCTAACTGGCTAGAGTTGACTAGCTTGCTAGCTACTTCCAGACACAAATGAGAGAACATCTCACTCTGACCATTTTACTCGGCGTAGCAGAGCTGGTTAGGCTGTTTACATGTTATCTAGAGCGTTGGTGACTAACTATTACTTTACTGACACCGGTCATATTCAGCGGGTGTTGCACGTTCGTAAATACATCAGTTATTTTGCACTCTGGCACACTCAGATGAGACTGCTCTGAAATCAGAGTAGATAGCCAGAGTGAATTTGCGAACGCAAGAGATATGCTAACTGGATAACAGTCGTTCAAGTTCTTGCTAGCTAACCAAATGACATCTGCATCTCTAGCTGTGTATAGCCACCGAAAAACGATATGAGGGGAAAAAGTCAGTCACTCACCCACTCCTCCAATGGCATTACATCCTCCTAGCAGCTAGCTATCTAGCTAACGTTAGGCTCTGTGTTTTTAGCTTGCTACATAAATAGATACGCTAACCTATTAGCCACGTTATGACTGACTTGTGACCATTGCCCTTGCTAGTTTGATTGTATTGACAT
The DNA here is from genome assembly GCA_031479575.1 of Coregonus ussuriensis. NCBI lineage: Eukaryota > Metazoa > Chordata > Actinopteri > Salmoniformes > Salmonidae > Coregonus > Coregonus ussuriensis. Next base: position 11,923,846 of record CM062498.1, on the reverse strand, counting down.
TCCCAGCCTTAGTTACATTCATCCGTTTTTGTCCAGAATATTGAGTCATGGAAACTGAAACAGTGTTTCCCGAATGGAGGCAGCAAACAATGTACCAGGCCAGCTGTGATTTACAACCTGATTGCAATCTTTTTGGGACTACCAAAAAATATATTGGTGAATTATATGAATCATGCATTGAACTGCATCCATCTATTCTGCCAACAATGCCTTAGTGTACGTCATGGAATGTTGAGTCAAATAGAACCTATTTTTAAAACATCTTATAAAGTTGGTTTTGTAGCATAAACTGGAGATTTGTTATTTTTGACTGATATTATGATTGTCTGTTTGTTTCATATCTGCAAAGTAGTTAAAACGCTGTCAGTTCCACTTTAAACTTTAGGTCTCAGGTTACTTTGTGCTATACGTGAAATGTTTTTTGCAATGGGAAGTAATAGTTGTACATTTCGATTGGTAAATGCTTAATGGTCGTGTTTTTGTATTCTTCTGATTGGGACCTACTGGCTTATTATGCACGAGTTGATGGACTGCTTATCCTTTAACATCATGCTGTGTGACTGCTTATCCTTTAACATCATGCTGTGTGACTGCTTATCCTTTAACATCATGCTGTGTGACTGCTTATCCTTTAACATCATGCTGTGTGACTGCTTATCCTTTAACATCATGCTGTGTGACTGCTTATCCTTTAACATCATGCTGTGTGACTGCTTATCCTTTAACATCCTGCTGTGTGACTGCTTATCCTTTAACATCATGCTGTGTGTGACTGCTTATCCTTTAACATCATGCTGTGTGACTGCTTATCCTTTAACATCATGCTGTGTGACTGCTTATCCTTTAACATCATGCTGTGTGACTGCTTATCCTTTAACATCATGCTGTGTGACTGCTTATCCTTTAACATCATGCTGTGTGACTGCTTATCCTTTAACATCATGCTGTGTGACTGCTGTCTTTCCATCGGCCCTATCCAGTGGTGTAGTGGTGCCTGGAGAAGTGGGTTAACTCAAATGTTGCCTAAAAGTTCCCAAACGGCCCACCCAGTGACGGAAAGGCACCCTGTGTGAAAAATCCTATGTTTTTAAAAATTAGTTTTCCTATAGATGTATCAGATTTTCACTCTCGAAATCACACTTTATTTAAAATAGAAAAATATACAAAAATGTGATGGTCCACAACAATGCTTAAACTACATCAATCTGATTGGGTGTCAGGGCCCGGCTCCCCAGTGGTTGGGCCTGTCAGGGCCCGGCTCCCCAGTGGGTGGGCCTGTCAGGGCCCGGCTCCCCAGTGGGTGGGCCTGTCAGGGCCCGGCTCCCCAGTGGGTGGGCCTGTCAGGGCCCGGCTCCCCAGTGGGTGGGCCTGTCAGGGCCCGGCTCCCCAGTAGGTGGGCCTGTCAGGGCTCGGCTCCCCAGTGGGTGGGCCTGTCAGGGCCCGGCTCCCCAGTGGGTGGGCCTGTCAGGGCCCGGCTCCCCAGTGGGTGGGCCTGTCAGGGCCCGGCTCCCCAGTGGGTGGGCCTGTCAGGGCCCGGCTCCCCAGTGGGTGGGCTTGTCAGGGCCCGGCTCCCCAGTGGGTGGGTCTGTCAGGGCCCGGCTCCCCAGTGGGTGGGCCTGTCAGGGCCCGGCTCCCCAGTGGGTGGGCCTGTCAGGGCCCGGCTCCCCAGTGGGTGGGCCTGTCAGGGCTCGGCTCCCCAGTGGGTGGGCCTGTCAGGGCTCGGCTCCCCAGTGGGTGGGCCTCTGTCCACCCAGGCCCATCCATGTCTACGCCCCTGATGCAAACAGCTCATGATGACAATTGCGCATCACAAATAGCCTACTAACCAACACTTTGGACTAAACTTTTTCAATACCTGGTTTGCATGCCCATTATTGCCTTAGTTAGCATTTACTGGTAGATATCATAAGTTGAAACGTCTTTCCTACCCTACCGGCTACGGATGTCATTCTTCTGTGAGCTGCGCCAAAACCAGTTGAGAGCTGCACACTCTTGCTGCCTGCAGATGATATTCCGCTGAATATATTTCACGTGCTTTGCGATTGTGTAGGCTACTTTGTGCATGATTTCTCGATTGTATAATTGATCAATCGTATACCTCCACTACGTGGGTATATGTGGGTATATGGTTTATACCTGTGTGTACCCTCCGCTACACCACTGGCCCTTTGTGTTTTACAAAAAGTGCCCTCTCCTACATGAGTGCGCTGGTATTACGGTTACGGTTGCTGTCCTTTCAGAATCACACACTGAAGGACTATAGGTTCGCCACTGGGCAAACATAGATCTATAATAGATCTAAAGGCTGTTAAGATACTGTATTCATGTTTCAAGAAAGGAGTGTATATGTTTGGCCTGGCGAGAGCAGATTTATACGCTGACTGAATGGGAGCTGATAATTATGAGTTTTTTTTTTACTCCTCTGGTCTCGGGAAGGAATTACGACAGTCCTCACTGTCCGAGACCGAGTCAAGACCGAGTACAAATGTATCCGACACAGAGACACTCAATATGTGGTCCGGAGACCGGACTCGAGACGTACTACAACACTGGTATTTACTGTATACTTTAGTATATTAGAGTATGTAGGCCTACCCTACCTCTTTCTCCAGCATCAGCCCTTCAGCTCTCAGGTTCCTCTCGAAGGTGACTCTCTTCTCCACCAGAGGACTGGACTTCTTATAGACCAGGATGTAATCGATACGCTTCTTCCCATCTCTGAACAGCAGGCCAGAGGGCTGCCCGGGGTTGGTCCCCTACGGAAATATGTGTTTATCAGTAATACTGATAAGGGTTCCTACAAAAGGCATTCATAACACATTCATAAAGCTGCGTAACTGTGAGACATTGGAAAAGATTGGTGCAATGTCATTCTGGTTATTGTGTGTCTCTGTGTGTGTGTGTGTGTGTGTGTGTCTGTGTGTGTGTGTGTGTGTGTGTGTGTGTGTGTCTCTGTGTGTGTATGTGTGTGTGTGTGTGTGGGGGTTTGTGTGTGTGTCAGTGTGTGTGTGGGGGTGTGTGTGTCTCTGTGTGTGCACGTGCATGAGGTACCTGAAGCGAATCTGCGCGTGCCTCTAATTTGGCTCGGGTGGCAGATTTCTGAATGAGAAACGACTCGTCTGTCCTTCCTGCCTCGTACGCACTAGCTTCTGCCTCCTCCACATAGTGGTCCTTGACACCTTCTGACAGACCTAGACAGACACAGAACGGATGAGCAGTGGGTCAGGACATGTACAGTGCCTTGCAAAATTATTAATCCCCCTTGGTGTTTTTCCTATTTTGTTGCATTACAACCTGTAATTTAAATGGATTTTTATTTGGATTTAATGTAATGGACATACACAAAATAGTTCAAATTGGTGAACTGAAATCTAAATAATAAATAACGGAAAAGTGGTGCGTGCATATGTATTCACCCCCTTCGCTACGAAGCCCCTAAATAAGATCTGGTGCAACCAATTACCTTCAGAAGTCACATAATTAGTTAAATAAAGTCCACCTGTGTGCAACCTAAGTGTCACATGATCTGTCACATGATCTCAGTATATATACACCTGTTCTGAAAGGCCCCAGAGTCTGCAACACCACTAAGCAAGGGGTACCACCAAGTAAGCGCACCATGAAGACTAAGGAGCTCTCCACACAGGTCAGAGACAAAGTTGTGGAGAAGTACAGATCAGGGTTGGGTTATAAAAAAATATCAGAAACTTTGAACATCCCACGGAGCACCATTAAATCAATTATTAAAAATGGAAAGAATATGGTACCACAACAAAACTGCCAAGAGAGGGCCGCTCACCAAAACTCACAGACCAGGCGAGGAGGGCATTAATCAGAGAGGCAACAAAGAGACCAAAGATAACCCTGAAGGAGCTGCAAAGCTCCACAGCGGAGATTGGAGTATCTGTCCATAGGACCACTTTAAGCCGTACACTCCACAGAGCTGGGCTTTACGGAAGCGTGGCCAGAAAAAAAGCCATTGCTTAAAGAATAAAATAAGCAAACATGTTTGGTGTTCGCCAAAAGCCATGTGGGCGACTCCCCAAACATATGGAAGAAGGTACTCTGGTCAGATGAGACTAAAATTGAGCTTTTTGGCCATCAAGGAAAACGCTATGTCTGGCGCAAACCCAACACCTCTCATCACCCCGAGAACACCATGTTTTTCATGGGAAACTAGTCAGAATTGAAGGAATGATGGATGGCACTAAATACAGGGAAATTCTTGAGGGAAACCTGTTTCAGTCTTCCAGAGATTTGAGACTGGGACAGAGGTTCACCTTCCTGCAGGACAATGACTCTAAGCATACTGCTAAAGCAACACTTGAGTGGTTTAAGGGGAAATATTTAAATGTCTTGGAATGGCCTAGTCAAAGCCCAGACCTCAATCCAATTGAAAATCTGTGGTATGACTTAAAGATTGCTGTACACCAGCGGAATCCATCCAATTTAAAGGAGCTGGAGCAGTTTTGCCTTGAAGAATGGGCTAAAATCCCAGTGGCTAGATGTGTCAAGCTTATAGAGACATACCCCAAGAGACTTGCAGCTGTATTTGCTGCAAAAGGTCACTCTACAAAGTATTGACTTTGGGGTGGGGGTGAATAGTTATGCACGCTCAAGTTTTCTGTTTTTGTCTTAATTCTTGTTTGTTTCACAATAAAACATATTTTGCATCTTCAAAGTGGTTGGCATGTTGTGTAAATCAAATGATACAAACTCCCCCAAAATCCACTTTAATTCCAGGTTGTAAGGCAAAAAAAATTGGAAAAATGCCAAGGTGGGTGAATACTTTCGCAAGCCACTGTAGTTATTTGTGTTCTTCTGGTTTGAATCAATGTAATGCTAAGGTATTACTTGAACAATGCTGTTCCTTCTATACATAGCGGTCCTTCACAGCTTCTGCCAAAGACAGACAGACATGGTGAAGTGGGGCACGACAGGAAGTAGAGCCAGTTAGCAGACATTTACATTTACATCATTTAGCAGACGCTCTTATCCAGAGAGACTTACAAATTGGTGCATTCAACTTATGATAGCCAGTGGGACAACCACCTTTTTTTTTAATGGGGGGTGGGGGAAGAAGGATTACTTTATAATATTCCAGGTATTCCTTAAAGAGGTAGGGTTTCAAGTGTCTCCGGAAGGTGGTCAGTGACTCCGCTGTCCTGGCGTCGTGGGGGAGCTTGTTCCACCATTGGGGTGCCTGAGCAGCAAATAGCTTTGACTGGGCTGAGCGGGAACTGTGCTTCCGTAGAGGTAGGGGGGCTAGCAGGCCAGAGGTGGATGAACGTAATGCCCTCGTTTGGGTCTGATCAGAGCCTGAAGGTAAGGAGGAGACGTTCCCCTCACAGCTCCGTAGGCAAGCACCACGGTCTTGTAGTAGATGCGAGCCTCAACTGGAAACAGACCCTTTTATCCCCAAAAACACAACACTACACTACACTCTGTGTTAGCATAGCCTACACTATGTGATTGCTGCAGGAATTGCAGCCACAACCTTGCTAGTGCTACATTCTTACCAACTGGCAATGTAGTTACCTGTATTTGTTGTTTGGCATCAATGTCTTGTATGGAGGTTGGAGAAAGGTCAGCATTCATTCTGTGAACCATTTCTACTCTAGGGCAGCGTCTGAAATGGCACCCTATTCCCTCCGTAGCGCACTACTTTTGACCAGGGTCCATAGGACTCTATATATAAGGGATAGGGTGCTATTTGGGAAGAAGCCTAGCCCCTATGGAAGCACCAGGAAGAAAGGGTGAGTGGGAGTTCAAAGCTAAATCACGTCAGTCCTTCTGCCTCGCAGAGTCTGAAAGCCTGGAAGGTTTATTGGTTTTCTTTAATCCAAAGAGGGATTTTCAGACAGACAGAGCTCAGCTCATTTATCCCCTCAGTCTTTACTGATGAACCCAAACATGACTCGAGAGAGAGACGCAACGTTAGTTCCATGAAATCGCGTGCAACATTATTATATTTTTAACTAGCCTTCTCCCAGTTCTGGCACCAGGGTGTATTTGCACTGCTGGGAGACATGCTCAGAATAGACAGAGGCTGTGTCACAAATGGCAATAGTGCACTACTTTTGACCAGAGCCATAGGTGCAAAGTAGTGCACTACTTTTGACCAGAGCCATAGGTGCAAAATAGTGCACTATGTGGGGAAATACTGTGTCATTTTGGGATGCAATCCAGAGACTTCTGAGTCGCGCTAACTGCTCATTCGAATGTTGAATGGTCTTTGAGTGAATTCTCCTACTGCTACAGGATTTCATTATTAAAAAGGGGCGGATGATTTTTCTTCTCCCTTCAGCAGTGACATTTAACCACTCCACAGAGTCTTTTATGTGGTGTGTTGCTCACCACACCGCTGCCTTGGTTTTCCCCTCAGTGGTAAAGCCACCGCTTTACGTCTCCCAACCTCCTGAAGCTGTCTCGCAATCATTTCAAATTAATATTACGTGTATATACCCTGGATGACTGACAGGGGGCGCTGTATTGAAGCCACTGTGCAGCCATCTTGGCGTGATTCATCACTCCAGAGAACGTGTTTCCACTGCTCTAGAGTCCAATGGCGGCTTTACACCACTCCAGCTTTACACCACTCCAGCCGACGCTTGGCATTGCGCATAGTGATCTTAAGATTGTGTGCGGCTGGTCGGCCATGGAAACCCATTTCATGAAGCTCCCGACAAACAATTTTTGTGCTGACGTTGCTTCCAGAGGCAGTTTGGAACTCGGTAGTGAATGTTGCAACCGAGGACAGACGATTTTTAAGCGCTACGCACTTCAGCACTCGGCGGTCCCGTTCTGTGAGCTTGTGTGGCCTACCACTTCGCTGCTGAGCCGTTGTTGCTCCTAGACCTTTCCACTTCACAATAACAGCACTTACAGTTGACCCGGGGGAAGCTCTAGCAGGGCAGAAATTTGACAAACTGACTTGTTGGAAAGGTGGCATTGTATGACGGTGCCACGTTGAAAGTCACTGAGCTCTTCAGTACGGGCCATTCTACAGACAATGTTTGTTTATGGAGATTGCATGGCTGTGTGCTCGATTTTATACCCCTGTCAGCAACGGGTGTGGCTGAAATATACTTTTGTCCATGTAGTGTATGTCATTGCCCTTTTAAAACGCCATTGCCCTTTTAAGAGCTATGTTGTGCCTAAACCATGCATTAAAAAATTAAAATATGATGCCACACGCACAGTTTTAGGAGTAGAAAAATAACGTGGTAGCAATGTTAAGCTGGGATCCCCATCCAAAACTGCCTTCAAAAGTGATTTTCCTGCGATTGCATTCAGAATTGTCATAAACAAATCTCCCATGATGGTGCATTAAATACCATTCTATTCAGTGGATTAAGTACTTATGATATGATAAACAGTAGAAATTATAGTGCAGAGAGAGGAACCTCAATCTATGTCATGATGCTGTGGCTGACAGTGTTAATGGTCTCCCCCTACCTCAACCCACCACGACCTCGTTAGACGATAATGGTCTCCCCCTGCATTAAACCACCACGACCTCGTTAGACGATAATGGTCTCCCCCTGCATCAAACCACCACGACCTCGTTAGACGATAATGGTCTCCCCCTGCATTAAACCACCACGACCTTGTTAAATGATAATGGTCTCCCCCTGCATTAAACCACCACGACCTCGTTAAATGATAATGGTCTCCCCCTGCATTAAACCACCACGACCTCGTTAAATGATAATGGTCTCCCCCTGCATTAAACCACCACGACCTCGTTAAATGATAATGGTCTCCCCTGCATCAAACCACCACGACCTCGTTAAATGATAATGGTCTCCCCCTGCATTAAACCACCACGACCTTGTTAAATGATAATGGTCTCCCCCTGCATTAAACCACCACGACCTCGTTAAATGATAATGGTCTCCCCTGCATCAAACCACCACGACCTCGTTAAATGATAATGTCTCCCCTGCATCAAACCACCACGACCTCGTTAAATGATAATGGTCTCCCCCTGCATTAAACCACCACGACCTCGTTAGACCATAATGGTCTCCCCCTGCATCAAACCACCACGACCTCGTTAAATGATAATGGTCTCCCCCTGCATTAAACCACCACGACCTCGTTAAATGATAATGGTCTCCCCCTGCATTAAACCACCACGACCTCGTTAAATGATAATGGTCTCCCCTGCATCAAACCACCACGACCTCGTTAAATGATAATGGTCTCCCCCTGCATTAAACCACCACGACCTTGTTAAATGATAATGGTCTCCCCCTGCATTAAACCACCACGACCTCGTTAAATGATAATGGTCTCCCCTGCATCAAACCACCACGACCTCGTTAAATGATAATGGTCTCCCCTGCATCAAACCACCACGACCTCGTTAAATGATAATGGTCTCCCCCTGCATTAAACCACCACGACCTCGTTAGACCATAATGGTCTCCCCTGCATCAACCCACCACGACCTCGTTAGACCATAATGGTCTCCCCTGCATCAAACCACCACGACCTCGTTAAATGATAATGGTCTCCCCCTGCATCAAACCACCACGACCTCGTTAAATGATAATGGTCTCCCCCTACCTCAAACCACCACGACCTCGTTAAATGATAATGGTCTCCCCCTGCATTAAACCACCACGACCTCGTTAAATGATAATGGTCTCCCCCTGCATCAAACCACCACGACCTCGTTAGATGATAATAGTCTCCCCCTGCATTAAACCAGCACGACCTCGTTAGACCATAATGGTCTCCCCCTGCATCAACCCACCACGACCTCGTTAGATGATAATGGTCTCCCCTGCAGCAAACCACCACGACCTCGTTAAATGATAATGGTCTCCCCTGCATCAAACCACCACGACCTCGTTAAATGATAATGGTCTCCCCCTGCATTAAACCACCACAACCTCGTTAAATGATAATGGTCTCCCCCTGCATTAAACCACCACGACCTCGTTAAATGATAATAGTCTCCCCCTACCTCAACCCACCACGACCTCGTTAGACCATAATGGTCTCCCCTGCATCAACCCACCACGACCTCGTTAGACCATAATGGTCTCCCCTGCATCAACCCACCACGACCTCGTTAGACCATAATGGTCTCCCCTGCATCAAACCACCATGACCTCGTCAAATGATAATGGTCTCCCCTGCATCAAACCACCACGACCTCGTTAGACCATAATGGTCTCCCCCTGCATCAAACCACCACGACCTCGTTAGACCATAATGGTCTCCCCTGCATCAAACCACCACGACCTCGTTAAATGATAATGGTCTCCCCTGCATCAAACCACCACGACCTCGTTAGATGGGTTTACTTCCTGCAGGAATCACATACACACTAAGACGACACTGCACTGCAAGCCGCTGTGGATAAAAGCGTCTGCTGCTTTTACTTTGGGTGTTTGTACATGTATAGATCTCCGTCAGGCTGTGGGAGGACAGAGACAGACGGACGGATGGACAAACAGACCGATCGACCAACTGACCGGCCGGCCGACCGATCGACCAACTGACCGACCGACTGACCTGTCTTGGAGGAGATGAGGGTGCAGGAAGTGCTGTGACTGTGGGTCAGAGGCTGGGTGTGTTGTGCCTGGAGCTGGCAGCGGTCCTGGGCCTGGTGCTGTAGCCAGGGGTCGACCAGCTGGGCCTGGTCCTGGGCCTGGTGCTGTGGCCAGGGGTCGACCAGCTGGGCCTGGTCCTGAACCTGGAGCTGAGGCTCTGACTGCAGATGGTCCTGAGGGTAGAGCTGGAAGAAAACATGCATTTATTTGAGAATCGGGATTTAAAACATTTATTTTTGTTTATGTCTCTTAATCTTAGAAACCCATAAGTAAAATCTGTGTTAAAATATACCAGAAAATACTAGAAGAATACTAGAACGAGGAGCGGAAGCAGGGCGTTAGCTCCACCCCTCTCTTTGCATGTTATGGGCAAGTCTATGGGCCAAATGTCCCCTCCCTTTTCAAAATGAGAAAGATGCAAACACTTGCGAACACCTGCAAAATCAAACTTTGGAATTGAAATTGGAATTTGGTTTACTTTCTGAATTGACTGGAATTTAAAAATAATTGACCCCAACCCCTGATCGTGACCTAATTAAAATAAAATCCCTGCCTGTGGGTGTGTCTGGGGCTTGTCGTCGGGGGTGAGGGGCATGGACAGGAAGGTGTTGATGTTCTGTGGGTGGGTTTGGCTCTGGGCCAGGCAGGGCAGGCTGCGACGGGACGGCTTCAGGGTCTTCTCCTTCAGGATCTCACTGATGCTTGTGTGCATGCCTGGAGGAAGAGAGGGGAGCAAGGGGGAAGGGGAGGAAGAGAGAGGAGAGAGGGAGGAAGAGAGAGGAGTGAGAGAGGAGAGGGAGGAAGAGAGAGGAGTGAGAGAGGAGAGGGGGGAGAGAGAGGAGTGAGAGAGGAGAGAGGGGGGAGAGAGAGGAGTGAGAGAGGAGAGGGAGGAAGAGAGAGGATTGAGAGAGGAGAGGGGGGAGAGAGAGGAGTGAGAGAGGAGAGAGGGGGGAGAGAGAGGAGTGAGAGAGGAGAGAGGGGAGAGAGAGAGGAGAGAGGGGGAGGGAGAGGAGTGAGCGAGGAGAGAGGGGGGGGAGAGAGGAGTGAGAGAGGAGAGAGGGGGTGAGAGGAGTGAGAGAGGGGAGTGAGGAGTGAGAGAGGAGAGGGGGGGGAGAGGAGTGAGAGAGGAGAGGGGGGGGAGAGGAGTGAGAGAGGAGAGAGAGAGGAGAGAGGGGGGAGAGAGAGGAGAGAGAGGAGCGAGAGAGGAGCGAGAGAGAGGAGCGGGGGAGAGAGAGGAGCGAGAGAGGAGGAGGGGTGAGAGAGAATCGAGAGAGAGAGAGAGAGGGGGGGGAGAGAAAGAGAAAGAGCGAGAGAGAGAGAGAGAGAGAGAGAGAGAGAGAGATTAATTGAATTGTCCAATGTGAATCGAAAATCTGAGTTTTTGCTGTCTTGTGTTGTTCCCCTAACCCGGACACCATTCATAGGCTGGGAGCAGCACAGGGTTTAAGTTGCTCAAGGGCACAATGGCAGTAGTTGGCACCCTGAGATTCTGATACCAATCTTTCCTCTAATTGCCTTATTTTCCCTTGGGGTTTGAACCGGCCTTCCTCCAGTTACTGGCCTGCTCCTCGAGGTTACCAGCGCCCCTCTGAGAGGAGGAGGAGGAGGGAATGACTCCAATCACTCAGGGGTCCCTTCTGTCACAGTTTTCCATGGTGACATGGTGTCATGGTGTCATGGTGTCATGGTGACATGGTGTCATGGTGTCATGGTGACATGGTGTCATGGTGACATGGTGTCATGGTGTCATCAAGTAGGAGTTTATTACCATCAGTGTACCCTCTACCCTCCCATCAAATCACATACCAACACAATCCTACCACCCTCCCATCAAATCACATACCAACACAATCCTACCGCCCTCCCATCAAATCACATACCAACACAATCCTACAGCCCTCCCATCAAATCACATACCAACACAATCCTACAGCCCTCCCATCAAATCACATACCAACACAATCCTACCACCCTCCCATCAAATCACATACCAACACAATCCTACAGCCCTCCCATCAAATCACATACCAACACAATCCTACCGCCCTCCCATCAAATCACATACCAACACAATCCTACCGCCCTCCCATCAAATCACATACCAACACAATCCTACTTCATGTAGGAGTACATCATACCAACACAATACTACTTCATGTAGGAGTACATCATACCAACACAATCCTACTTCATGTAGGAGTACATCATACCAACACAATACTACTTCATGTAGGAGTACATAAGCATCAGAGCAGTATGTCTACTACTATCCTCCCATCAGCATCAGTATACACCCAGTGGCCAGTTTATTAGGTACACCACCCTTGTTCATGAAAATGGTTCGCTCCTACAGACAGTGAGTCACGTGGCCGTGGCTTGCTATATAAAGCAGGCAGACAGGCATCGAGGCATTCAGTTACTGTTCGATTGAATGTTAGATTGGGCAAAGCTAGTGACCTAAGCGGCTTTGACCCTGGTATGATCGTCGGTGCCAGGCGCGTCGGTTCCAGTATCTCAGAAACGCCCTCCTGGGCTTTTCACGCACGACAGTGTCTAGGGTTTACAGAGAACAGTGTGACGAACAAAAAACATCCAGTCAGCAGCAGTCCTGTGGGTGAAAACAGCTCATTGATGAGAGGTCGAAGGAGAATGGCAAGAATCGTGCAAGCTAACAGGCGGGCCACAAACAGCCAAGTAACGGCGCAGTACAACAGTGGTGTGCAGAACGGCATCTCGGAACGCACAACTCGTTGGTCCTTGTCACGGATGGGCTATTGCAGCAGACGACCACACCAGGTTCCACTCCTATCAGCTAAAAACTGTGGAAAAAGTGGAAAAACATCGCCTGATGCCACAAATCCCAGTTCCTGTTAAGTCAGGATTTAGCATAAGCAGCATGAGTCCATGGCCCCATCCTGCCTGGTGTCAAGGGTACAGGCTGGTGGCGGTGGTGTAATGATGTGGGGAATGTTTCCTGGAACACGTTAGGTCCCTTGATACCAATGCATTGCAATCTAACAAGAATGTTCAGCAAATTATAACAGGTATTTAAAGTATCGAGTCAGGGCCAGTATTCTCATAAATTTGACCTTAATTTAGATGAATCATAATGAATATTATTATATGGACAGAAGGGACCTGATCCTAGATCATCACTCCTACTCTGAGATATTTTCTTTAGTCTGACCATTTAGCTAATTATAAAAGCATTATTTTCCATTTCAAAATAGCTGTTACAGGCAGCGGTTAGCTGCAAGGTTATTCTGACATCAAAGAGATTAGTGGGTGAATATGTGAATAAATCTTTGACTGTATCCCAAATGGCACCCTATTCCCTATATAGTGCACTACTTTGACCAGGACCCTTTGACCGGAGCCCTACGGACCCTATATAGTCAATAGGGTGCCATTTGGGACACAAACAATGTGGCTGCCATTTTATCTACCAGACACAGTGATCCTGGCTGACTCCACCCTCTACCCTCCTACCAGACACAGTGATCCTGGCTGACTCTACCCTCTACCCTCCTACACGACACAGTGATCCTGGCTGACTCCACCCTCTACCCTCCTACCAGACACAGTGATCCTGGCTGACTCCACCCTCTACCCTCCTACACGACACAGTGATCCTGGCTGACTCCACCCTCTACCCTACTACACAACACAGTGATCCTGGCTGACTCTACCCTCTACCCTCCTACCAGACACAGTGATCCTGGCTGACTCCACCCTCTACCCTACTACACAACACAGTGATCCTGGCTGACTCTACCCTCTACCCTCCTACCAGACACAGTGATCCTGGCTGACTAAACCCTCTACCCTCCGACCAGACACAGTGATCCTGGCTGACTCTACCCTCTACCCTCCTACACGACACAGTGATCCTGGCTGACTCCACCCTCTACCCTCCTACACGACAGTGATCCTGGCTGACTCCACCCTCTACCCTACTACACAACACAGTGATCCTGGCTGACTCTACCCTCTACCCTCCTACCAGACACAGTGATCCTGGCTGACTCCACCCTCTACCCTACTACACAACACAGTGATCCTGGCTGACTCTACCCTCTACCCTCCTACCAGACACAGTGATCCTGGCTGACTAAACCCTCTACCCTCCGACCAGACACAGTGATCCTGGCTGACTCTACCCTCTACCCTCCTACCAGACACAGTGATCCTGGCTGACTCCACCCTCTACCCTCCTACACGACAGTGATCCTGGCTGACTCCACCCTCTACCCTACTACACAACACAGTGATCCTGGCTGACTCTACCCTCTACCCTCCTACCAGACACAGTGATCCTGGCTGACTCTACCCTCTACCCTCCTACCAGACACAGTGATCCTGGCTGACTCTACCCTCTACCCTCCTACCAGACACAGTGATCCTGGCTGACTCTACCCTCTACCCTCCTACCAGACAAAGAGAGTCGCTCAAAAGCTAAAAAACATTATAAATGAGCAGCGATGAAATCACTTTCCTCCTTCCAGCCTCCACTCTATTCATTATAACCAGGCCCCCATTTTGACATGTTTATTCATGAAATCTCTCTCTCTCTCTCTCTCTCTCTTTCTCTCCCTCCCTCTCCTTCTCGCGCTCTCTCCCTTCCTCCCTCCCTCCCTCTTTCTCTCTCTCCCTCCCTCCCTCCCTCCCGCCCCTTCTCTCTCTCTCCCTCCCCTTCTCTCTCTCTCCCTCCCTCCCTCCCGCCCCTTCTCTCTCTCTCCCTCCCTCTCTCTCTCTCCCTCCTTCCCTCCCTCCCTCTCTCTCTCCCTTTCCCTCTCCTTCTCTCACTCTCTCCCTTTCTCTCTCCTTCTCTCTCTCTCCCTCCTCTCTCCCTCCTCTCTCTCTCCCTCCCTCCCTCCCTCCCTCCTCCTCTCTCTCCCTCCTCCCTCCCTCTCCTTCTCTCTCTCTCTCTCCCTCCTTCTCTTTCTCCCTCCCTCCTCTCTCTCTCTCCCTCCCTCCCCTTATCTCTTGCTCTCCCTCCCTCCCTCCTCTGTCTTCCTCCCTCCCCTTCTCTCTCTCTCCCTCCCTCCCTTTCTCTCTCTCACTCCCCTTCTCTCTCTCTCCCTCCCTCCCCTTCTCTCTCTCTCTCTCCCTCCCCTTCTCTCTCTCTCCCCTTTTCTCTCTCTCTCTCCTCCCTCCTCCCTCCCTCCCTTTCTCTCTCTCTCCCTCCCCCCCTTCTCTCTACCCCCTCACTCTCCCCTCCCCTTCCCTCCCTCCCTATCTCCCTCCCTCTCTCTCCCTCCCTCCCTCCCTCCCTCCTCTCTCTCCCTCCCTCCCTCCCTCCCTCTCCTTCTCTCTCTCTCTCTCCCTCCTTCTCTTTCTCCCTCCCTCCCTCTCTCTCCCTCCCTCCCCTTATCTCTTGCTCTCCCTCCCTCCCTCCTCTTCTTCCTCCCTCCCCTTCTCTCTCTCTCCCTCCCTCCCTTTCTCTCTCTCACGTCCCCTTCTCTCTCTCTCCCTCCCTCCCCTTCTCTCTCTCTCTCTCCCCTCCTTCTCCCTCTCTCTCCCTCCTCTCTCTCCCTCCCTCCCTCCTCCCCTCTCTCCCTCCCCCCCTCTCCTTCTCTCTCTCCCTCCCTCCTCTCTCCCTCCCTCCTCCCCTCTCTCCCTCCCCCCCTCTCCTTCTCTCTCTCCCTCCCCCCTCTCTCCCTCCCCTTCTCTCTCGCTCTCCCTCCCCTTCTCTCTCGCTCTCCCTCCCTCCTCCCTCCCTCCCTCCTCTCTCTCTTCCCCCTTCTCTCTCTCTCCCCCCTCTCTCACTCTCCCCCCTCACTCTCCCTCCCCTCCCTCCCTCTCCCTCCTTCTCTCTCTCCCTCCCTCCTTCTCTCTCTCCCTCCCTCCTTCTCTCTCTCTCTCCCTCCCTCCTTCTCTCTCTCTCTCCCTCCTCCTCTCTCTCCCTTCCTCCCTCCTCCTCCCTCTCCCTCCCCCCTCTCCTTCTCTCTCTCTCTCCCTCCCTCCTCTCTCCCCTTCTCTCTCGCTCTCCCTCCCTCCTCGCTCTCCCTCCCTCCCTTCTCTCTCTCCCCCCTTCTCTCTCTCCCCCTTCTCTCTCCCCCCTCACTCTCCCTCCCCCTCCCTCTCTCTCCCTCCCTTTCCCTCTCTCCTCCCTCTCTCCCTCCCTCCTCTCTCTCTCTCCCTCCCTCCTCTCTCTCTCTCCCTTCCCTTCTCTCTCGCTCTCCCTCCTCCCTCCTCTCTCTCTCGCTCTCCCTCCCTCCTCTCTCTCTCTCCTCCTCCCTCCTCTCTCCCTCCCTCTCTCTCTCCCTCCCCTTCTCTCCTCCCTCCCCCCTTCTCTCTCTTTCCCTCCCTCCTTCTCTCCCTCCCTCCTTCTCTCTCCCTCCCCCCTCCCTTTCTCTCTCTCCCTCCCTTTCTCTCTCTCTCTCCCTCCTTTCTCTCTCTCCCTCCCTTTCTCTCTCTCTCTCTCCCTCCTTTCTCTCTCTCCCTCCCTTTCTCTCTCTCCCTCCCTCCCCCCCCTCCCTTTCTCTCTCTCTCCCTCCCCTTCTCTCTCTCCCCCTCTCTCTTACTCTCCCCCCTCTCACTCTCCCTCCCTTTCTTTCTCTCAAGTCCCCCCCTCTCTCTTCATCTCTCCTCTCTTTTCTCCTCCTCTCTCTCTCTCCTCTCTCTTCTCACTCTCCCCCCCCCCTCTCACTCTCCCTCCCTTTCTTTCTCTCAAGTCCCCCCTCTCTCTTCATCTCTCCTCTCTTTTTTCTCCTCCTCTCCCTCTCTCTCTCTCCCGGGGCCACTGCTGTAAGAAGAGTAGCAATAACTCATTTCTGTCTCACCACATTGATTTCACCGGGGGTTTCCCCCCTCTCCTGCTGGGCGAGAACAGACCCGTGTTAAAAGATGTACGGCATCAGGCCCAGGGTATCCACCAATCACGTTGCAGCTCTGCTTTTTTTTTTTTTCTTCTGCAGCCTCACAGACATCAAGTAAAGGAAACTCTAACGGTCCCTAACGGCTTGGCTACATCATGAATACTGAATAAAGAAGGCATGCATTGTCGTGACTCGTGGGCCCATAAACAATCCAAATGTGAAATCTAAATTGAGATTTACTCATTCTGTTGTTCCTGAGAGAAAATATAAAGTTTTATACGTACTTTTAAAACGAGGGTACAAGTTGATAAAATAACCTTGACAATCAAATCTAATTGTATTTGCCACATGCACCGAAATACAACAGGTGTAGTAGACCTTACAGTGAAATGCTTACAAGTCCTTAACCAACAATGCAGTTTTAAGAAAAATAAGTGTTAAGTAAAAAATAGATAAGTAAAAAATAAAAATAATTAAAGATCAGCAGTAAAAATAAAATAACAGTAGGGAGGCTATATACAGGGGGCACCGGTACAGAGTCAATGTGCGGGGGCACATGTTAGTCGAGGTGAAATTGCCAAACGGTGTATGTGAGCGCAAACCAACATCCTGCTGTGTACACTACGTTTTAATCCTATGAACTGATTGGCCTATATATATATATGTGTACATTAGGCCTAACTGTCTTTTAAATCTAATCTTTATCCTAATTACAGCAAATGCTTTCAACTGCTGAACCCCTACCATATAAAGCTAATACATTCAGCTGCCACTAGCATCCTGTCCAGGGAGTGTACTTGTACATCAAGCTGCCTCATGCTACAGAAACAGAAACAGGAGATAGGCTCCTGCCCTATGGGCCTGTCACGCCCTGGCTCTGGGGACTCTTAAATGTTGAGCGAGGGTGTGGATTTTCATTGTTTAGTTTTCTATGTTTTTGTTCTAGATCGTGTTGATCTATGTTGGCCAGGGTGGTTCCCAATCAGAGACAGCTGTAGCTCGTTGTCTCTGATTGGGGACCATACTTAGGCAGCCCGTTTGGCACCAGTTAGTTTGTGGGATCTTGATCCGTAAAGGTTTGGTGTGTGTAACCTCAGGACTTCACGTATCATTTTCGTTTTGTTGTTTTTGTTCGTGTGTTGTGTATCAATAAAGATGTACGCTTATCACGCTTTCGCCTTGGTTCCACGAGTCATCAGTCAACGTGCGTGACAGGGCCGCTCTGGCAAGGCTTACTTGTCCAAGGGGAAGGCAGTATCCAGCTGCCGCAGAGACCTTGTTCCAACATACTAGCTAGCAAGTCTATTGTGTAAACAAAGGCTGTTAATTACATTTGCATTTCTAAACCCTGTTTTCAAGGGCCAGTTATTGATAAAGTCAATAGTACTCCTGAGTGGCGCAGTGGTCTAAGGCACTGCATCGCAGTGCTAACTGTGCCACTAGAGATCCTGGATCGAATCCAGGCTCTGTCGCCGCCGGCCGCGACCGGGAGACTCATGGGCGGCGCACAATTGGCCCAGCGTCGTCCAGGGTAGGGGAGGGAATGGCCGGCAGGGATGTAGCTCAGTTGATAGAGCATGGCGTTTGCAACGCCAGGGTTGTGGGTTCGATCCCCACGGGGGGCCAGTATAAAAAAAATATGTATTCACTAACTGTAAGTCGCTCTGGATAAGAGCGTCTGCTAAATGACTAAAATGTAAATGTAAATAAAGGCTGGTTGATAACGCTTTCCTTCCATACCTCTGTCAACATCATGGTTTCCAGCTATGTGATGAATCTATCCATCTATGGAGCGGTGAAACCCCCCTGCATTGGGTTTCCCGAGTGTTTCTATGTGTCATAAAAGAGGGCTTGCCCCTTGCTGTGGGTGCCATAATTCCACTTTTCCTTTGTGGCTATCTGCTGACTTGAGCAGTAAATAGTTTCTTACTAAATAAAAATGGTGGACCTAAGGGTGGAGGACATAGCCTCTCCTGCTCTCTCTCCTTCATTTATTGTGTTCCAATGGATCAGTGCCATAGATATCCTTGTACATCAAGCTGACTCACACTACAGAAACTGGAGATAGACTAGTGTCCTGTCAAGGGTAAATACCTTATTTACATAAGTATCCAGACCCTTTGCTATGAGACGTGAAATTGAGCTCCGGTGCATCCATTCCATTGATCATCCTTGAGATGTTTCTACAACTTGATTGGAGTCCACCTGTGGTAAATTCAATTGATTGGACATGATTTGGTAAGGCACACAACTGTCTAAGGTCCCACAGTTGACAGTGCATGTCAGAGCAAAAACCAAGCAATGAGGTCGAAGGAATTGTCCGTAGAGCTCTGTGACAGGATTGTGTCGAGGCACAGATCTGGGGAAGGGTACCAAAACATTTCTGCAGCATTGATGGTCCTCAATAACACAGTGGCCTCCATCATTCTTAAATGGAATAAGTTTGGAACCACCAAGACTCTTCCTAGAGCTGGCCACCCGGCCAAACTGAGCAATCAGGGGAGAAGGGCCTTGGTCAGGGAGGTGACCAAGAACCCGATGGTCACTCTGACAGAGTTCCAGAGTTCCTCTGTGGAGATGGAAGAACCTTCCAGAAGGACAACCATCTCTGCAGCACTCCACCAATCAGGCCTTTATGGTAGAGTGGCCAGACGGAACCCACTCCTCAGTAAAAGGCACATGACAGACCGCTTGGAGTTTGCCTAAAGGCACCTAAAGGACTCTCAGACCATGAGAAACAAGATTCTCTGGTCTGATGAAACCAAGATTGAACTCTTTGGCCTGAATGCCAAGCGTCACGTCCGGAGGAAACCTGGCACCATCTCTACGGTGAAGCATGGTGGTGGCTACATCATGCTGTGGGGATGTTTTTCAGCTGATGGGACTGGGAAACTAGTCAGGATTGAGGGAAAGATGAATGAAGCAAAGTACAGAGAGATCCTTGATGAAAACCTGCTCCAGAGCGCTCAGGACCTCAGACTGGGGCGAAGGTTCACCTCCCAACAGGACAACAACCCTAAGCACACAGCCAAGACAACGCAGGAGTGGCTTGGGGACAAGTCTCTGAATGTCCTTGAGTTGCCCAGCCAGAGCACGGACTTGAACCTGATCGAACATCTGAAAATAGCTGTGCAGCGACGCTCCCCATCCAACCTGACAGAGAAGAATGGGAGAAACTCCCCAAATACAGGTGTGCCAAGCTTGTAGTGTCATACCCAAGAAGACTCAAGGCTGTAATCGCTTCCAACGGTGCTTCAACAAAGTACTGAGTAAACGGTCAGAATACATATGTAAATGTGATATTTATGTTTTTTTATTTTAAATAAATGTGCAAACATTTCTAAACACCCGTTTTTGCTTTGTCATTATGGGGTATTGTGTGTAAAATGAAGAATCTTTTATTTATTTTTTTAATCAATTTTAGAATAAGGCTGTAACGTAACAAAATGTGGAAAAAGTGAAGTGGTCTGAATACTTTCCGAATGCACCGTATTGATTCAGGGGGTTGAATACTTATCTAATAAATATATATTAGTGTTTTATTTTGTATAAATGGTGATGCAGCCAGTCAAGATGCTCTCGATGGTGCAGCTGTATAACTTTTTGTTGATCCGAGGGCCTATGCCAAATATTTTTAGCCTCCTGAGGTGGAAGAGGCGCTAATCTCATACAACTGGAGCAAGCCCCAACATGTCTATCCCTGATCCAATAAGACTGGAGCTAGCCCCAACATGTCTATCCCTGATCCAATAAGACTGGAGCTAGCCCCAACATGTCTATCCCTGATCCAATAAGACTGGAGCTAGCCCCAACATGTCTATCCCCTGATCCAATAAGACTGGAGCTAGCCCCAACATGTCAATCCCCTTATCCAATAAGACTGGAGCTAGCCCCAACATGTCTATCCCCTGATCCAATAAGACTGGAGCTAGCCCCAACATGTCAATCCCCTTATCCAATAAGACTGGAGCTAGCCCCAACATGTCTATCCCCTGATCCAATAAGACTGGAGCTAGCCCCAACATGTCTATCCCTGATCCAATAAGACTGGAGCTAGCCCCAACATGTCTATCCCCTGATCCAATAAGACTGGAGCTAGCCCCAACATGTCTATCCCTGATCCAATAAGACTGGAGCTAGCCCCAACATGTCTATCCCCTGATCCAATAAGACTGGAGCTAGCCCCAACATGTCAATCCCCTTATCCAATAAGACTGGAGCTAGCCCCAACATGTCTATCCCCTGATCCAATAAGACTGGAGCTAGCCCCAACATGTCTATCCCCTGATCCAATAAGACTGGAGCTAGCCCCAACATGTCTATCCCCTGATCCAATAAGATTGGAGCTAGCCCCAACATGTCAATCCCTGATCCAATAAGACTGGAGCTAGCCCCAACATGTCTATCCCCTGATCCAATAAGACTGGAGCTAGCCCCAACATGTCTATTCCCTGATCCAATAAGACTGGAGCTAACCCCAACATGTCTATTCCCTGATCCAATAAGACTGGAGCTAGCCCCAACATGTCTATCCCCTGATCCAATAAGACTGGAGCTAGCCCCAACATGTCTATCCCCTGATCCAATAAGACTGGAGCTAGCCCCAACATGTCTATCCCTGATCCAATAAGACTGGAGCTAACCCCAACATGTCTATCCCTGATCCAATAAGACTGGAGCTAGCCCCAACATGTCTATTCCCTGATCCAATAAGACTGGAGCTAGCCCCAACATGTCTATCCCTGATCCAATAAGACTGGAGCTAGCCCCAACATGTCTATCCCCTGATCCAATAAGATTGGAGCTAGCCAAGTAGCAGCTGATTTAATGGGCATGGCTCCCCAATGAGTTTAAAATAATATTTCATTTTTTGTAATATTTTATTATATTTTACTTTTCTTGACAATAAACAAAAAACATACATAGACAAAACAATAGACAACCTAACATTTACAAACATAAAATAGGCCTTCCACTGAATGGAGTTACTCCCATGGAAATTAATCATGGGTTTGAAGAAGAACACCAACTGCAAACTCTTTCAACCCAGTCGCCAGGGAAACGTGACGTTAGGGAAAAACCCAGCCGTACATAGAGATAAAAGAGACTATGACGTCATTGCCAGGCTAAAAACATTTTGTTTCAATATTTCATGTGCTATAAAATGTATGTCTGAACTATTGTCCCAGCACAAGACCAGCTGTGTGTTGCATTTTATAAGTATCTCTCTGTCTGTCTCTCACACACACACACACACACACACACACACACACACACACACACACACACACACACACACACACACACACACACACACACACACACACACACACACACACACACACACACACACACACACACACACACACACACACACACACACACACACACACACACACACACACACACACACACACACACACACACACACACACACACACACACACACACACACACACACACACACACACGCTCACACACACACAGTATAAGTCTATAATATAAATATATAAAGGGTTCATCTACTATGCAATCCAGCTGTTCTGTGGACTGATGGATAAAACTGGTTTATCAAGAGAGACTTAATCATGTGTGTGTGTGTGTGTGTGTGGGAGCGTGTATTTGTGTGTGTGTGTGTGTGTGTGTGCGTGTGCGTGTGGGATCGTGTATTTGTGTGTATTTGTGTGTATTTGCGTGTGTGTGTGTGTGTGTTAGCTGGTGCCCGTTTCAGGGAAGGCGGTGATCCTGGATTTTGATATTTTCCTGGGCAGGCTGCCCAAGAGGGTCTTGTGAAGTGAGATTAAAAATATTTTTCATGGTGTGTATGTATTTGTGTGTGAGAGAGTGTATATGTGTGTGTGGGTGCATTTGTTTTCTATTGTGTGTGAAGTTGGTGTATGTGTTTGTGATAAACAGGATTTGGGGTTTTTATGTTCGCCAGACGGTCACTCCGTCCTCCTGCTGTGTCCTAACTCTAACTCACTCGCTGACATCAGAAACAAGTACAGTCATTCCCAACACAGGGTTTCTGTCATTGGAATCTGTAATGACATGTCTTTCATTTGTTTCCATTGAATGGACATGAAGCACTGATTGCTTTTCAAATGTCACGATTCAGGACTGAAGTACTACAGGACTGTATTCACAGTGTCTCAAGGTAGGAGGCTGAACTAGGATCAGTTTATCCTTTTAGATCATAATGAATGAGCTTACATGGACAGGGGGGGGACCTGATCCCAGATCAGCACTACTCTGAGTATTTCCAGAACAGATGACGTATGAAAGCTAAGTGACAAACAGCCAGACGAGAGGCAGACCCGTCAGCCAGACAAGTCAGATGCCAGATGAGAGGCAGACCTGTCAGCCAGACAAGTCAGATGCCAGATGAGAGGCAGACCCGTCAGCCAGACAAGTCAGATGCCAGATGAGAGGCAGACCTGTCAGCCAGACAAGTCAGATGCCAGATGAGAGGCAGACCTGTCAGCCAGACAAGTCAGATGCCAGATGAGAGGCAGACCTGTCAGCCAGACAAGTCAGATTAAACCCTATGTTGTCTCACCCCTGGTTAAAGACTGGTCCCAGATCTGTCGCGCCAAATAATGATAATAGGACTTGGCAAGACACTAGACAGCACAAACTGATCTGGGTCCAGGCTAGTTAAAGACCAGATCAGGATCCATTGGGAACTGTTCTCCTTGGGGAATCTATTGGGAATAGGAACTTCTGTTCTCCTTGGGGTATGTTGCAGATAGAAACCCAATAACAATACCGTAGCAATACAACTCTAGCGAGACATTCAGGTCATTGGGTTCTCTCCTCTCTCTATCCTGTGATGCCTCCATCCTCCATGTTCCCTCATAAAGACTCCCTTTCCTTCAATAATTCATTGCCTGCACAGTCTCCACCCCATTGCTCTCAGCATCGCTCAGCTCTGACAGAGGAACAACCCTATGAGCCCTGAGAGGAACACTCTCAATTAGGCCCTCAGTGCTGAGAGGAACACTCTCAATTAGGCCCTCAGTGGTGAGAGGAACACTCCCAATTAGGCCCTCAGTGGTGAGAGGAACACTCCCAATTAGGCCCTCAGTGGTGAGAGGAACACTCCCAATTAGGCCCTCAGTGGTGAGAGGAACACTCCCAATTAGGCCCTCAGTGCTGAGAGGAACACTCCCAATTAGGCCCTCAGTGGTGAGAGGAACATCAGATGACGTTTGTACCAGTGTTAATTTTGGCACTCTTTTTTTAGATTTATTCATTTTGACTAATATATCAAGTCTTAGTCACATTTTAGTCTTTTGAATAATTATTTCGTCTAGTTATTGTCAAAATGACAAAAACAGTGGTCCATTTTAGTCAACTAAATGCCCTTTCATTTTAGTCACATCACATTTGTAGTGCTTCATTAACCTATAGTAAACTTCCATGTGAACAGACATGCATAGCCTTGTGCTACTAACAGATTGTTCTGCATAACATCCTATTGTCCTACCAACAGATTGTTCTGCATAACATCCTATTGTCCTACCAACATGTTGTTCTGCATAACATCCTATTGTCCTACCAACATGTTGTTCTGCATAACATCCTATTGTCCTACCAACAGATTGTTCTGCATAACATCCTATTCTCTTTCTGATATATGACAAACATATATAAGAATAATATGATATAAGAATTATCTGGCCATGTAAATTCCTAATTACATAGATAATACATACAGACACACAATATGAGAGCGAGAGCGCGAGAGAGAGGAGACCTATCCAACCAAAAACAGAGACCCAGAAAACCTGAGCCTACGCCTTCACTAAGGTGAATCACTAAAACAATACAGAAATACACTACGGAAAAGGAAGGAACAGCATGTCAGAAATCAGCTCAATGTAATTGAAGAATCCATACACTATAAACACTTCTGGGAAAATTGGAAAACACTAAAGAAATAACAACACTAAGTGTTATCTATCCAAAACTGAGATATATGGGTAAACCAATTCTCCAATCTTTTGGCCCTATAACAAAGAACAAACAGCAAAAACATATACATGATCAAATTCAAATCTTAGAATCAACTATTAAAGACTACCAGAACCCACTGGATTCTCCAATTACATTGATTGAACTACAGGATAAAATACAAACCCTTCAACCCCAAAAGGCCTGTGATGTTGATGGTATCCTCAATGAAATGATAAAATATACAGACCGCTAGCTAAATTAGGTAACGTGACTGAACAAGGTGTAGCCTAAACAAAATGGTTAACAGTTCCGGTCTGCAAGTAGCCTAGTTTTTAGAACGGCCTGCCAATGTACGATAGAAAGAAAAAAAGCGTAGCGCCGATATTATGGGTAATGTCTTTTGAACTCGAATCAAGCCGTTTTCTCTGAGGGAAAAGAGTGAGGTTTGGCTACATTGGCTACATAACCTGTAGAAGCCTTCAAGAAGTATTCATACCCCTTTACTTATTCTCTCACCCATCTGCAAACAATACCCCATAATGACAAAGTGAAAATATGTTTTTAGAAATGTAGCAAATGTATTGAAATATCTAATTTACATAAGTATTCATACCACATGAGTCAATATTATAAACTTTGGCAGCAATTACAGCTGTGAGTCTTTCTGGGTAAGTCTCTAAGAGCTTTGCACACCTGGATTGTACAATATTTGCACATTATTCTTTTAAAAAAAGTATTCAAGCTCAGTCAAGTTGGTTGTTGATTATTGCTAGACAGCCATTTTCAAGTCTTGCCATATATTTCCAAGCCAATTTAAGTCAAAACTGTAATTAGGCTACTCAGGAACATTCAATGTCGTCTTGGTAACCAACTCCAGTGTATATTTGGCCTTGTGTTTTAGGTTATTGTCCTGCTGAAAAGTGAATTTGTCTCCCAGTGTCTGTTGGAAAGCAGACTGAACCAGGGTTTCCTCTAGGATTTTGTTGTAGATCCATCCTCAGTTTTTTCCTATCACAGCCAATAAACTCTGTAACTGTTTTAAAGTCACCATTAGCCTCATGGTGAAATCTCTGAGCGGTTTCCTTCCTCTCCGGCATCTGAGTTAGGAAGGACGCCTGTATATTTGTAGTGACTGGGTGTATTGATACACCATCCAAAGTGTAATTAATAACTTCACCATGCTCAACGGGATATTCAATGTCTGCCTTTTTACCCATCTACCAATAGATGCCCTTCTTTGCAAGGCATTGGAAAACTTCCCTGGTCTTTGTGGTTGAATATGTGTTTGAAATTCACTGCTCGACTGAGGGACCTTACGTATGTGTGGGGTACAGAGATGAGGTAGTCATTCAAAAATCATGTTAAACCCCATTATTGCACACAGAGTGAGTCTATGCAACTTATTATGTGACTTGTTAAGCACATTTTTACTCCTGAACTTATTTAGGCTTGCCATAACAAAGGGGTTGAATACTTATTGGCTTAAGACATTTCAGCTTTTCATTTTGTATTAATTCGTAAACATTTCTAAAATCATAATTCCACTTTGACATTATGGGGTATTGTGTGTAGGCCAGTCAAACAAAATCTCATTTCAATCAATTTTAAATTCAGGCTGTAACACAACAAAATGTGGAAAAAGTCAAGGGGTGTGAATACTTTCAGAAGGCACCGTATATGCCGTGGGAAAAGTGGGAGGATTGAGTGAGGCTACAAAGACAGCCTACTTTTCTATAGCCTACTCAAGGGAGAGAAAAACATAGCTAGACTGATGTTTCGCTATTAAACTCAATACTGTTATTGTTTTTAATTTCTTAAAGCAGCTTGTGTTTCTTAACCAGGCAAAATGGTAGCTAACTAGAAGGCTGGTGGTGACTGGTTAGCTACAGGGAAGCAAGATGATTGCCTGCGGAGCGGAGCCTGTCTTGCCCACACTCATCGCTTGCTCCCCCGCAGCTCACCAGCTGATGAAGGCTGTGTGTACCGGGTGTGACTCGTCCTTCCCACTGCTGAACAGAACTGCGCTGCCCATATGTGCTGCTAATATTAAATTGTGCTTATCACTGAAAAGCTCTCAATATCTCCAAAAACTATTGTCCAGTCCACTCAGTAGTCAGAGTTTAGGCACAGAGATCATTTAGTCATCAGTTTCATTTAGTTAGTTTATTTTTATTTTTTGCCAGTTAGTCTTATCAATTGCCACAGAAAAATAGGTGTTTAACAAATATTTGTCATTATTTTTGTTGACGAAATGAACAGGTTTGCACTACATCTCTAAGAGAAACAGCCCAGAGAGGAACTGAGCCCTGCACAGCTCAGCTATAAGAGGAACACTCTTCATTAAAAGTCATTTTATGGCACTACAGACACCATCGTCTCCCCCTCCCCTCAGTTCCCCAGACACAGAGGAGCATGTGAGGGAAGCCCTGCTGCAGAAGAGGGGAAGAGGGGAAGAGAGAGAGAGAGAGAGAGAGAGAGAGAGAGAGAGAGACAGAGAGACAGAGAGAGAGAGAGAGAGAGAGAGAGAGAGAGAGAGAGAGAGAGAGAGAGAGAGAGAGAGAGAGAGAGAGACAGAGAGACAGAGAGACAGAGAGAGAGACACACACACAGGCACATACGTAGACAGATACGAACGAACGCACCCACCCACCCCAAAGCACCCCCACAGGCCCCAAACCCCAAACCTGCAGTGCTGCCCAGATTATTGCTCAGAGCCAGGACTGGGGCGATGCCCAGAGCTTCTCCTGAAGAAACTGTTCCTAAGCAATTACTGTGTTTGTTTGGCGACATATCAAAAGAACACAAGCTGCGTCCCAAATGGCACCATATTCCCTATTAAGGGGGGAATTCTGACCCGAGTCATGAGGCTTCAATGGAATGTATTTCCCTTTTAATGTACTGTTCTCTCTATGCGTATTCTGACCTTGAACTGGTGGGAGGTGTGTCAACAGATACGGCGTATTCTGACCTTAAATTGATTCCCTCATATTTCCACCACCTTCACGCGCGATGAAACAATGAATAAGGTCGAGCAACCTGTCGGTTCCAAGTGGAACATCTACTTTCTTTTTTTCCCCCCCCGATAGAAACAACACCATTCTCCATGCACTGTAATTTACAAATTAATAAGCGCTATTGGTAAGAGGTAAATATGTAAGTGTAACCGGTGTGAAATGGCTAGCTAGTTAGCGGTGCGCACTAGTAGCGTTTCAATCGGTGACGTCACTCGCTCTGAGACCTTGAAGTAGTTGTTTCCCTTGTTCTGCAAGGGCCGCGGCTTTTGTGGAGCGACGGGTAACGGTGCTTCGAGGGTGACTGTTGTCGATGTGTGCAGAGGGTCCCTGGTTCAAGCCCAGGTAGGGGCGAGGAGAGGGACGGAAGCGACACTGTTACATAAGCAGTTTGAATAAGTGGATTGTAAATATAAAAGACAATAGTTTTATATCCATTTTACTTTTATGATCGCTGAAGACAAATGTGAAACCAGTCACATGACAACAAACTGAAGCATATCAAAACATCACCTTTAATAATAATACTTATTTTCCACCATAATTTGCAAATAAATTCATTAAAAATCCTACAATGTGATTTTCTGGATTTTTTTTCTCTCAATTTGTCTGTCATAGTTGACATGTACCTATGATGAAAATTACAGGCCTCTCTCATCTTTTTAAGTGGGAGAACTTGCACAAATGGTGGCTGACTAAATACTTTTTTTCCCCCACTGTATCACCTTTTCCACAGTGAAGTTGATGAAATGCTGGCCTTATAACTTCCAGGGACCGTTGTCAACACAGTTCCATGATTAGTGAGGATTATTAGGGTAGATTTATAGACTACTATATATAGACTACTGTTCAACACCTATTGTACACTTTCCTCACCTTCCAATATTTCACGGATTTAACAATTGAATATGGCAACTTTCAGGATGAATCAAACCACTGTATTTTTGATGAACCAATATATTTTGTGTGTTAAGGTTCTCCAACCCTGTTGTTTTTATTATTCATAAATACTTTCCTAACCCTAAATAATATACAAGATCAGAGTATTTTTTAATCTACCAATTGGTGCTGAAACGGAGACGGAAATAAATGGTTTTCTTTAATTGATCTCTAATATTCTGAACCGTTCTCTCCATATATTTTTGTGAGTCTGTCGATGAAAATTCAAATAAATAAAAAAAAGGTACACCAAATTTTAAAAGGGGTGGCTGTAGATAAATGTACTGAAAACACTATTGAATGAAAACTCCATGAGAAAATCTGTTGGCCAGCAAGTGGGAGGGTTTTCACTGGTTGAATTATAATAATATGCCATATAGCAGACTAAGAATTTGAATGTATTCAGCGTGCACAAGGGAACCACGCCTGCAAAGCCAATTACGCACCTGCACGAGGTAAGTCTGAATGCCAATTACTGAGAAGAGCGTAGGAAAGACGTACATTTCCTACGTCTGAATCGGGGCCCATGTGCACTACTTAGTAGGAAACACGGTGCAGCCACAGACAGAGTGTCACGATCGTTCGAAGGAGGAGGACCAACGCGCAGCGTTATTTGCAAACATACTTATTAATTAACACGAACAAAACAACAAACGATAACGTGAAGTCCTTGGTTAACAAACATAAACCAACACGGAACAAAGATCCCACAATACACTGTGGAAAACAGGCTGCTTAAGTATGGTTCCCAATCAGAGACAACAAGCAACAGCTGATTCACGTTGCCTCTGATTGAGAACCACCCCGGCCAACATAGAAACACAACTGACTAGAATGAGAACGTAGAACCAAAACACATAGACTCTACACACCCTGGCTCAACATATTAGAGTCCCCAGAGCCAGGGTGTGACACAGAGGGGTGATCAGACGTCATTAGTGACGAATGTGTAGCTACGACAACAAAATCTAAAGTCTGGTTGATGATTGAATTAGGGCTTTAAAAACACTCACCACATACTCTAAGGTAAAACTAGGTACATATGTTAGCTTAGTTTTAAATGACTTGTGAACCCAAATCAAATCAATCACATTTTATTTATAAAGCCCTTTTTACATCAGCAGATGTCACAAAGTGCTTATACAGAAACCCAGCCTAAAACCCCAAACAGCAAGCAATGCAGATGTAGAAGCACGGTGGCTAGGAAAAACTCCCTAGAAAGGCAGGAACCCTAGGAAGAAACCTAGAGAGGAACCAGGCTCTGAGGGGTGGCCAGTCCCCTTCTGGCTGTGCCGGGTGGAGATTATAACAGTACATGGCCATTAAGGCCAGATTTTTCTCCAAGATGTTTAAACGTTCATAGATGACCAGCAGGGTCAAATAATAATCACAGTGGTTGTAGAGGTTGCAACAGGTCAGTACATCAGGAGTAAATGTCACTTGGCTTTTCATAGCCGGGCATTTAGAGGTTAAAATGGCAGGTGCGGTAGAGAGAGAGAGAGTTGAAAACAGCAGGTCTGGGACAGGGTAGCACGTCCGGTGAACAAGTCAGGGTTCCATAGCCGCAGGCAGAACAGTGGAAACTGGAGCAGCAGCACGACCAGGTGGACTGGGGACAGCCAGGAGTCATCAGGCCAGGTAGTCCTGAGGCATGGTCCTAGGGCTCAGGTCCTCCGGGAGGGGAGGGAGAGAGGGAGAATTAGAGGGAGCATACTTAAATTCACTCAGGACACCGGATAAGACAGGAGAATAACACCAGATATAACAGACTGACCCTAGCCCCCCGGCACATACACTATTGCAGCATAGATACCCACAAGAATAGAAATCAGCGTTATGAATGTATATGCAGTGATATGGAGAAAACAGAGTCATAATATCATCAATAAATATCAAATGGTTTTCCTGAGTTGGAACAAATACAGCAATGAGGGGAAAAAATAGGACACACACACCTCAGAGCAGGTGGCAGAGACCAGGTTATACCATGGTTAGCAGGGTTTACCTAACTCTATCTCTCCTTCTCTCTCTGTATCTCTCCCCCCCCCCTCTCTCGCTTCCCCCCTTCTCCCTCTCTCGCTCTTCCCTCTCTTTCTCTTTCTCTCATAACCCCCTTGATTGATTGTAGTTTTTACTACGTCAAACAATTTTCTACACCGCCTGTCAAGTCAAGTGCTTAACATTAATCTGGGGCTGTGTATAACTGCCCTCCCTTACTAACAAACTGCCCATTTTGGACACAAAACTGGGACATTTAGAGCAATTTAAAAATGACTTGTCACACTGCCATGGTGTAATTTGTGGGTTGGATAGACCAAGATACATAAACCAAATTAACTACTGGTTTATTGGCAAAATGGCCCCTCAAGCCTTTTCATAATACATGAGCTTGCAGAAGGTTTCCCTGACTCATTGTCTATGAATGTTAGTGACGGGGAGGGGGGATAAGACATTATCTATGAATGATAGTGGCAGGTAGGGGGAATAAGTCATTATCTATGAATGATAGTGACGGGGAGGGGAATAAGTCATTATCTATGAATGATAGTGACGGGGAGGGGAATAAGTCATTATCTATGAATGATAGTGACGGGGAGGGGAATAAGTCATTATCTATGAATGATAGTGACGGGGAGGGGAATAAGTCATTATCTATGAATGATAGTGACGGGGAGGGGAATAAGTCATTATCTATGAATGATAGTGACGGGGAGGGGAATAAGTCATTATCTATGAATGATAGTGACGGGGAGGGGGAATAACTAAATATCCTCACCTTGTCCCCAGAGCCTTCCCTGTCCCTTCCAGTTTACAAAGCTCCCTGAAAAGACACACAATTTACCAGGTTTTCTTTCTCCAATTTTTCTACAAGCTTTTTCTCTGCTATCCAGCTCACTTATTGGATGTCTCTCAGTGTGACACTCTGGCTCCGGGACTTTTGTATTTGAGCCAGGGTGTATTTTGTTTTGTTGGGTTTTGGGTGTATTTCTATGTTTGCATTTCTGTCACGTTCATTTCTAGGTTTGGTCAATGACTCCCAATCGGAGGTAACGAGTGGCAGCTGTCGGCTCGTTATCTCTGATTGGGAGCCATATTTATGTGTATGTTTTCCTGTGGGAGTTGTGGGTTTTTGTTCCTTTTGGTCAGTGTACCGTGGACTTCTGAGTCGTCTTTTGTTTGTAGTCCGATAACGTTTATTTAATAAAGTCATGTTTCTTGGACACGCTGCGCCTTGGTCATACTTGGACGACATAGACCCTCGTGACAGAAAAACCCACCATAAGAAGACCAAGCAGCGTGTCAAGCGGCAACAGGACCCAGCTCCAAAGGATTCATGGACATGGGAGGAGATACTGGCTGGAAAGGGTCCTTGGGCACAACCGGGAGAATATCGCCGCCCTCGTGAAGAGCTGGAGGCAGCTAAAGCCGAGAGGAGGTGGTATGAGGAGGCAGCAAGGAGTCGAGGCTGGAAGCCCGTGGGTACTACCCAAAAATTTCTTGGGGGGGGGCTTAAAGGGAGTGTGGCGAAGTCAGGTAGGAGACCTGCGCCTACTCCCTGGACTTACCGTGGAGAGCGAGAGTACGGGCAGACACCATGTTACGCAGTAGAGCGCATGGTGTCTCCTGTACGCAGGCATAGCCCGGTGCGGTACATTCCAGCTCCACGTATCGGCCGGGTTAGAGTGAGCGTTGAGCCAGATGTCATGAAGCCGGCCCAACGCATCCAGCTACCAGTGCGTCTTCTCGGGCCGGCGTACATGGCACCAGCCTTACGCATGGTGTTCCCGGTTCGCCCACATAGGCCGGTGCGGGTTATTCCACCTCCCCGTACTGGTCGGGCGACGGGGAGCATCAACCCGGGTAAGGTTGGGCAGGCTCAGTGCTCAAGGGGGCCAGTAAGCCTGCACGGTCCGGTATTTCCGGCGCCACCTCTCCGCTCCAGCCCAGTACCACCAGTGCCTACACCACGCACCAAGCCTCCTGTGTGTTCCCCGAGTCCTGTGCGTCCTGTTGCTGCTCTCCGCACTAGGCCTTATGTGCGCCCCCAGGGTCCAGCATGCCCTGTTCCGGCTCTCCGCACTAGGCCTTATGTGCGTCCCCAGGGTCCAGCATGCCCTGTTGCTTCTCTCCGCACTAGGCCTTATGTGCGCCCCCAGGGTCCAGCATGCCCTGTTCCGGCTCTCCGCACTAGGCCTTATGTGCGTCCCCAGGGTCCAGCATGCCCTGTTGCTTCTCCCCGCACTAGCCCTGAGATGTGTGTCCTCAGCCCGGTACATCCAGTTCCGGCACCACGCACCAGGCCTACGGTGCGCCTCAGACGGCCAGAGTCTGCCGTCTGCCCAACGGGGCCTGAACTGCCCGTCTGCCCAAAGGCGCTTAAGCCGCCCGTCTGCCATGAGCCTTCAGAGCCGTCCGCCAGACCGGAGCCGCTAGAGCCTTCTGCCAGACAGGATCAGCCAGAGCCTTCCGCCAGACAGGATCAGCCAGAGCCTTCCGCCAGCCATGAGCAGCCAGATCCGTCAGCCGGCCATGAGCAGCCAGATCCGTCAGCCAGCCATGAGCAGCCAGATCCTTCAGCCAGCCATGAGCAGCCAGATCCGTCGGCCAGCCATGAGCAGCCAGATCCGTCGGCCAGCCATGAGCAGCCAGATCCGTCAGCCAGCCATGAGCAGCCAGATCCGTCGGCCAGCCATGAGCAGCCAGATCCGTCGGCCAGCCATGAGCAGCCAGATCCGTCGGCCAGCCATGAGCAGCCAGATCCGTCGGCCAGCCATGAGCAGCCAGATCCGTCGGCCAGCCATGAGCAGCCAGATCCGTCAGCCAGCCATGAGCAGCCAGATCCGTCAGCCAGCCATGAGCAGCCAGATCCTTCAGCCAGCCATGAGCCGTCCAGCCAGGATCCGCCAGAGCCGTCCAGCCAGGATCCGCCAGAGCCAGCCAGCCAGGATCCGCCATTGAGTCCGGTGCTGTCCCTTATCCTGGTGCTGCCCCTTAGTCCGGTACTGCCCCTTAGTCCGGTACTGCCCCTTAGTCCGGTGCTGCCCTTTAGTCCGGTGCCGCCCCTTAATCCAGTGGGGTTTAGTTGGGGGGTGGTCATGTGGAGGAGGCTACGGAAGCGGATAGTGACTAAGGTGGGGTGGGGACCACGACCAGGGCCAGAACCGCCACCGTGGACAGACGCCCACCCAGACCCTCCCCTAGACTGTATGCTGGTTCGCCCGGAGTTCGCACCTTTAGGGGGGGGTACTGTGACACTCTGGCTCCGGGACTTTTGTATTTGAGCCAGGGTGTATTTTGTTTTGTTGGGTTTTGGGTGTATTTCTATGTTTGCATTTCTGTCACGTTCATTTCTAGGTTTGGTCAATGACTCCCAATCGGAGGTAACGAGTGGCAGCTGTCGGCTCGTTATCTCTGATTGGGAGCCATATTTATGTGTATGTTTTCCTGTGGGAGTTGTGGGTTTTTGTTCCTTTTGGTCAGTGTACCGTGGACTTCATTGAGTCGTCTTTTGTTTGTAGTCCGATAACGTTTATTTAATAAAGTCATGTTTCTTGGACACGCTGCGCCTTGGTCATACTTGGACGACATAGACCCTCGTGACACTCAGTCTCAAATCATTTGGGAACAATGGACTAACATTTCATTTTCATGTTTCATAAAAACCATATGTACCTCAAAACTTGAGTTAATTATCGTGTAAAATAACCATTGAATCATGTAACTACTGAGTAAGTAACCGACTAAAGTAAAGCGTAAGACAAAAGAAAACGACTTAAAAAGAAAACTATGCATACTGTATATATTTGTACATTGTACAAGTCCGCCTCCCAGTTGATGTCTGTATCTATCAAACCATCTGGTTACATAACAGCACAGGTGGCCTGCTCGGCCGGTCAGGCAGCAGCCTTTCACCAAACACACATACACACAACAAAAACACAGGAGGAAACCATATCTCTTGATAACATTTTTCCCTTCTTTCAATAATATTCTCTTATGTTTTCGCCTCTTGGGCAAATTAGATTTTTCCTTTGACTGTCCTTTCTAAATATGTTGAGTTTTGCTATTCAATGTTTCCAGCTGTGTGAACAGGTTGCATATCCCCTACACTGTTAACTCCTACTGCAATGGCTTGGGACTGTGTGTGTGTGTGTTTGACACTGTGTGAGTGTGTGTGTGTGTGTGTGTGTGTGTGTGTGTGTGTGTGTGTGTGTGTTTGACACTGTGTGAGTGTGTGTGTGTGTGTGTGTGTGTGTGTGTGTGTGTGTGTTTGACACTGTGTGAGTGTGTGTGTGTGTGTGTGTGTGTGTGTGTGTTTGACACTGTGTGAGTGTGTGTGTGTGTGTGTGTGTGTAACATGGTGCAGGACTACTGGGAATCAGCATAACACCATAACATGGTGCAGGACTACTGGGAATCAGCATAACACCATAACATGGTGCAGGACTACTGGGAATCAGCATAACATGGTGCAGGACTACTGGGAATCAGCATAACACCATAACATGGTGCAGGACTACTGGGAATCAGCATAACACCATAACATGGTGCAGGACTACTGGGAATCAGCATAACATGGTGCAGGACTACTGGGAATCAGCATAACATGGTGCAGGACTACTGGGAATCAGCATAACATGGTGCAGGACTACTGGGAATCAGCATAACATGGTGCAGGACTACAGGGAATCAGCATAACACCATAACATGGTGCAGGACTACTGGGAATCAGCATAACACCATAACATGGTGCAGGACTACTGGGAATCAGCATAACACCATAACATGGTGCAGGACTACTGGGAATCAGCATAACATGGTGCAGGACTACTGGGAATCAGCATAACACCATAACATGGTGCAGGACTACTGGGAATCAGCATAACATGGTGCAGGACTACTGGGAATCAGCATAACACCATAACATGGTGCAGGACTACTGGGAATCAGCATAACATGGTGCAGGACTACTGGGAATCAGCATAACACCATAACATGGTGCAGGACTACTGGGAATCAGCATAACACCATAACATGGTGCAGGACTACTGGGAATCAGCATAACACCATAACATGGTACAGGACTACTGGGAATCAGCATAACATGGTGCAGGACTACTGGGAATCAGCATAACACCATAACATGGTGCAGGACTACTGGGAATCAGCATAACACCATAACATGGTGCAGGACTACTGGGAATCAGCATAACACCATAACATGGTGCAGGACTACTGGGAATCAGCATAACACCATAACATGGTGCAGGACTACTGGGAATCAGCATAACATGGTGCAGGACTACTGGGAATCAGCATAACGCCATAACATGGTGCAGGACTACTGGGAATCAGCATAACACCATAACATGGTGCAGGACTACTGGGAATCAGCATAACACCATAACATGGTGCAGGACTACTGGGAATCACCATAACATGGTGCAGGACTACTGGGAATCAACATAACATGGTGCAGGACTACTGGGAATCAACATAACATGGTGCAGGACTACAGGGAATCAGCATAACATGGTGCAGGACTACTGGGAATCACCATAACATGGTGCAGGACTACTGGGAATCACCATAACATGGTGCAGGACTACTGGGAATCACCATAACATGGTGCAGGACTACTAGACTACTACTAGACATTATCTCTATGTATTTAAGCTCTACTGTTTTTGTGTATTTGTATGCGGACTTCACAAAATGAATTTCCATGTAAATGGACAGTAAAGTACATTGTATACCGTGCGCAGGCAACTCCCTTTATCAACTACCAAAGGAACATACTATACCTGGCATCTACTTCAGTATAACATACTACATACTATCACTGGATGTGTATATTCAGGCCTAAACAAAGAAAACATGTATGTTCAAATAGTTTTTTCCCTCCTCATCAATCTTCACACAATACCCCAATAATGACAAAGCAAAAACAGATTTACAAATGTTTGCAAATGTATTACAAATAAAAAAACTGAAATCACATTTACATAAGTATTCAGACCCTTTACTCAGTACTTTGTTGAAGCACATTTGGCAGTGATTACAGCATGACGCTACAAGCTTGGCACACCTATATTTTGGGAGTTTCTCCCATTCTTCTCTGCAGATCCTCTCAAGCTCTGTCAGGTTGGATGGGGAGTGTCGCTGCACAGCTATTTTCAGTTCTCTCCAGAGATGTTCAATCAGGTTCGTCTGGACTCTGGCTGGGCCACTCAAGGACATTGAGACTTGATCTGAAGCCACTCCTGCATTGTCTTGGCTGTGTGCTTAGGGTCATTGTCCTGTTGGAAGGTGAACCGTCGCCCCAGTCTGAGGTCCTGAGCGCTCTGGAGCAGGTTTTCATCAAGTATCTCTCTGTACAGTCGTGGTCAAAAGTTTTGAGAATGACACAAATACTAAT
Organism: Coregonus ussuriensis; assembly: GCA_031479575.1. Lineage (NCBI taxonomy): Eukaryota > Metazoa > Chordata > Actinopteri > Salmoniformes > Salmonidae > Coregonus > Coregonus ussuriensis. The sequence continues at coordinate 11,887,128 of CM062498.1, read as the reverse complement.
TTTCACAAAGTCTGTTGCCTCAGTTTTTATGATGGCAATTTGCATATACTCCAGAATGTTATGAAGAGTGATCAGATGAATTGCAATTATTTGCAAAGTCCCTCTTTGCCATGAAAATGAACTTAATCCCAAAAAACATTTCCATTGCATTTCAGCCCTGCCACAAAAGGACCAGCTGACATGTCAGTGATTCTCTCGTTAACACAGGTGAGAGTGTTGACGAGGACAAGGCTGGAGATCACTCTGTCATGCTGATTGAGTTAGAATAACAGACTGGAAGCTTTAAAAGAAGGGTGGTGCTTGAAATCATTGTTCTTCCTCTGTTAGCCATGGTTACCTGCAAGGAAACACGTGCCGTCATCATTGCTTTGCACAAAAAGGGCTTCACAGGAAAGGATATTGCTGCTAGTAAGATTGCACCTAAATCAACAATTTATCAGATCCTCAAGAACTTCAAGGAGAGAGGTTCAATTTTTGTGAAGAAGGCTTCAGGGCGCCCAAGAAAGTCCAGCAAGCGCCAGGACTGTCTCCTAAAGTTGATTCAGCTGCGGGATCGGGGCACCACCAGTGCAGAGCTTGCTCAAGAATGGCAGCAGGCAGGTGTGAGTGCATCTGCACGCACAGTGAGGCGAAGACTTTTGGAGGATGGCCTTCCTCTCCAGGAAAAACATCAGGGACAGACTGATATTCTGCAAAAGGTACAGGGATTGGACTGCTGAGGACTGGGGTAAAGTAATTTTCTCTGATGAATCCCCTTTCCGATTGTTTGGGGCATCTGGAAAAAAGCTTGTCCGGAGAAGGTGAGTGGTACCATCAGTCCTGTGTCATGCCAACAGTAAAGCATCCTGAGACCATTCATGTGTGGGGTTGCTTCTCAGCCAAGGGAGTGGGCTCACTCACAATTTTGCCTAAGAACACAGCCATGAATAAAGAATGGTACCAACACATCCTCCGAGAGCAACTTCTCCCAACCATCCAAGAACAGTTTGGTGACGACCAATGCCTTTTCCAGCATGATGGAGCACCTTGCCATAAGGCAAAAGTGATAACTAAGTGGCTCGGGGAACAAAACATCGACATTTTGGGTCCATGGCCAGGAAACTCCCCAGACCTTAATCGCATTGAGAACTTGTGGTCAATCCTCAAGAGGCGGGTGGACAAACAAAAACCCACAAATTCTGACAAACTCCTAGCATTGATTATGCAAGAATGGGCTGCCATCAGTCAGGATGTGGCCCAGAAGTTAATTGACAGCATGCCAGGGCGGATTGCAGAGGTCTTGAAAAAGAAGGGTCAACACTGCAAATATTGACTCTTTGGATAAACTTAATGTAATTGTCAATAAAAGCCGTTGACACTTATGGAATGCTTGTAATTATACTTCAGTATACCATAGTAACATCTGACAAAAATATCTAAAAACACTGAAGCAGCAACCTTTGTGAAGACCAATACTTGTGACCACAACTGTACTTTGAACGGAGCATCTTTCCCTCGATCCTGACTAGTCTCCCAGTCCCTGCCACTGAAAAACATCCCCACAGCATGATGCTGTCACCACCATGCTTCACTGTAGGGATGGTATTGGCCAGGTGATGAGCGGTGCCTGGTTTCCTCCAGATGTGATACTTGGCATTCAGGCCAAAGAGTTCAATCTTGGTTTCATCAGACCAGAGAATCTTGTTTCTCATGGTCTGAGAGTCCTTTAGGTGCCTTTTGGCAAATTCCAAGTGGGTTGTCATGTGCCTTTTACTGAGGAGTGGCTTCCGTCTGGCCACTCTACCATAAAGGCCTGATTGGTGGAGTGCTGCAGAGATGGTTGTCCTTCTGGAAGGTTCTCCCAACTCCACAGAGGAACTCTGGAGCTTTGTCAGAGTGACCATTGGGTTCTTGGTGACCTCCCTGACCAAGGCCCTTCTCCCCCGATTGCTCAGTTTGGCCGGGCGGCCAGCTCTAGGAAGAGTCTTGGTGGTTCCAAACTTCTTCCATTTAAGAATGATTGATGCCACTGTGTTCTTGGGGACCTTCAATGCTGCAGACATTTTTTAGTACCCTTCCCCAGATCTGTGCCTCGACACAATCCTGTCTTCGACCTCATGGCTTGGTTTTTGCTCTGACATGGACTGTCAACTGTGGGACCTTATATAGACAGGTGTGTGCCTTTCCAAAACATGTCCAATCAATTGAATTTACCACAGGTGGACTCCAATCAAGTTGTAGAAACATCTAAAGGATGATCAATGGAAACAGGATGCACCTGAGCTAAATTTCGAGTCTCATTGCAAAGGGTCTGAATTCTTATGTAAATATAGACTGTTTTTTATTTTCAATACATTTGCAAAAATGTCTAAAACCCTGTTTTCACTTTGTCATTAGGGGTTATTGATGAGGATTTTTTATTTTTATTTAATCTATTTTAGAATAAGGCTGTTAGTCACTATTAGTTGGCATGCTGTTCTGTTAGGTCATGCAGTCAACAGATTGTTACAAAGAACCACTTTGCTTCTCACTATAAATCTTACTATTTCTATGATTCCAACATTTCACCCAAATGTTTTGATCTACACTGAACAAAAGTATAAGCGCAACATGCAACAGATTTCAAAGATGTTACTGAGCTACAGTTCATATAAGGAAATCAGTCAAATCTAAATTAATTAATTAGGCCCTAATCTATGGATTTCACATGACTGGGAATGCAGATATGCATCTGTTGGTCACAGAGACCTTAAAAAGAGGTAGGGGCGTGGATCAGAAAACCAGTCAGTATCTGGTGTGACCAGATCTCCTTCACATAGAGTTGATCAGGCTGTTGATTGTGGCCTGTGGAATGTTGTCCCACTTCTCTTCAATGGCTGTGCGAAGTTGCTGGATCCAGAGCATCCCAAACAGGCTCCATGGTTGACATGTCTGGTGAGTATGCAGGCCATGGAAGAACTGGGAACATTTTTCAGCTTCCAGGAATTGTGTACAGATCCTTGCGACATTGGGCCGTGCATTATCATGCTAAAACATGAGGTGATGGCGGCGGATGAATGGCACAACAATGGGCCTCAGTATCTCGTCACGGTATCTCTGTGCATTCAAATTGCTGTTGATAAAATGCAATTGTGTTCGTTGTCCGTAGCTTATGCCTGCCCATACCATAACCCCACCGCCACCATGGGGCACTCTGTTCACAACGTTGACATCAGCAAACTGCTCGCCCACACGACGCCATACACGCCATCTGCCCAGTATAGTTGAAACCGATATTCATTCGTGAAGAGAACACTTCTCCAATGTGCCAGTGGCCATCGAAAGTGAGCATTTGCCCACAAGTAGGTTACGACGCCGAACTACAGTCAGATCAAGACCCTTGTGAGGACGACGAGCACGCAGATGAGCTTCCCTGAGACGGTTTCTGACAGTTTGTACAGAAATTATTCGGTTGTGCAAACCCAGAGTTTCATCAGCTGTCTGGGTGGCTGGTCTCAGACGTTCCTGCAGGTGAAGAAGCCTGTGGAGGTCCTGGGTTGGCTTGGTTACACGTGGTCTGCGGTTGTGAGGCCGGTTGGACGTACTGCCAAATTCTCTAAAACGACATTATGGTAGAGAAATTAACATTACATTATCTGGCAACAGCTCTGGTGGACATTCCTGCAGTCAGCATGCCAATTGCATGCCCCCTCAAAACCTGAGACATCTGTGGCATTGTGTTGTGTGACAAAACTGCACATTTTAGAGTGGCCTTTTATTGTCCCCAGCACAAGGTGCACCTGTGTAATGATCATACTGTTTGAATCAGCTTCTTGATATGCCACACCTGTCAGGTGGATGGATTATCTTGTCAAAGGAGAAATGCTCACTAACAGGGATGTAAACACATTTGTGCACAGCATTTGAGAGAAATAAGCTTTTTGTGCTGATGGAACATTTCTGTGATCTTTTATTTTCAGCTCATGAAACATGGGACCAACACTTTACATGTTGCGTTTATATTTTTGTTCAGTGTATATCACACGTCAAATCGCAATTAGATTTCTTGCCCATATGGGCAGCCATATCTGGTACCGCGCACACACACACACACACACACACACACACACACACACACACACACACACACACACACACACACACACACACACTAGACTGATAACAATAGACTGATAGAACGATATAATACTGTAATAACACTGTAATAATACAGCTATCATTATTAGAGGAGAACCATATAATGTACCATGTTACAACACTGCAGGTGTCTGTCTGTGTGTCTGCCCGTCTGCCTGCCTGTGTGTCTGCCTGTCTGCCTGCCTGTGTGTCTGCCTGCCTGTGTGTCTGCCTGCCTGTGTGTCTGCCTGCCTGTGTGTGTCTCCATCTGCTGTCTCTCTTTCTCCATCTCTATCTGTCTCTCCCGCTCTTATTCTGTCTCCCTTTCTCTCTTTGTCTATCACTGTCTCTCTTGTTCTCTCACTCTCCCTCTGTGGCTCTCGGTCTGTGTCTCTCTCTGTGTGTGTGTGTGTCTCTCTCTCTGTGTGTGTGTCTCTCTCTCTCTCTGTGTGTGTCTCTCTCTCTCTGTGTGTGTCTCTCTCTCTCTGTGTGTGTCTCTCTCTCTCTCTGTGTGTCTCTCTCTCTCTCTGTGTGTCTCTCTCTCTCTCTGTGTGTCTCTCTCTCTGTGTGTGTGTCTCTCTCTCTCTGTGTGTCTCTCTCTCTCTCTCTCTGTGTCTCGCTCTCTGTGTGTGTCTCTCTCTCTCTCTGTGTGTGTGTGTGTCTCTCTCTCTCTCTCTCTCTCTCTCTCTCTGTGTCTCTCTCTCTCTCGGTCTCTCTCTCTGTGTGTATCTCTCTCTCTCTCTCTTTCTATCCGACTCTGTGTCTCTGTCTCGGTCTCTTTCTCTAACCCCCCCCTCTCCATTCATTAGACCATTCTGATACAGACAACAGATGAGACACGTTAAATAATTCAACAGAAATCATTAGAGTTGTGCTAAATGTTCTTTAAAGATTCAGGAGTACATACATTACACAATCAATACGGGCCATAAACTCTGTCTGCATCTTTATGGCACCCTGTTCCATACACAGTATACTACTTTTGACCAGGGCACTATGTAGGGAATAGGGTGCCATTTGGGACGCATCGTCAGTCAGGAGAGGGGAAGAAGCAGACAAAATGAGCCAATAAACATTCAGGGCCAAATATTGCCCATAATTCACTTTGCAGTGAGGCGAGCCGGCGTGCTGTACATGATCAGCTGCTCAGACAAGTTGGTGAATGGAACTTTGGTTTGACATGAGACTGGAAATGACAGGCAGGCTACACCTCTGTGGGGCCTATCTTCTGTCTCTATACAAGCTTCCCTGTGGTCATGACAACTACAGAAACAGGTCCCCATGGACCGTTCTGGCTCGGACAAAACTAGCCTGGAATCCAAACGGATTTAAAATGTATATTTTATTCATTTAGTAGATGCTCTTATCCAGACCGACTTATAGTTAGCGCATCCATCTTAAAAAAAGGGGCAATCAACAGTTGCTACATCCATTTTTGGACTTATAAACTAATGATATGTGTACCCATTTGATTGTTGAAGAATATAACTTATAAATGCCTCATGAGCTTAGTTCAGCTGTCACACCCCATCAGAACCCTAAATAGAAGCTTGTTTTACTCCAATGTTTGTAAACAAAGTAAATGTAAACAAACACTGTACAGCCTCAAAACATGATTAAAACTAGAACGTTGATATCATGGATGGTCAATCCTTGTATCCATAGCTCTGTCTATTAAATTGAGAGTGATCATATTTCTCCAGCCCCATCCCTCAGTTTTTTTACCGAACCAGGGGCGGGGAGACGGTTTTATTGTTTCTGATTACCACTAAGGTGGCTGGGTACGACACAAGCTCTATCAAGACAGACAGACTATTTTGGCAGTCTCCAAAACATGGTCATATGTTACATGTTAAATGCCCTTAGGACACTGACAGGCATAAATTGGAGGGTTTCTGGAGGTTAATACCGCATCTCATATTACAGTCATTTTACAGGGGAGTCGTTTTTTCTCATTACATTTAGAGGAGGACAGAGATTCCCTCAGTTGAGTCCCAAATGGCACCCTATTCCCTATATAGTGCACTACTTTTGACCAGAGCCCTATGGGGGGGGGACGCAGCCATACATCTCCCCTCTCATACGCTCTCCTGGATAATTCACTAGTTATTAATTCCACAGAGCCAATAGCTTGAGTGGTGCTGTTGCGATTTCCACACACACAGCCTTTTATCATACACAGGCTTTTATCCCAACTGGCACCCCATTTCCTTTTTAGTGCACTACTTTTGACCAGAGTCCATATGGCTCAAGTGCACACTATATAGGGAACAGAGTGCCAATTGGGACGTAACCACGGAGATAACCCACTTTACCTTTATGGGACACAGCCTACCCGTTTTTCCTTGATGATGCCAGATGTTTATGTGCCAATTGTAAAACTGCAATTCAGTGCTACTTGAAATTAAATCACATTTTCCTGAGAAATGGATACATTTCTAGCCTAACACAAATATGTTATACCGTTTCTATGGTGTTTATAATTCTGTGTTTTAACTTTCAAAGTAAAGATATATTTGAGATGCAATCAGTTCAGAATGTGAAAGGATCCATTCTCAAAATGATTTTTGGAACACATAGCAGATGTAATAAATGTAGCCTACATTGCCATAACTGTATCGTGATATAAATCAAATTTTGATTTTGATCAAATAAAACGGTGTTTATTTTAACAGCTTTGGGCTAATTTTGTCCACTAAAAAATTACTTAAATAAGGTTGGTAGAATGTAGGTGTCTCTGTAGGATATACAACCAAAGTCAGATCGATGATAATGGGCCATGAAAATAGTGAAACTAGCGATCAATGTAGCTGATTTATGGGCGCGAGCAGAATAATAAGGCAACTTTTGGGTCTTATTTTGCCTGGCTTATGAATATCATGCTACATAGATAGAAATGATAATGTTAATCAAAAGTCAATGCATTCCAATGGTCAAATGACAACGAATCGAAACATATCTTTACATCTGTAGAGAACCGCAAGCACCAACTCTGCGTCAGCCGTTCAGTCGACCCTTTTAGCATAGTGCGCCGGCCAAAGAAGCAGAGGTGCACGCTCGTCACAGCTTGTTGTTCCAAAAACAAGGAACAAAAAAAGTCCACTTCGACCATAACATTACAGTGACACGACAAGCCTATTCAAAACTAAACAGTGACACGACCAGCCTATTCAAAACTAAAAACAGACAGAACCTCCACTACTACTAACCTTTTTGCTGCTTGAAGGACTGTATGGAGCCAGAGTGATGCACCATAGCGCCGTTTGGTTGATGATTATTATTCCCACCGTAAATAATATCCCGTATTTCTTAAAAAGCAAGGTTACCGAATAGGGAAACTATGGTGGGATTGCGTAGGTGTTCTCGCGGCTGCTATCCATGCCCAGTAGACTACAGTCATTACAGCAGCGATGTCTACAGCGATGCGGAAACCCCAACAACACCTGTACAGAGTTCCATCCCCTCCGCATGCTCCCCATCCACGGCTGTTGTCATGGTAACGAACCGAAGGGGGGGGGGGGGGGGGGGGGGGGGTCCTTCTCTCCACCCCCTTCAAAACGGACACTGCTGACCTGGTTCTGAATTTAGGCTACATTGTCTCTGTCAATGGACAGTCTTTTGAAAAATAACAAAAAATCATGTTCATTCTCCTTGGTCTAAGATTATCATTATTTTACATCATTATGTAATCCTTAGGTATACCACGGTCACCACAGGATCAAGGCCGTATTGTCTATCCTGTGGCACCATTACCTGAGGGGAACTTATTTGTAATAAGACTTGTGAGAGTTGTGAGAGGTTGCACTGAGATACAGTTGAAGTCGGAAGTTTACATACACCTTAGCCAAATACATTTAAACTCAGTTTTTCACACTTCCTGACATTTAATCCTAGTAAAAATGCCCTGTTTTAGGTCAGTTAGGATCACCACTTTATTTTAAGAATGTGAAATGTCAGAATAATAGTAGAGAGAATGATTTTTTTCAGCTTTTATTTTTTTCATCACATTCCCAGTGGGTCAGAAGTTTACATACACTCAATTAGTATTTGGTAGCATTGCCTTTAAATTGTTTAACATGGGTCAAATGTTTTGGGTAGCCTTCCACAAGCTTCCCACAATAAGTTGGGTGAATTTTGGCCCATTCCTCCTGACAGAGCTGGTGTAACTGAGTCAGGTTTGCAGGCCTCCTTGCTTGCACACACTTTTTCAGTTCTGCCCACAAATGTTCTATAGGATTGAGGTCAGGGCTTTGTGATGGCCACTCCAATATCTTGACTTTGTGGTCCTTAAGCGATTTTGCCACAACTTTGGAAGTATGCTTGGGGTCATTGTCCATTTGGAAGACCAATTTGCGACCAAGCTTTAACTTCCTGACTGATGTCTTGAGATGTTGCTTCAATATATCCACATCATTTTCCTTCCTCATGATGGCATCTATTATGTGAAGTGCACCAGTCCCTCCTGCAGCAAAGCACCCCCACAGCATGATGCTGCCACCCCCATGCTTCACGGTTGGGATGGTGTTCTTTGGCTTGCAAGCAACCCCCTTTTTCCTCCAAACATAACGATGGTCATTATGGCCAAACAGTTCTATTTTTGTTTCATCAGACCAGAGGACATTTCTCCAAAAAGTACGATCTTTGTCCCTATGTGCAGTTGCAAACCGTAGTCTGGCTTTTTTATGGTGGTTTTGGAGCAGTGAATTCTTCCTTGCTGAGCGGTCTTTCAGGTTATGTCGATATAGGACTCGTTTAACTGTGGATATAGATACTTTTGTACCTGTTTCCTCCAGCATCTTCACAAGGTCCTTTGCTGTTGTTCTGGGATTGATTTGCACTTTTCGCACCAAAGTACGTTCATCTCTAGGAGACAGAACGCGTCTCCTTCCTGAGCGGTATGACGGCTGCGTGGTCCCATGGTGTTTATACTTGTTTGTACAGATGAACGTGGTACCTTTGGAAATTGCTCCCAAGGATGAACCAGACTTGTGGAGGTCTACAATTCTTGGCTGATTTCTTTTGATTTTCCCATGATGTCAAGCAAAGAGGCACTGAATTTGAAGGTAGGCCATGAAATACATCCACAGGTACACCTCCAATTGACACAAATGATGTCAATTAGCCTATCAGAAGCTTCTAAAGCCATGACATCATTTTCTGGAATTTCCCAAGCTGTTTAAAAAGGCACAGTCAATTTAAACTTCTGACCCACTGGAATTGTGATACAGTGAATTATAAGTGAAATAATCTGTCTGTAAACAATTGTTGGAAAAATTACTTGTGTCATGCACAAAGTAGATGTCCTAACTTGCCAAAACTATAGTTTGTTAACAAGAAATTTGTGGAGTGGTTGAAAAACGAGTTTTAATGACTCCAACCTAAGTGTATGTAAACTTCCGACTTCAACTGTAGATGGCCAGAGCCTATATGGCTTTGAGACAGTTACCTGCTCTTCTAGAGGCTGGAGATTTGGTTTGACAGAGACAGAGGGTGGAGTTTCCAGGCTTCCCGAGTGGCGCAGCGGTCTGAGGCACTGCATCGCAGTGCTAGAGGCGTCACTACAGACCCAGGTTCAATCCCGGGTCTGTAGGCTTTACTTGGCTCAACGCGCTCTAGCAACTCCTTGTGGCGGGCCGGGTGCCTGCAGGCTGACCTCAGTCATTCGGTGAACGGTGTTACCTCCGACACATTGGTGCAGCCTGCTTCCGGGTTAAGCGGGCGGGTGTTAAGTGCGGTTTGGCGGGTCATGTTTCAGAGGACGCATGACTCGACCTTCGCCTCCTGAGCCCGTTGGGGAGTTGCAGCAATGAGACAAGATCGAAAATTGGGGAGAAAAAGTGGGTAAAAGGCAAAAACAATGTATAATAAAATACATAAGAAGCTGGAGTTTCCTCAGGCAGGTCAAAGGGTAAACCAGGTTTGACAGAGGCATTGTGAGAAAAGCGTCCATGACAATACTGTCTTTGCTAGAGTTAGGCTACGGCTCATCCTACCTACTCCTGGTGTTTCTGACACACACTCTTCTCCACTGCTGTGGAGATTCTAGTGGGAGGAGAGAGAACAGCTGTGGAGATTCTAGTGGGAGGAGAGAGAACAGCTGTGGGGGGGAGGAGTGAGAACAGCTGTGGGTGGGAGGAGAGAGAACAGCTGTGGGGGGGGGAGAGAGAACAGCTGTGGGGGGGAGGAGAGAGAACAGATGTGGGCGGGGGGGGGGGAGAACAGCTGTGGGGGGGAGAGAACAGCTGTGGGGGGGGGGGGGAGAGAGAACAGCTGTGGGGGGGAGGAGAGAGAACAGCTGTGGGGATCCTAGTGGGAGGAGAGAGAAAATAGGAATATAATCAATTCTCATGGACTTGATTCTATGGTTCTATTCATTCTCATGGACTAGATTCTATTCAATCTCATGTTATTTCTCTCTAACTCATATTCTTGCATTCCCATTTCATTGTTAAATCATTCAACACTAAACACAGAATATAATTATAATAGATTATCACAGGCAAAATAAGATTCCTGTTTTAGAGGAGGAAGCAACACATTCTTAGAATACCACAAAACTAAATCATGGTTCTCCCCAATCATACTCCTTCTAGGCGACAAAGAAAGCTACAGTCTGTTGGTAAGCCAAGGTCATTGGCCTTATCTCATCGGCACAACAGCAGCCAATCACAAGTCCAGTCTGCCTCCATTCACTTATCATTGGTTATATACGCTGGACCCTAAAATATGTTTTACTACTCGCAATGGAGAGGCTAGATATATTTCTGATTCCATTTAATTGATAAGACTTTTGTGATTGGTCAACTACCAGAGAATCAGGTACCCCTTGTCCATATAATCCTATTCATTAAGATAGAAAAACACAAAACTGATCCTAGAGCAGGACTCATGGGCGCAGGTCTGTAAGCTACAACAGTAGGCCTTGCATTGAATAATTGTCTGTCTGTGGTTTGGATAGTGGTCTGTTGTCTCTAGTCCCAGACAGAAATACTCTCTCTCTCTCTCTCTCTCTCTCTCTCTCTCTCTCTCTCTCTCTCTCTCTCTCTCTCTCTCTCTCTCTCTCTCTCTCTCTCTCTCTCTCTCTCTCTCTCTCTCTCTCTCTCTCTCTCTCTCTCTCTCTCTCTCTCTCTCTCTCTCTCTCTCTCTCTCTCTCTCTCTCTCTCTCTCTCTCTCTCTCTCTCTCTCTCTCTCTCTCTCTCTCTCTCTCTCTCTCTCTCTCTCTCTCTCTCTCTCTCTCTCTCTCTCTCTCTCTCTCTCTCTCTCTCTCTCTCTCTCTCTCTCTCTCTCTCTCTCTCTCTCTCTCTCTCTCTCTCTCTCTCTCTCTCTCTCTCTCTCTCTCTCTCTCTCTCTCTCTCTCTCTCTCTCTCTCTCAGCCTGCCACACACACAGCTTTTGGGTCAATAAATAAGTAGCTCTTCAATGGTGACTGTTTAAATATGTATATGCTCTATTTCTGTGTGTTCAATATTCAGATCGGATGTAGGTCAACAAGACATCTCTGCAGTGGGAGCTACTGTAGGCTGTTTTATGTAAAGGAATACTGCCATCTTGTGGTGACTGGGATGAACACCATGCACCTCCATTTGTTGTGGTGGTGGTCATTACATTTCACATTTTAGTCATTTAGCAGACATTTATAACACATCTTATCCAGAGCGACTTACAGTTAGTGAGTGCATACATTTTCATCTTGTGTGGACAGATCTACGTGCAGCATATATTACTCCAGCATACATCTTTCCCAAACTTAACTTCGTTGATTTCAAACACTGTGTCACGCCCTGACTCAGGGGACTCGTATATGTGAGGCAGGGTGTGTATATTCTTTGTTGTATCTATGTGTATTAGTCTAGGTGGGTTATCTAGTATGTGTATTTCTATGTTGGCCGGGTGTGGTTCCCAATCAGAGGCAGCTGTCGCTCGTTGTCTCTGATTGGGGATCATACTTAGGCAGCCTATTGGCACTAGTGGGTTGTGGGATCTTGTTCCGTGTAAGGTTTGTTGTTTGTTTCAACCTTTGGACTTCACGTTTCGTTTGTTTATAAGTTAAATAAACATGTACGCATATCACGCTGCGCCTTGGTCTGACCCGTCCTTGAACGAACGTGACACACTGCTTCTTCTCCTTAGCTCACTGTACACGTTCCCTCTGTAGAAAAAACAGAGCACTTCTCAGAACCCTTTCTCTGGCCCACTGCAGCGGTGTTCCGTGCCGGCCGTGAATATCACAGTTCCTATTTCCATTTCCATTTGCCCAAGGCCCGCTTGATTCCTGAAACCAAGCGAGATACTCAGCCTTGTTTGATATGGGTACTGACCTCAAACCAAGTAGGCCGGTGGGTGGGGTGACAATTGGCCAGTGGCGACCCGTCATTCAGGGCAGCTGGGGCAGAGGCCCACCTGTTTTGAGCCTCACCTGTTTAGCTAAAAAAAATCTTGCCATTAATACATGCCATATATCAGTTTGCAAACAATGTAAAAATAAAGATCATTGAGTTAAGAAAGCTGCATACATACAAACAGTCTCTTTTTTTGCTTTCTTGACTAAGTAAGGCAGCTCCAAAATGCAGGTGTTTCAGCCTAGCTCAGTGCTTTCTGTGGTGGTGGTGGGGCAGCCAGCAGAAAATACAGAGCGTAGGGGTTGGTAATGTTCTCCGGTTGCGTCATGATTGGCTCAGTGTTCTGTCACTCATTGGGACACTCCATCACCGCAAAATCTATGGGGAGAGCTCGAAAATGCAAGCCCCTTGGGTGCTGCCATAGTTACATTAGAACTGCCCATCCAAGAAGGCTCAAGGTCATTGGCCACAGATAAAATGACGTCAAATCACGTTATATCTACCGTAGCTTTGATTGGACTGATCATGTCAACATTATACTTTCAAAATATTTGCTAGCAAGCTAGCAGTCATCATCATGAATCAAGTCGACAATCTAATGGCAAATCCTTTTCAATCCTTGTCATATAAAGATCAATTATGAAGTTAAATTATTGATAAAACGTATCGTTGCCCATCGGCCATTGGACATAAACATTACACAACAAGTTGGAAATCGTAAATTCAACAATGAGTGGTTTGGAAGGAATCAGTGGCTAACTGCAAGCGTTGCAAAGCAATCACTAGCCTGCTATTCAGCGGAGAGGGTGTGTGGTCCAAGTCTGGGATTAAGGGTCTCTTTTCCAAGCTTAAAAGGATAAACATGCCACGGGCCAGAAAAGGTTGAATACATTGGCCATGCTGTCAATCCAGCATGACTTCTCCCACGTTCAAAAGAACTGGAAACTCGGAACTGGGACATCTCAGACTTCAGTGAGTTCAAGACAACTGGGAACTCTGAGAAAAAAACGAGCTCCGACTGGGAAAATACGTTTTGAACGGTCATCCAAACTCGGAATTCCAAGCCGGGAACTTGGGCCTCTTTCTAGAGCTCCAACCTGAAGATAACTGACGTCACGATTCGACCTCGTTTTTTCCCCCCAGAGTTCCCAGTTGTCTTGAAAAACACAATACATCCAGAGAATGCTAGACTTTGATGACAAAGTTTGATGACAAAATTTGCCCACAAGAAGGACCGCTGCACCACCTTCCTGTTCAAGTGAGCACAGCACTACAAGGTGAGTCCAAAAATGTATTGTGTGCTGCTGCATAAATTATGCAATATGCCAGGGAGATATGTATACTGTAGCTAAGTAATACTAAGTGTATGTTGTGTAGTAAGCTGTTAGTAGCCCATGTGTCTCACCCTAAGAATTTGGTCCCTCTCCCACTCAGAACTTAGCCTACTGTTCTGACTTGGTGGTGCACATGTAGCCTATAGCCTGTTTTAGAGAAATGTAATCATTGAATATTGTAAGAGCTTTCATTGTCTGCTTATATGCCCCCTTTATTTATCCTATGGTTCTGACTTGGTGTACAGGGAGAATACTGTAAGAACGGCCCATGTTCTGAATTCTGTCGCTGTACATTTCAAAAGTGCTCAACAAATAGTTATATTGACTACCTCCGTCCTAGATCGCTCATTAATGTCTTAATCGAAATTACAGATTGTCTCTTATCCGCTCATCGTTCCCTTATGGCATAGTTTGTACATCTCAATTGTCAGTAGAAACCACATTTGTTTAAGCAAGTCTAGCCCTGGGTCCAATGCCCATCCCTCTCCTCAGCCCAGCAGTCGACCCAGTGCCAGTCTTGGGTGCATCGACTTCACCGGTCCCTGATGCTCAACACTGCCAGATTCAGTGCCAGCCCTGGATCCACCGCCCAGACCAGATCTGGGCTTGCCTCCGGCTCCGGACCTGGATGACCGTCCAGCCCCTGTGGGAGAGCCACCAGCTAACCTGTTCCGGCCGAGTATGCCTGGCCCGCCTCGGTGGGATGGCCTCCTCCACCAGCCTGGACACCTCCAGCAGCAAGGGTTATGGAACCACCCTGACTGCTGCTGGCAGCCCAGCCTTGCAGACAATGTGAGTACCTTGTCCCTCACTGCCCTCTCCATCCATGCCACTGAAGGGTTGGCAACATGGGGTGGCGGGACTTGCCACGAGGTCAGGTGCCTTACAACCACCAGACGTCACAAGGTGGCTACAGAGAGGACACACAGACACGTCCTCATTAGAGGATTTGAGTGTAAAAATAATAATAATGTACTTCATACATTTTGGGGCGGCTGTTAAAAACCCTCTCTCAAACCTTCTCCCTGGCCCTGGGATACAGAAAGAAACTCTCCAGCCCAGCAGAGGCTACCTCTGGCCCTGCTTACTCCGTTGCTAGGGGGTTGGCTAGTGTCATGTGACCTGATCAGCCACTCACAGGCTGTACCTGGTGGGAATCCTGAGGCCTACTAGCCTTTTGTCTACTAGCTTACCACTGTACATACCGTGTGCTACTACCCACAACCTGTGGCATACTAGCCTAGCGTGCTAGCTTACCACTGTACATACCGTGTGCTACTACCCACAACCTGTGGCATACTAGCCTAGCGTGCTAGCTTACCACTGTACATACTGTGTGCTACTACCCACAACCTGTGGCATACTAGCCTAGCATGCTAGCTTACCACTGTACATACCGTGTGCTACTACCCACAGCTTGTGGCATACTAGCCTAGCGTGCTAGCTTACCACTGTACATACCGTGTGCAACTACCCACAGCCTGTGGCATACTAGCCTAGCGTGCTAGCTTACCACTGTTGCCTATACTAGTTGGCCCTGTATAGTATGCTATCCCCTTCTACATAGTGACTATTGTGTCCCATGTTCTGCCTATTAGCCCAGTGCTATTAGCCACTATATGCTACTGCCTAGCCATCACTGCTGTTATTCCTATACTGCTTTTACAGTGGAAGTCAGAAGTTTACATACACTTAGGTTGGAGTCATTAAAACTTGTGTTTCAACCACTCCACAAATTTCTTGTTAACAAACTATAGTTTTGGCAAGTCGGTTAGGACATCTACCTTGTGCATGACACAAGTATTTTTTCCAGCAATTGTTTACAGACAGATTATTTCACTTATAATTCACTGTATCACAATTCCAGTGGGTCAGAAGTTTACATACACTAATTTGACTGTGCCTTTAAACAGATTGGAAAATTCCAGAAAATGATGTCATGGCTTTAGAAGCTTCTGATAGGCAAATTGACATCATTTGAGTCAATTGGAGGTGTAACTGTGGATGTATTTCAAGGCCTACCTTCAAACTCAGTGCCTCTTTGCTTGACATCATGGGAAAATCAAAAGAAAATCAGCCGAAACCTCCGAAAAATATTTGTAGACATCCACAAGTCTGGTTCTGTCACGCCCTGACTCAGAGGACGCTTATATGTTGAGTCAGGGTGTGTATATTCCTTGTTGTGATTTTCTATGTTGCATTTTTCTATGTTTAGTTCTAGTATTTCTAGATCTATGTTGGCCGGTGTGGTTCCCAATCAGAGGCAGCTGTCGCTCCTTGTCTCTGATTGGGGATCATACTTAGGCAGCCTATTGGCACTAGTTAGTTGTGGGATCTTGTTCCGTGTGAGGTATGTTGTTTGTTTACCTTGGACTTTCGTTTTGTAGCTTGTTTATTCATATAAATAAACATGTATGCATATCACGCTGCGCCTTGGTCCGACCCGTCTATAAACGAACGTGACAGGTACATCCTTGGGAGCAATTTCCAAACGCCTGAAGGTACCACGTTCATCTGTACAAACAATAGTACGTAAGTATAAACCTCATGGGACCACACAGCCGCCATACCGCTCAGGAAGGAGACGTGTTCTGTCTCCTAGAGATGAACGTACTTTGGTGCGAAAAGTGCAAATCAATCCCAGAACAACAGCAAAGGACCTTGTGAAGATGCCGGAGGAAATAGGTACAAAATTATCTATATCCACAGTAAAACGAGTCCTATATTGACATAACCTCAAAGGCCACTCAGCAAGGAAGAAGCCAATGCTCCAAAACCGCCATAAAAAAGCCAGATTACGGTTTGCAACTGCACATGGGGACAAAGATTGTACTTTGTGGAGAAATGTCCTCTGGTCTGATGAAACAGAAATAGAACTGTTTGGCCATAATGACCATCGTTATGTTTGGAGGAAAAAGGGGGTTGCTTGCAAGCCAAATAACACCATCCCAACCGTGAAGCACGGGGGTGGCAGCTTCATGCTGTGGGGGTGCTTTGCTGCAGGAGGGACTGGTGCACTTCACAAAATAGATGGCATCATGAGGAAGGAAAATTAAGTGGATATATTGAAGCAACATCTCAAGACATCAGTCAGGAAGTTAAAGCTTGGGCGCAAATGGGTCTTCCAAATGGACAATGACCCCAAGCATACTTCCAAAGTTGTGGCAAAATGGCTTAAGGACAACAAAGTCAAGGTATTGGAGTGGCCATCACAAAGCCCTGACCTCAAACCTATAGAAAATTTGTGGGCAGAACTGAAAAAGCGTGTGCGAGCAAGGAGGCCTATAATCCTGACTCAGTTACACCAGCTCTGTCAGGAGGAATGGGCCAAAAGTCACCCAACTTATTGTGGGAAGCTTGTGGAAGGCTACCCAAAACATTTGACCCAAGTTAAACAATTTAAAGGCAATGCTACCAAATACTAATTGAGTGTATGTAAACTTCTGACCCACTGGGAATGTGATGAAATAATTTAAAGCTGAAATAAATCATTCTCTCTACTATTATTCTGACATTTCACATTCTTAAAATAAAAGTGGTGATCCTAACTGACCTAAGACAGGGGATTTTTACTAGGATTAAAATGTCAGTAATTGTGATAAACTGAGTTTAAACGTATATCATTTGTATTATGGCTAAGCTATAGCCCTGCTATTTCGCCACTGCTACTACTGATGGCAGGCTAATAGCAATACAGGCTATTACTGCTGTGTACTACTGCTAGCATAACAATGTTAGAATTGTTATCGTTCATTAGCCTGCTATTACACTGTGTACTACTGCTAGCATAACAATTCGTTAGCCTGCTATTACTGCTGTGTCCTACTGCTAGCATAACAATTCGTTAGCCTGCTATTACTGCTGTGTCCTACTGCTAGCATAACAATTCGTTAGCCTGCTATTACTGCTGTGTCCTACTGCTAGCGTAACAATTCGTTAGCCTGCTATTACTGCTGTGTCCTACTGCTAGCATAACAATTCGTTAGCCTGCTATTACTGCTGTGTCCTACTGCTAGCATAACAATTCGTTAGCCTGCTATTACTGCTGTGTACTACTGCTAGCATAACAATTCGTTAGCCTGCTATTACTGCTGTGTCCTGCTGCTAGCATAACAATTCGTTAGCCTGCTATTACTGCTGTGTCCTACTGCTAGCGTAACAATTCGTTAGCCTGCTATTACTGCTGTGTCCTACTGCTAGCATAACAATTCGTTAGCCTGCTATTACTGCTGTGTAACACATGCTCTTTATTTCTATGTTTACTACAGAAAACCCCTAACACGACTAGTAGTCTCCCCTTCTTTGGTTGCTGTGTGTGTGCGAGGGGCGCGTGTGCGTGTCTGTCTGTTTGGTGTGTGTCGAACTTGGACAGCGGCACCTAGAATCCAAACCGGCGCCTCTATCGGAGACCACCACATGGTGGCACTCTTTCACCCTCAAAGTAGAAAATCATGAACACGGCATCACTCATGATGAACACACAGTATAATCAGGAGTTTTAAATGCATTACTATCGACGCCCTATCTCCTTCATCATGCACTCAGAAGCAGTTAGCAACAATTTGCTGATATGGTTATTTTACCAGCAGCTTGGAGAAATAACGGAACAGGGCTTGACAGAACCTCTCACTAAATGTCCTTGTAGACAACCAGACCAAACAGGAAGCTGCTGAGCCAACTCATCTGTCTCTCTAAA
Organism: Coregonus ussuriensis; assembly: GCA_031479575.1. Lineage (NCBI taxonomy): Eukaryota > Metazoa > Chordata > Actinopteri > Salmoniformes > Salmonidae > Coregonus > Coregonus ussuriensis. Next base: position 11,868,664 of record CM062498.1, on the reverse strand, counting down.
GGCTTGATCTCTCACAGAGATTTGATTTGCTGCTGTCCAGATAGCTACCTCTGATGTGCTGACGGTGTACACACACACAGATCAGTCTCACTGTCATCCACCTCACTAAGTCAATGGTAGACCAGTACTCACGTCCTGTGTTAACCCATGGCATGGCCAGTACTCACGTCCTGTGTAAGCCCATGGCATGGCCAGTACTCACGTCCTGTGTTAGCCCATGGCATGGCCACTACTCACGTCCTGTGTTAGCCCATGGCATGGCCAGTACTCACGTCCTGTGTTAACCCATGGCATGGCCAGTACTCACGTCCTGTGTAAGCCCATGGCATGGCCAGTACTCACGTCCTGTGTTAACCCATGGCATGGCCAGTACTCACGTCCTGTGTTAGCCCATGGCATGGCCAGTACTCACGTCCTGTGTTAGCCCATGGCATGGCCAGTACTCATGTCCTGTGTTAACCCATGGCATGGCCAGTACTCACGTCCTGTGTTAGCCCATGGCATGGCCAGTACTCACGTCCTGTGTTAGCCCATGGCATGGCCAGTACTCATGTCCTGTGTTAACCCATGGCATGGCCAGTACTCACGTCCTGTGTTAGCCCATGGCATGGCCAGTACTCACGTCCTGTGTTAGCCCATGGCATGGCCAGTACTCACATCCTGTGTTAACCCATGACATGGCCAGTACTCACGTCCTGTGTTAGCCCATGGCATGGCCAGTACTCACGTCCTGTGTTAACCCATGGCATGGCCAGTACTCACGTCCTGTGTTAACCCAGGGCATGGCCAGTACTCACGTCCTTTGTTAACCCATGGCATGGCCAGTACTCACGTCCTGTGTTAACCCATGGCATGGCCAGTACTCACGTCCTGTGTTATCCCATGACCAGGGGAGTGGAGGAATAAAAAGAGCTCAAAAAGGCTGATGGAATATGGAAAATAAAAAGTTTATTTGCATTTCAAATTAACAAAATGCAAATAAACTTAATTTTGACATTCTCAAAGTTAACCCATACCTGACAATGCTTTGATTACAGAGTGATGTTTACGTAACACTAGTGATGCTCCACCACGTCAGAGATCCCCATGGAGACACTCACCAGAGTCTGTCTCTATACAATGTTAACCTGGACTACACGACTACAGAGGGATGTTTACGTAACACTAGTGATGCTCCACCACGTCAGAGATCCCCATGGAGACACTCACCAGAGTCTGTCTCTATACAATGTTAACCTGGACTACACCTTGACTATGCTTTGGCTACAGAGGAAAGCTTCTAGAACACTGATGATCAGAGACATGTCCCACCGTGACTGTCAGATATCTATGAGGATCTCAGTCAGTCAGTCTCTGTACAATGATAACCAATACTTCCTGGACCTGCACAGAGAGAAGTTTATGCAACGAGACATGTTGTCAGAGGTCTAACCTGCAGTATGAGCGACTCACTCACCAGAGTCGTGATCTGTCTCAGTGTCTCCGGTGTGAAGGCTGCTAGCCAGGGAGGAACTCCAGGATAAGGAGTGGCTCAGACAGGGCCGTGGAAGGACATGTTGCCTGCCACTCCTGGTCCTTATGGAGCCTGGGTCCTCCTCCTCCAGCAGGGGCTGCCTGCCACTCCTGGTCCTGGGACCTCCTCCAGCAGGGGCTGCCTGGCACTCCTGAAGACATGACCCTGGAAGGGAGGGATCACAGCACCTGTCCACGTAAGCATAAAATCAACCAATCAACTTTTGAGCCTTTAGCAAAGCAGATGGTTGGTTCTCTATTGATTACACACACACACACACACACACACACACACACACACACACACACACACACACACACACACTGTTGTGCTTCAGTCCTTCAGGGTACTTAGGAATGACTCTTCTTGCTAGTTTAAACGTTCCCTAGCCTCAAAGACACACACTCCTTTATATATATATATCTTACACATCTCAAAGGGAAGAGACTCAAAACAGAGGTGGCCACTTATCTTTGAGCCCTTTGTGGTTTGAAGTTTAAAGTCTAATATATTTGGAAAGTCAAACAGTTAGTAGAACAGAATCTTTTTTTTTTCTCTCCCTCATGTTGCTGCCGGCTGGGCCTCATGCATTTTTAAACACATGTTTAGGATTCCTCTGAACGCTGATAACAGTCTGATGATACTTGACGCTAATGCTGGACAATGGTGTCCTAGCTTTATCAGGGCACAAAGCATCTCAGAGTGGGAGTGCTGATCTAATCTTTTCCACTGATCAAATATTTAGTAGGTTTACAATTAAATCAATTAGCCACGATCACTTCTAATAACTACTTCCTTAACCACCTGGCTCAGCTAATGAAAGTAACCCATTGTTGTTTTAAAGGCGTGTGATTGCAGTATAGCTAGTACACATTTGGAGACAAGACTAACGGTACACTAATAGATTTAGAAGCCGCATCATCATAGCTGGGTGACAAACCAGGCCACCTCATAGACCATCTCTGGCAACGTACCAGCCTGTCTCCCTGCTCCAACCACAGACCTAACAGAAGCATTGACTTCAAATCTTTCTTCTTGGCTCCTGTTCTAGTTTGTGAGGTCATTTCCGTACGAAATCAAAAAAAAAAAATAGCCAACCACTCACACAAATGTTTTGTATATTTGCAAAAATGTCAAGTCTGATTTGACAGTATCTGTATGTACGGGACGGAATCTGGATATACAGTACCAGTCAAAAGGTTTGGACACACCTACTCATTCAAGGGTTTTTCTTTATTTTTACTATTTTCTACATTGTAGAATAATAGTGAAGACATCAGAACTATGAAATAACACATATGGAATCATGTAGTAAATCAAAATGTGTTCAACAAATCAAAATATATTTTAGATTTGTCAAAGTTGCCACCCTTTGCCTTGATGACAGCTTTGCACACTCTTGGCATTCTCTCAACCAGCTTCACCTGCAATGCTTTTCCAACAGTCTTGAAGGAGTTCCCACATATGCTGAGCACTTGTTGGCTGCTTTTCCTTCACTCTGTGGTCCAACTCCTCCCAAACCATCTCAATTGTAATGTAATTGGGTTGAGGTCGGGGGATTGTGGAGGCCAGGTCATCTGATGCAGCACTCAATTTCTCTCCTTCTTGGTCAAATAGCCCTTACACAGCCTGGAGGTGTGTTGGGTCATTGTCCTGTTGAAAAACAAATGATAGTCCCACTAAGCGCAAACCAGATGGGATGGCGTATTGCTGCAGAATGCTGTGGTAGCGATGCTGGTTAAGTGTGCCTTGAATTCTAAATAAAATCACTGAAAGTGTCAGCAGCAAAGCACCCCCACACCATCAAACCTCCTCCTCCATGCTTCACGGTGGGAACCACACATGCGGAGATCATCCGTTCACCTACTCTGCGTCTCACAAAGACACGGCGGTTGGAACCAAAAATCTCAAATTTGGACTCAGACCAAAGGACACAATTCCAACGGTCTAATGTCCATTGCTCGTGTTTCTTGGCCCAAGCAAGTCTCTTCTTATTGATGTCCTTTAGTAGTGGTTTCTTTGCAGCAATTCGACCATGAAGGCCTGATTCACACAGTGTCCTCTGAACAGTTGATGTTGAGATGTGTCTGTTACTTGAACTCTGTGAAGCATTTCTTTGGGCTGCAATTTCTGAGGCTGGTAACTAATGAACTTATCCTCTGCAGCAGAGGTAACTCTGGGTCTTCCTTTCCTGTGGCGGTCCTCATGAGAGCCAGTTTCATCATAGCGCTTGATGGTTTTTGCGACTGCACTTGAAGAAACTTTCAAAGTTCTTGAAATGTTCCGTATTGACTGACCTTCATGTCTTAAAGTAATGATGGACTGTCATTTGTCTTTGCTTATTTGAGCTGTTCTTGCCATAATATGGACTTGGTCTTTTACCAAATAGGGCTATCTTCTGTATACTATCTACCTTGTCACAACACAACTGATTGGCTCAAACGCATTAAGAAGGTAAGAAATTCCACAAATTAACTTTTAACAAGGCACACCTGTTAATTGAAATGCATTCCAGGTGACTACCCCATGAAGCTGGTTGAGAGAATGCCAAGATAGTGCAAAGTTGTCAAGGCAAAGGGTGGCTACTTTGAAGAATCTCAAATATAAAATACATTGATTTGTTTAACACTTTTTTTGTTACTTCATGATTCCATATGTGTTATTTCATAGTTTTGATGTCTTCACTATTATTCTACAATGTAGAAAATAGTTTAAAAAAAAAGAAAAACCCTGGAATGAGTAGGTGTGTGCAAACTTTTGACTGGTACTTTATAGGATGAAAACCAGACAGTGTAACAGTGTTGCTTCCATCTCTCTCCTTGCCTCAACTTGGGCTCGAACCAGTCACCCTCTGAACACATCAACAACTGTCACCCACAAAGCATTGTTTCCTGTCACTCCAGGAAACCAGACAAGTGAACACAGAGCAGGTTAACCTCTTCATCACTCGGCACCTGTGAGCTAGCAGCTTTTGAATGGTGTATCGTTTCTGTAGATAGGTTGAGAAAAATACGTTATCTGTCTACGAATATACGGGCAAGCACGGTTTCGAAATACAGTACTGGTTTTGCTATATGCTTATATATATTTGCTTGGAGTCGGAATATTATTTAATTTGGGCAACAACAGTTTAGCTCGATTCACAGTTGAGACGCTTCTCGTTCCAGTAGTGTATAACATTCAGGTATTCACACATGTTTAAAAACCGTACTATGCCATTGTTTGAGATTGCGGGAGGAGTACCCCGGATATGGGGAACCTCGTGATGAAGAGGTTAAAAACACCCAGTCCTCTGTGAAAGGGCTGGTGGTGAGTGCAATATCATCTAAAATGTGTAAAATACTACGCTCCATATTACATTTGATAAACCCAAGTCAGGTAAATGTTTCCCAAATGAGATGTTTAGCCTCCGGTACTATATTCCCCTTATTACAGAGAAGATAGGACATGTTTGGGATTAAATAAAATTGTTTTTTTAATTACATAATAAATGACCAACATTTGCATCTTACTCCCATAACAACATCTGGACTCACTCTAACCCTGTTCACCTCACAGAGAGGTATGGCTTTATGAAGCGTTCAGCTAAACCGTCTTCTGCAAACAAAGTCCAGGAGCTTCCTCAGCCAAGGAAGGGAGGTTTAGGGGGGCAATGGTGGACTGAAGACAGCTGTGCAGAATGCCTCAACATTAAAAACGTAATACTCAATATCTGTAAATCTGACTAAATATTAGCACTTCACTCCACATACTCGTGGGCAATAACCTTCAATCTGGATCCCAACACAGTCAACACCAAACCATGTCAGAGAGTAAACACTGAGAACCACAGCCAACACTAAAAACATGTCAGAGAGTAAACACTGAGAACCACAGCCAACACTAAAACATGTCAGAGAGTAAACACTGAGAACCACAGCCAACACTAAAACATGTCAGAGAGTAAACACTGAGAACCACAGCCAACACTAAAACATGTCAGAGAGTAAACACTGAGAACCACAGCCAACACTAAAACATGTCAGAGAGTAAACACTGAGAACCACAGCCAACACTAAAACATGTCAGAGAGTAAACACTGAGAACCACAGCCAACACTAAAACATGTCAGAGTGTAAGCATGGAGAACCAATCCCCAAATTGAAAACGAGACTGACAGACGATTTATGCTTTTCATCACCTGGAACGGTAAGTGTAGAAACCGACTTGCTAAAGTCCAATAAATGATAAATTGGGCAAACTTGAACTAGTCAGTAAAGATAATTTTTTTTTTAAAGGAGTTGAAAGCGAGCCTCGAGATGAGTGACGGAAAAAGCTGCGACAACGGAGAAAGAAACTAACTCAAAGGGTACAGTCAACACGGACGTTAAAGAACATGTTTCTGAGAGCAGCCTTACTCGAAATACAGACTAGATCTATGCGAGAACATCTGGTACTTACCGGATTTAAAAGAGAATGAGGGTGAAGATCCTGAGAGTGTGGTGAAATATTTCCTGGTTAAAGCGCTACAGATCCCAGGCGATACTGTAGACAAAAATCAAACTCTTAACGTTTACTTCGTGTCGGACAGAGATATGAGCGCCCAATCGTTGACAAAAATGTTCATTCTTTAAGGATAAAATAATGGTTAAATAGATTCACTGGCACGAAAATAGACATGAACGATCAAGTTCCCGAAGGAAACTGCAGAACGGCGCAAAGTGCCGTACCCACTCTTCAACGTGAATAGACTAAAAGGGAGACGTGTAGCTCTCGTAGTCGTGAAACTGTACATTGATAACCAACTGTTCAGAGACACCAAGACTACTCCATGGCTATTCTAAATAATACAACGTTCCCATTGAGGAGTTGAATAATGGAACACCCAAAACTATCCTTGGTAGGGATTGTAATAAAACACAGGAAAACAATCAAACACAACAATTGATAAAGAAATAAAACTACAAATACACCATTCAATATAGGGAATGTTGTAAAATAATTAGTATTCGACTTTATTTATAAATAGATAAAAGACAGCATTAGAAGAAAGGAGAATTATTGAAATAATACAACTTCAAATATAAGGAACTGGAACACAAAAGTACTCAAAAGCCTGAAATTAGGCAGGAATCAACATAGTGGAGATAAACACACAGAGGACATAGGAGACACAGTATGTGGGTATGTGAGGGTGTATACAGTGCATTCGGAAAGTATTCAGACCCCCCAATATCTCAGACAGCACTGGCCCGATTTTAATTAAACTTGGGTGAATGATGCGTCTTGCCATAGAGACCCGGTGCACACAGTGCATTCGGAAAGTATTCAGACCCCTTTAACTTTTTCCACATTTTGTTGCGTTACAGCCTTATTCTAAAATTGATTAAATAAAAATGTTTTCCTTAATCTACACACAATACCCCATAATGACAGCTACAAAAGCCATTTACAACATTAACAATGTCTACACAGTATTTCTGATCAATTTTATGTTATTTTAAAATGGACAAAATGTTTTGCTTTTCTTTCGAAAACAAGGACATTTCTAAGTGACCCCAAACTTTTGAACGGTAGTGTATATATATATATATATATATATATATATATATACACTACCGGCAGGTAGCTTAGTGGGTAGCGGCAGGTAGCTTAGTGGGTAAGAGCGTTGTGCCAGTAACCGAAAGGTCGCTGGTTCTAATCCCCGAGCCCACTAGGTGAAAAATCTGTCGATGTGCCCTTGAGCAAGGCACTTAACCCTAATTGCTCCTGTAAGTCGCTCTGGATAAGAGCGTCTGCTAAATGACCAATTATTATTATTATTATTATTATTATATGTCAGTGTTCTGTCGGACTGAGTGCGTTCTGTCAGTGTTTCTAATGGGGATTTCTGTTAGCTCAGTGTTTCTCTACCGAATATCAGTCAAACTTGATGATGCCTTCGGGTGTTAACAAGCTCCTGAGAGGAATTAGATTATATAAAGACTTAGCCGTCAAAGTGAAGTTAGGTCATTGATGTGCCTTGTTATTAATGTATCCAGGTAGAAGGGGCTTCTAACCATCATGGCAGTTAGGGCAGTGCATATCCTTATAACAATATGGGCCCAATGGTAAACATTGTAAATGGATGCATCAGAGAGACATTGAGCAGGTAGAGACAGTACATGTAAGCTGATTGATAAGTAGGTAGAGACAGTACATGTAAGCTGATTGATAAGTAGGTAGAGACAGTACATGTAAGCTGATTGATAAGTAGGTAGAGACAGTACATGTAAGCTGATTGATAAGTAGGTAGAGACAGTACATGTAAGCTGATTGATAAGTAGGTAGAGACAGTACATGTAAGCTGATTGATAAGTAGGTAGAGACAGTACATGTAAGCTGATTGATAAGTAGGTAGAGACAGTACATGTAAGCTGATTGATAAGTAGGTAGAGACAGTACATGTAAGCTGATTGATAAGTAGGTAGAGACAGTACATGTAAGCTGATTGATAAGTAGGTAGAGACAGTACATGTAAGCTGATTGATAAGTAGGTAGAGACAGTACATGTAAGCTGATTGATAAGTAGGTAGAGACAGTACATGTAAGCTGATTGATAAGTAGGTAGAGACAGTACATGTAAGCTGATTGATAAGTAGGTAGAGACAGTACATGTAAGCTGATTGATAAGTAGGTAGAGACAGTACATGTAAGCTGATTGATAAGTAGGTAGAGACAGTACATGTAAGCTGATTGATAAGTAGGTAGAGACAGTACATGTAAGCTGATTGATAAGTAGGTAGAGACAGTACATGTAAGCTGATTGATAAGTAGGTAGAGACAGTACATGTAAGCTGATTGATAAGTAGGTAGAGACAGTACATGTAAGCTGATTGACAAGTAGGTAGAGACAGTACATGTAAGCTGATTGATAAGTAGGTAGAGACAGTACATGTAAGCTGATTGATAAGTAGGTAGAGACAGTACATGTAAGCTGATTGATAAGTAGGTAGAGACAGTACATGTAAGCTGATTGACAAGTAGGTAGAGACAGTACATGTAAGCTGATTGACAAGTAGGTAGAGACAGTACATGTAAGCTGATTGACAAGTAGGTAGAGACAGTACATGTAAGCTGATTGACAAGTAGGTAGAGACAGTACATGTAAGCTGATTGACAAGTAGGTAGAGACAGTACATGTAAGCTGATTGACAAGTAGGTAGAGACAGTACATGTAAGCTGATTGATAAGTAGGTAGAGACAGTACATGTAAACTGATTGATAAGTAGGTAGAGACAGTACATGTAAGCTGATTGACAAGTAGGTAGCGACAGTACATGTAAGCTGATTGACAAGTAGGTAGCGACAGTACATGTAAGCTGATTGACAAGTAGGTAGAGACAGTACATGTAAGCTGATTGACAAGTAGGTAGAGACAGTACATGTAAGCTCATTGACAAGTAGGTAGAGACAGTACATTTAAGCTGATTGATAATCCCTACATGTAAGCTGATTGACAAGTAGGTAGAGACAGTACATTTAAGCTGATTGACAAGTAGGTAGAGACAGTACATTTAAGCTGATTGATAAGTAGGTAGAGACAGTACATTTAAGCTGATTGATAAGTAGGTAGAGACAGTACATTTAAGCTGATTGATAAGTAGGTAGAGACAGTACATTTAAGCTGATTGATAAGTAGGTAGAGACAGTACATTTAAGCTGATTGATAAGTAGGTAGAGACAGTACATTTAAGCTGATTGATAAGTAGGTAGAGACAGTACATTTAAGCTGATTGATAAGTAGGTAGAGACAGTACATTTAAGCTGATTGATAAGTAGGTAGAGACAGTACATTAGCCCAAACACTATCAATATGTAGACAGAAGATACATTAAGCTGATCGATTGGCGAGCACTACAGGTACCTCTGACTTCCTGGAACATTGATTATTTATTAAAACAAACCTCTTGACTTTAAGAGACTTAATGGCTGCACTTACACAATTCTGATCTTCTGCCCAATTATTGGTGTTGAGACCAATCAGATCAGATGTTTTGCCAATAATTCTGTAAAATATCCGAATTGGGTTGTGTGTGTGTGTGTGTGTGTGTGTGTGTGTGTGTGTTTGTGACAACTGCTGATTTAAAAAGGTGGTTTATTCATTAATTTATGTTTTCAAACAGCCACACCAGACTTTAAAACTGTGCTTAGTTTGTGTGTGAAAATGTTACGGCCCAATAAACTGACAAAACCAAATCAAACTCAATATCATAAGTTTTTACCCAGTTTATAATAAATAAATAAATAAAATAAAAAGGTCAGTGCCACACAGTAAACATATCCCCTATAGTTACATACTACAGATAAAATAAGAAGAGGGGATATATAGATATATATATATTGTTTCATGTGGACATTTCAGAGGCCTTTTTCAAGACATGGATGAACAAAAGCACTGTAACAAACACAAGGGTCAATGATGGGTAACACAAGTCCCTGGTGGAGACCAACTGATGAATGATGACAACGCCACTGTTTTCGATATGGGACACTTAGTGCCCTGTGAAATCTTATGAATGTATTGTAAATGTGTTTTTTATGTATAACTGCCTTAATTTTGCTGGACCCCAGGAAGAGTAGATGCTGCCTTGACAGGAACTAATGGGGATCCATAAGAAATAGAAATACACAACCACCAACTCTGTAAAACACAGTAGGCTAACAGTTAGCTAACAGCTAACCATACAAGAAAAGTAGCTACTTATGACGACTTTAGTGTCCATGGTGCAACAGGTGCAAGTTCTGGTCAAATTAACATCACCAGCAAAGTCAAACTGATAACCAAGTGGTTCTGAAAGTAACCTATTCTTGATTATTATGTTGAATAAACATGATTATTAGTGCATTTAATACATAACTGAGGGGGAGAAATATGGTGAAAATATGTAGACAATTTCGTAATTAGCTTTATTTTGACCATTCATATTAGCCTAGTGCGTAAAATCCCAAATCTATTCCTGTAGAGTTGCCCGCAGTTGAGCCTCAGGAAAAACTGACGTGCATCGACATTATAGCGGCTGTAATGTTAACCTTTCATTCATGATTGAGATAGAAACGTGTTGATTCTATTGAGAGTCGCTTCGCTTTTGAGAGTTTTTTAAATGATAAAAACATAGGCCTAACCTATGTCAGACAAACAATTAGGCTATATCTACAATATAATCCCAATGCCAATATAAAAGATAAACCCTTTGCAATTCATCCACACAGAAACGATTTGAAGTGGAGTTGGTGTTAGCCCTACCATTCCGCGCTGAGGAAAGTTCGAGTCTGGGATCCACTGAATGAAACTCAACTTGAACTTCCATGGCGCGATTCCCGTTGTGCCTCGGATGCAACTATGCTTTTAGGCGAACTGATAAACATGAACTTAAATATGCTTCCCTGAAGCGGAGTCGGACCATGGGCTTCTCCTCCAACAGACACACTGACTAACGCACTGGCCTTTGACATGTTTTGTATAGCTGTGTTCATGGGTGGGGTTGGAAATGCGGTTGGTTATGGATCTTGATTGGGAGAGTGGTGAACTCTTGTGGAGAAAATACTACTTAAGCAGGGATAGGCTGATCCAAGATTACCAAAAGGTGAGCCTATAATACAAATAATATAATTGTATGGACTATTTGGATACATTATACAAGAGTCGGAACAGATATTTAGATTGCATCTATATGTAAGTGAATTCCACACATTAAGACCGTTAGCTGTGAAGTCTAGCCATATTATATAATATTGTCCAGGATATATACGCTTGTAAATAACATGTACAGTAGTTCAGTAAAGTGGATTATTTGGCACCTCTTTTTGTCCTTTTTTTTTTATTGATTTGAAAGAAACACTTTACATAAATGGAACACGGTGCACCCGGTGAGATCCTTTTTTAATGAGTGATTCTGTATAGCGCACCCTCTCTAGCTCCCAAATAATGAAGCAAAGGATTTACATTCCATGAGCAACATTAGGTCACATTATGAAGAACATGTTGTACAGTCTATGGTTTGAAACTAGGCCTGCATCATTTCATTTGTTTACTAATTAAAAGAAAGTCTCCTATGATTAAAAACATAGACGATGGAGTAGTTTGTTGGCTATGATAATGAAACCAATACTATTCCATTAGATTGAATTTATTTGCTGGACACCCACCCCAATGAAAATGGTTGCCTTCCAGGCATATTTTTATTTATTTTTTGCAGTATCGCTGCGCAGATTAACAGATCTCACAACCCCTGCAAAGTTGCGCAGCGCCGCAGAGCGACTCCAAACAAATACGACCTGTAACATGTGGGCAACTTCCACTCCTTACCACACGATGGCAGTATTGTACAAACAGCTTCTATCACGCCTGGCGGACTAGGGGTTGTTTCAGATCGCAATGTCAGACAACGTTTTCTACGGGAGCAAACCAACGCAAACGTGAGGTCGGTCCCAGTTCTTGTATGTCCATGAACATAGCCCATATTCTGTTTACATTGGCGAAGTAGCTAACTAGTAGGTCTCCTTTTCGCTGTTTTTCAAGTGAAAGTTTTTCCAAATGACGCGTCGTTTCAACAAGAGGTTAGCTTGGAGAAATATGTAGCTAGCAACTGCTTAGTCAGTAGCTACTAGTAAGCTCGTAGATTTAGCAAAAGCAAATGGCTACACGTTAACGTTAGTTATCTGGCTTCGTCGATTTACAGAAGAGAAACTAGGCAATTTTGCTAGCCTTGCTTGCTGTGTTCGAGATTGATTGTTTTATTCTAGTCAACTAGCTAACAAACGTTCAAAACTGACACTAAAAAGTTGATTGCCTTGTTCAAGTATGGGGATGTGCTTACCGTGCCTTGGTGGAGCTGCAGACGACGTGGTACCGACACCAGACCCAGTAAGTTAGCTAGCAAACTAGTAACTAGCTTTGTGAATTATAACATGTTCATCAGCTAGCTTGGTTGCTAGCTAACGTTACCATTTTCTGTCCTTCGAACAACGTTGACCTACCTAGCTAACTAGTTCTAGTAAAGCGTTGTTTGAACAAAATGCTACCTATGTGTGCCAGAGGGTTGGATATTGACAGTAAACATAGCTACCGAACTACACATTTTTGCTGTTCAATGTTTACCATACCAAACTAGCTACCTAGTTTCAGACCCCCTGCCCCTACCTGATTATAGCCTGGGTACCAGTCTGTTTGTGCCAGTATGCCACTCCGTGTCATGCAAAACCTGACATGACGGCACAAACAAATCTGGGACCAGGTTAACTTGGTTACATTATTCTTCTAATATACATTATTTTGAAAACGTCTCTCCCCGTGTTATGGAAGTTATGAATGATAAATGTAATGCTCTTACCCTCTTCCAATAGTGAAACCACAGAGATCCTATACATCCCTTATCTATGTAATTCTATGAGTGAAACACTCAACATCACGTTCTGCTTCCTTCACAGGAGACAAGGAGACGTCAGCTAGCAGAGGCAGCTGAGAAGAGACAGAAAGAGGTATGACTGGTTTTGACAAGTGTTCACGACAACCATATAGCCTAGGCCTACACTGTTACACCAATGGCTGGTGTCCCGGGACACAGATTAAGCCAAGCCCTGGACTAAAAAGCACTTTCAATGGAGATTCACCAGGACTAGGCTTAATCTGTGTCCGGGAAACAAGCCCTATATAGCCTACACGTGGTGGTCCTGTGTGGCTCAGTTGGATTAGAGTGTGGTGTGGTTGTGGGTTCATTTCGCACAGGGGTCCTGTACACATACCATTGTATGCACTCACAGTACCATAAAAACTCAGTTAGGATGAAAGTGTCTGCTAAGTGGTATACTGTATACTGCCACTGGCCAGTCAGTCTCAGCAGCCAGCCACTCTCCCTGTCTTCTTATTCATATAGCATAGAGGACTTTACTGAGACAGAGTGGAGCCTACTGGGAGAATCAAATCAAAGTTGATTTGTCACTTACACAGGATACAGCAGGTGTAAACAGTGCAGTGAAATGCTTACTTGCAAGCTCTCCTCGAGAGTGCAGTACAGATATTTATTTTTTATTTCACCTTTATTTAACCAGGTAAGCCAGTTGAGAACAAGTTCTCAATTACCTGGCCAAGATAAAGCAAAGCAGTGCGATTTAAAAACAACAACAACAACACAGAGTTACATATGGAATAAACAAAACGTACAGTCAAAAACACAATAGAAAATCTATATACAGTGTGTGCAAATGTAGTAAGTTATGGAGGTAAGGCAATAAATAGGCCATAGTGGAAAATAATTACAATTTAGTATTAACACTGGAGTGATAGATGTGCAGAAGATGATGTGCAAATGGCGATACTGGGGTGCAAATTAGCAAAATAAATAACAACATGTGGATGAGGTAGTTGAGTGGGCTAATTACAGATGGGCTGTCAATAATAATCAAACATCAAATCAAAAATAGAACAAGTAATAAAAAAGGAGAATAATAATAATAATAACAATAATAACTTATTGTTGTAGAATATGTAGACAATATGATATATTACATAAAGTAGGACTGTGATACACTACCAGTCAAAAGTTTGGACACACCTACTACCTAATAACGCATATGGAATCATGTAGTAACTAAAAAAGTGTTAAACAAAATCAAAATATATTTTATATTTGAGATTCTTCAAAGTAGCCACCCTTTGCCTTGATGACAGCTTTGCACACTCTTGGCATTCTCTCAACCAGCTTCATGAGGTAGTCACCTGGAATGCATCTCAATTAACAGTTGTGCCTTCTTAAAAGTTCATTTGTGGAATTTCTTTCCTTCTTAATGCGTTTGAGCCAATCAGTTGTTGTGACAAGGTAGGGGGGGGGGTATACAGAAGATAGCCTTATTTGGTAAAAGACCAAGTCCATATTATGACAAGAACGGCTCAAATAAGCAAAGAGAAACGACAGTCCATCATTACTTTAACACATGAAGGTCAGTCAATACGGAACATTTCAAGAACTTTGAAAGTTTCTTCAAGTGCAGTCGCAAAAACCATCAAGCGCTATGATGAAACTGGCTCTCATGAGGACCGCCACAGGAATGGAAGACCCAGAGTTACCTCTGCTGCAGAGGATAAGTTAATTAGAGTAACCAACCTCAGGAATTGCAGCCCAAAGAAATGCTTTACAGAGTTCAAGTCACAGACACATCTCAACATCAACTGTTCAGAGGAGACTGTGTGAATCAGGCCTTCATGGTCGAATTGCTGCAAAGAAACCACTACTAAAGGACACCAATAATAAGAAGAGACCTGCTTGGGCCAAGAAACACGAGCAATGGACATTAGACCGGTGGAATTGTGTCCTTTGGTCTGGAGTCCAAATTTGAGATTTTTGGTTCCAACCGCCATGTCTTTGTGAGACGCGGTGTGGGTGAACGGATGTAAGTCGCTTTGGATAAAAGCGTCTGCTAAATGGCATATTATTATTATTATTATTATTATCTCCGCATGTGTATTTCCCACCGTAAAGCATGGAGGAGGAGGTGTTATGGAGTGTGTGTATTTTGCTGCTGACACTGTCTGTGATTTATTTAGAATTCAAGGCACACTTAACCAGCATGGCTACCACAGCATTCTGCAGCGATATGCCATCCCATCTGGTTTGGGCTTAGTGGGACTATCATTTGTTTTTTAGCAGGGCAATGACCCAACACACCTCCAGGCTGTGTAAGGGCTATTTTACCAAGAAGGAGAGTGATGGATTGCTGCATCAGATGACCTGGCCTCCACAATCCCCCGACCTCAACCGAATTGAGATGGTTTAGGATGAGTCGGACGGCAGAGTGAAGGAAAAGCAGCCAACAAGTGCTCAGCATATGTGGGAACTCCTTCAAGACTGTTGGAAAAGCATTCCAGGTGAAGCTGGTTGAGAGAATGCCAAGAGTGTGCAAAGCTGTCATCCAGGCAAAGGGTGGCTATTTTAATAAATATATTTTGATTTGTTTAACACTTTTTTTGGTTGCTACATATGTGTTATTAAATAGTTTTGATGTCTTCACTATTATTCTACAATGTAGAAAATAGTAAAAACTAAGAAAAACTCTTGAATGAGTAGGTGTGTCCAGTGGGGAAAAAAAGTATTTAGTCAGCCACCAATTGTGCATGTTCTCCCACTTAAGAAGATGAGAGAGGCCTGTAATTTTCATCATAGGTACACGTCAACTATGACAGACAAAATGAAGAAAAAAAAATCCAGAAAATCACATTGTAGGATTTTTAATTAATTAATTTGCTAATTATGGTGGAAAATAAGTATTTGGTCACATACAAACAAGCAAGATTTCTGGCTCTCACAGACCTGTAACTTCTTCTTTAAGAGGCTCCTCTGTCCTCCACTCGTTACCTGTATTAATGGCACCTGTTTGAACTTGTTATCAGTATAAAAGACACCTGTCCACAACCTCAAACAGTCACACTCCAAACTCCACAATGGCCAAGACCAAAGAGCTGTCAAAGGACACCAGAAACAAAATTGTAGACCTGCACCAGGCTGGGAAGACTGAATCTGCAATAGGTAAGCAGCTTGGTTTGAAGAAATCAACTGTGGGAGCAATTATTAGGAAATGGAAGACATACAAGACCACTGATAATCTCCTTCGATCTGGGGCTCCACGCAAGATCTCACCCCGTGGGGTCAAAATGATCACAAGAACGGTGAGCAAAAATCCCAGAACCACACGGGGGGACCTAGTGAATGACCTGCAGAGAGCTGGGACCAAAGTAACAAAGCCTACCATCAGTAACACACTACGCCGCCAGGGACTCAAATCCTGCAGTGCCAGATGTGTCCCCCTGCTTAAGCCAGTACATGTCCAGGCCCGTCTGAAGTTTGCTGGAGTGCATTTGGATGATCCAGAAGAGGATTGGGAGAATGTCATAAGGTCAGATGAAACCAAAATAGAACTTTTTGGTAAAAACTCAACTCGTCGTGTTTGGAGGACAAAGAATGCTGAGTTGCATCCGAAGAACACCATACCTACTGTGAAGCATGGGGGTGGAAACATCATGCTTTGGGGCTGTTTTTCTGCAAAGGGACCAGGACGACTGATCCGTGTAAAGGAAAGAATGAATGGGGCCATGTATCGTGAGATTTTGAGTGAAAACCTCCTTCCATCAGCAAGGAACGTGGCTGGGTCTTTCAGCATGACAATGATCCCAAACACACCACCCGGGCAACGAAGGAGTGGCTTCGTAAGAAGCATTTCAAGGTCCTGGAGTGGCCTAGCCAGTCTCCAGATCTCAACCCCATAGAAAATCTTTGGAGGGAGTTGAAAGTCCGTGTTGCCCAGCGACAGCCCCAAAACATCACTGCTCTAGAGGAGATCTGCATGGAGGAACGGGCCAAAATACCAGCAACAGTGTGTGAAAACCTTGTGAAGACTTACAGAAAACGTTTGACCTGTGTCATTGCCAACAAAGGGTATATAACAAAGTATTGAGAAACTTTTGTTATTGACCAAATACTTATTTTCCACTATAATTTGCAAATAAATTCATAAAAAATCCTACAATGTGATTTTCTGGAAAAATTGTTCTCATTTTGTCTGTCATAGTTGACGTGTACCTATGATGAAAATTACAGGCCTCTCTCATCTTTTTAAGTGGGAGAACTTGGACAATTGGTGGCTGACTAAATACTTTTTCCCCCCACTGTAGATTAAGTAGATTAATCAAATCTCACATTGTTGTCAATTTCTGCTCAATCTGCATGCTTTCTCAATCAGCTGTAACTGTATGTGCACTCGTAAATCAGGTCCTTTCTCGAGTTGGGCTCTGGGATATAACAGCCGTTGAGTATCTGATTTTATGGTGGATTGTGGAGGAGGGGGGTTGAGTGTGTTGGAGTATGTGAGTATGTGCGTGTGTGTTTGTCCGGCATCTGTTGTGGGGGGGGGGGGGGGGGGGGGGGGGGTGTATGGGATGGACCGCGGAAATTATTTGCTAGGATAATAATTGCTTGTCAATAAATTAAATGTAATACAATGGCAATCCGGGTTATATGTTAAAATCCTACGCGTGAACTGCCGACATTATTACGCATATTAATTGATAATGATGGAAAATAGGATATGCATAATTTAAAAAAAATAGTTTATATATATATATATATATATATATATATATATATATATATATATATATATACAGTGGGGAGAACAAGTATTTGATACACTGCCGATTTTGCAGGTTTTCCTACTTACAAAGCATGTAGAGGTCTGTAATTTTTATCATAGGTACACTTCAACTGTGAGAGACGGAATCTAAAACAAAAATCCTGAAAATCACATTGTATGATTTTTAAGTAATTAATTTGCATTTTATTGCATGAGATAAGTATTTGATACATCATAAAAGCAGAACTTAATATTTGGTACAGAAACCTTTGTTTGCAATTACAGAGATCATACGTTTCCTGTAGGTCTTGACCAGGTTTGCACACACTTCAGCAGGGATTTTGGCCCACTCCTCCATACAGACCTTCTCCAGATCCTTCAGGTTTCGGGGCTGTCGCTGGGCAATACGGACTTTCAGCTCCCTCCAAAGATTTTCTATTGGGTTCAGGTCTGGAGACTGGCAAGGCCACTCCAGGACCTTGAGATGCCTCTTACGGAGCCACTCCTTAGTTGCCCTGGCTGTGTGTTTCGGGTCGTTGTCATGCTGGAAGACCCAGCCACGACCCATCTTCAATTATCTTACTGAGGGAAGGACGTTGTTGGCCAAGATCTCGCGATACATGGCCCCATCCATCCTCCCCTCAATACGGTGCAGTCGTCCTGTCCGCTTTGCAGAAAAGCATCCCCAAAGAAAGATGTTTCCACCTCCATGCTTCACGGTTGGGATGGTGTTCTTGGGGTTGTACTCATCCTTCTTCTTCCTCCAAACACGGCGAGTGGAGTTTAGACCAAAAAGCTCTATTTTTGTCTCATCAGACCACATGACCTTCTCCCATTCCTCCTCTGGATCATCCAGATTGTATTTTGGCAAACTTCAGACGGGCCTGGACATGCGCTGGCTTGAGCAGGGGGACCTTGCGTGTGCTGCAGGATTTTAATCCATGACGGCGTAGTGTGTTACTAATGGTTTTCTTTGAGACTGTAGTCCCAGCTCTCTTCAGGTCATTGACCAGGTCCTGCTGTGTAGTTCTGGGCTGATCCCTCACCTTCCTCATGATCATTGTTGCCCCACGAGGTGAGATCTTGCATGGAGCCCCAGTCCGAGGGTGATTGACCGTCATCTTGAACTTCTTCCATTTTCTAATAATTGCGCCAACAGTTGTTGCCTTCTCACCAAGCTGCTTGCCTATTGTCCTGTAGCCCATCCCAGCCTTGTGCAGGTCTACCATTTTATCCCTGATGTCCTTACACAGCTCTCTGGTCTTGGCCATTGTGGAGAGGTTGGAGTCTGTTTGATTGAGTGTGTGGACAGGTGTCTTTTATATAGGTAACGAGTTCAAACAGGTGCAGTTAATACATGTAATGAGTGGAGAACAGGAGGGCTTCTTAAAGAAAAACTAACAGGTCTGTGAGAGCCAGAATTCTTACTGGTTGGTAGGTGATCAAATACTTATATCATGCAATAAAATGCAAATTAATTACTTAAAAATCATACAATGTGATTTTCTGGATTTTTGTTTTAGATTCCGTCTCTCAGGAGTTGAAGTGTACCTATGATAAAAATTACAGACCTCTACATACTTTGTAAGTAGGAAAACTTGCAAAATTGGCAGTGTGTCAAATACTTGTTCTCCCCACTGTATATACTGAGGTGAAAGCATTGGAAATGCTTTTGGCGGTTAATCTGCTTCTGTTTTGTGGGTGGCACTGTGTGCTGTTTTCGATGGATGGGTCCTGGCCTCTCGGGGCCTTAGGGATCCGGAGGGACGTGGGTGGGATGCTGATCACTGGGATGACGGCTCAACTTGGGATGGGGAGGGGCTTTAGCGGGGGAATTAGTGGAGAACAATTGAATGGTTACTCACTAGCAATGCAAATGTCACAGTACAGCTATATAGACACTCAATCATTACGGTATTTTTTTTATTGGTAAATTTACAAACATATATAATGATAAATAGACTTGAAACTTGTATCTCATTATGGTGTATGGTGAAAGAAGTATAGCCAGTTATAATTGTAATGGCTTAGCTGATAATAACAAAAGAAGAACAATATTTACATGGCTCAAAGAGAAGGAATATAATATCTATTGTATACAGGAAACTCATTCAACAATTCGAGATGAAGTAGTGTGGGGAAAAGAATGGGGGGGGGGGGGGGGGGGGGGGAATATACTTCTCCCATGGGCAAAGAAATTCAAAAGGGGTGATGATATTAATAAATAGTCATTTCGATCCGAATGTGCAAATTGTCCAAATAGATACGCAAGGTAGATGGATTATTTTATATATGTTATTGGACCATAAACAGATATGGCTCATTAACCTTTACGGACCAAATAATGATGATCCACACTTCTTTGACAATATATATATATAGATATAATAAATTATCAACCCTGCAAGCAATTCAAGACAATATTATTATGGTGGGGGATTATAATACTGTTTTAAATAGCTCAATGGACCGTAAAGGAAATCACACCACAAACAATCACCCACATGCTCTTAAGGAAATTGTGAATGTCATGGATACATTAGAACTAGTAGATATATGGAGGCTTAAATATCCTGATCTAGTGAGATATACATGGCGGAGACTCAATCAAGCTAGTCGTCTTGACTTCTTTCTTATCTCATTCTCGTTGGCACCAAAAGTTAAAAAAGTGCTGATAGGAGACAGAATGCGGTCGGACCATCATATGATTGGCATATACATTACTCTTACTGAATTTCCACGTGGGCGAGGATATTGGAAATGTAATCAAAGCCTATTGGATGATCATTTATTTATAATTAGAACAAAGGAATTTATAACTGACTTTTTCCGACATAACATAGGTACAGCGAATCCCCTTATTGTATGGGACACCTTTAAATGTGCCTTTAGAGGCCATGCAATTCAGGACTCATCTCGAAAACAAAAGCAATTTAGGTCAAAAGAGTCCACACTAACAAAGGAAATAGAAGGTCAAACAGAACAGATAGATAGCAATAAAAACTGGAACATAGAGGCTCAGAATAAATTAGAGGAAAAACAAAAAGAAATGGAGAAACTTATTCAAGAAAGATCAAGTGTAATATATTATAAAAATAAAGCAAACTTGATGGAATATGGGGAGAAATGCACAAAATTATTTTTTAATCTTCAACATAGGAATGCTACCAAAAATAATTTAATGAAACTGGTTACAATTGACAGTCACCCATGATTCACCAAATGCTATTTTAAAGGAGGAAACAAAGTACTTTAAGCATATGTTTTCTTTTCAGTTGCCTCCATCTCCTCTATCTGAAGCTAATTGTAGAGATTTTTTTTTCTATTGACAATGTAAAATTAACAGCCAAACAGAAAGACTCATGTGAAGGTGAAATTACAGAGGAGGAACTTCTGGATGCAATTAAAGACTTTAAGTCACATTTGTACCCTTGTTGCAAGGCTACTGAAGTCTCATCAGTCATAATGTTTAGACTGGTGGGTATTTTTATTGTTACACGGAAATTCTTCAGTCAAAGCCAATTGTATCCAACACATAAAATATGTCAGCATACTAAAGCACCCAGGTATCAGCGTACTAAAGCACCCAGGTATCAGCATACTAAAGCACCCAGGTGTCAGCATACTAAAGCACCCAGGTGTCAGCATACTAAAGCACCCAGGTGTCAGCGTACTAAAGCACCCAGGTGAGTATGAGGAGTATGTCTGAGCTCATCTCTTGGATTCTCTGGCATCTTCCACTACCATCACCACCACTACCACCACTACCATCACCACCACCATCCACTACCACCACCATCCACTACCACCACCATCATCCACTACCATCACCACCATCCACTACCACCACCATCCACTACCACCACCACCACCACCACCACCATCATCCACTACCATCACCACCATCCACTACCACCACCACCATCCACTACCACCACCACCACCATCCACTACCACCATCACCACCACCACCACCATCCACTACCACCACCATCCACTACCACCACCATCCACTACCACCACCACCACCATCATCCACTACCATCACCACCATCCACTACCACCACCACCACCACCATCCACTACCACCACCACCATCCACTACCACCACTACCACCACCACCACCACCATCATCCACTACCATCACCACCATCCACTACCACCACCACCACCATCATCCACTACCATCACCACCATCCACTACCATCACCACCACCATCCACCACCACCACCATCCACTACCATCACCACCACCATCCACTACCATCACCACCATCCACCATCACCACCATCCAACAACTACCATCACCACCATCCACCAACTACCACCACCCACCACTACCACTACCACCCCCGCACCACTACCATCACCATCACCAACCACCACTACCATCATCACCAACCACCACTACCATCACCACCATCCACCAACTACCACCCCCCCACCACTACCATCACCACCATCCACTACCACCACCACCACCATCACCACCATCCACTACCACCACTACCACCACCACCACCACCATCATCCACTACCATCACCACCATCCACTACCACCACCACCACCATCATCCACTACCATCACCACCATCCACTACCATCACCACCACCATCCACTACCATCACCACCATCCACCATCACCACCATCCAACAACTACCATCACCACCATCCACCAACTACCACCACCCACCACTACCACCCCCCCACCACTACCACTACCACCCCCGCACCACTACCACCACCATCACCAACCACCACTACCATCACCACCATCCACCAACTACCACCATCCCACCACTACCTCCACCACCATCACCACCAACCACCACTACCACCAACACCATCACCACCATCCACCATCCCACCACTACCTCCACCACCATCCACCAACTACCACCACCCACCACTACCGTCCACCAACCACCATCACCCCCCCACCACCGTCACCCACCACCCACCATCACCCACCACTACCGTCCACCCCCCAACACCGTCACCCACCACCGTCCACCAACCACCACCATCACCCACCACTACCACCGTCACCTAACACCACCACCGTCCACCACCCACTACTACCACACAACCGTCACCCACCACCTACCACTACCACCAACACCGTCACCAACCACCATCACCACCATCCACCATCACCACCATCACCTCCATCCAACAACTACCACCACCACCATCCACCAACTACCACCATCCACCACCCACCACTACCACTACCATCACCACCATCCACCATCACCACCATCACCACCACCACCACCATCACCACCATCCACCATCACCACCATCACCACCATCCACCAACTACCACCACCCACCACTACCGTCCACCACCACCATCACCCCCCCCACCACCGTCACCCACCATCCACCACTACCACACCACCGTCACCCACCACTACCACCACCACCACCGTCACCCACCACTACCACCACCACCACCGTCACCCACCACTACCGTCCACCAACCACCACCACCACCGTCCACCAACCACCACCGCCACCCACCACTACCACCACCACCACCGTCACCCACCACCCTACACTACCACCATCACCCACCACTACCATCCACCAACCACCACCACCCACCACTACCACCGTCACCCAACACCACCACCGTCCACCACCCACCACTACCACACCACCGTCACCCACCACTACCACTACCACTACCACCACCACCATCGTCACCCACCACCTACCACTACCACCACCACCGTCACCCACCACTACCAACACCGTCACCCACCACTACCACCACCGTCACCCACCACCACCACTACCACCCACCACTCAGCTGCTTACTGCATCCTCCATGTACTATATAAAATAAAATAAATAAAAGTACTGTATGTCTCTAATATGTCTCCTTTTGCCAGCTGGCTGCCCTGCCCCAGGCGAGCTCTATCCTCCTCAGACCTTTCAACCCATGTCTGTTCATTAGCTAGCTGCTATTCTGACTTCCCCGTCTCCTCTTAGACAACCTACAGGGGTGTCAAAAACCCAGAAGCAGTTGAGAGAAAGAAAAAGAAACAGGAGGAGATGAAGAAACAAGAGATGACCACGTCTCCGTCTGGAGGAGGAGGAGGAGGGCTGAAGGTGGGTCTTTTAATCTAGAACACAGATTAGGTGATGTTTGGAGGAGGAGGAGGGCTGAAGGTGGGTCTTTTAATCTAGAACACAGATTAGGTGATGTTTGGAGGAGGAGGAGGGCTGAAGGTGGGTCTTTTAATCTAGAACACAGATTAGGTGATGTTTGGAGGAGGAGGAGGGCTGAAGTTGGGTATTTTAATCTAGAACACTGATTAGGTGATGTTTGGAGGAGGAGGAGGGCTGAAGTTGGGTCTTTTAATCTAGAACACAGATTAGGTGATGTTTGGGGGAGGAGGAGGGCTGAAGGTGGGTCTTTTAATCTAGAACACAGATTAGGTGATGTTTGGGGGAGGAGGAGGGCTAAAAGTGGGTATTTTAATCTAGAACACAGATTAGGTGATGTTTGGGGGAGGAGGGGGGCTGAAGGTGGGTCTTTTAATCTAGAACACAGATTAGGTGATGTTTGGAGGAGGAGGAGGGCTGAAGGTGGGTCTTTTTAATCTAGAACACAGATTAGGTGATGTTTGGGGGAGGAGGAGGGCTGAAGGTGGGTCTTTTAATCTAGAACACAGATTAGGTGATGTTTGGAGGAGGAGGAGGGTTGAAGGATGGTCTTTTAATCTAGAACACAGATTAGGTGATGTTTGGAGGAGGAGGAGGGCTGAAGTTGGGTCTTTTAATCTAGAACACAGATTAGGTGATGTTTGGGGGAGGAGGAGGGCTAAAAGTGGGTATTTTAATCTAGAACACAGATTAGGTGATGTTTGGGGGAGGAGGGGGGCTGAAGGTGGGTCTTTTAATCTAGAACACAGATTAGGTGATGTTTGGGGGAGGAGGAGGGCTGAAGGTGGGTCTTTTAATCTAGAACACAGATTAGGTGATGTTTGGAGGAGGGCTGAAGTTGGGTCTTTTAATCTAGAACACAGATTAGGTGATGTTTGGGGGAGGAGGGGGGCTGAAGGTGGGTCTTTTAATCTAGAACACAGATTAGGTGATGTTTGGAGGAGGAGGAGGGCTGAAGGTGGGTCTTTTAATCTAGAACACAGATTAGGTGATGTTTGGGGGAGGAGGAGGGCTGAAGGTGGGTCTTTTAATCTAGAACACAGATTAGGTGATGTTTGGAGGAGGAGGAGGGTTGAAGGATGGTCTTTTAATCTAGAACACAGATTAGGTGATGTTTGGAGGAGGAGGAGGGCTGAAGTTGGGTCTTTTAATCTAGAACACAGATTAGGTGATGTTTGGGGGAGGAGGAGGGCTGAAGGTGGGTCTTTTAATCTAGAACACAGATTAGGTGATGTTTGGAGGAGGAGGAGGGCTGAAGGTGGGTCTTTTAATCTAGAACACAGATTAGGTGATGTTTGGGGGAGGAGGAGGGCTGAAGGTGGGTCTTTTAATCTAGAACACAGATTAGGTGATGTTTGGGGGAGGAGGGGGGCTGAAGGTGGATCATTTCATCGAACCCAGAAACGTTTTCACTCGGGGGCATTGGGGAACATCCCGTGCCCCACGTCTATCTCTATGGGCACAAGCACTGTTCATGACACAAACTGTTCACAGCCTTCTCGTTGGTGGAGAGAATTAGCGGGTTGAAAGCTCATTTCCTGCAGTTCTACACATTTTGTCATGGGGTGTAAAGAACATTTTGCCGTTTTAAAGCAAAATTTTCTTGCAATTCAATACATTTTGCTATGTCTAATGTGTAGTCCCGTGTAGCTCGGTTGGTAGAGCATGGCGCTTGCAACGCCAGGGTTGTGGGTTCGATTCCCACGGGGGGCCAGTATGAAAATGTATGCACTCACTAACTGTAAGTCGCTCTGGATAAGAGCATCTACTAAATGACTAAAATGTAAATGTAATGTGATATTTGAGTGACAACAATTATTACAACAATATCTATGGGCTAAAACAAATACTTAAAAAAAAAAAAAAAAAACGTTAGCTGACATGGGCTAGTTGATCTGGACATTTCTGACGAGTTCTAAACGGCTCTCTAAGGTGTGAAATGACTGACATGCCAAGAGGAACTGATGATGCACTGCCCAATTTAGAAATTACACCTTGTGTATTCTACTATTACAACTTTCAAGAGTAAGTTTAAAGCCCTCCCTGCTGACCCCTGATATATTTTTAACCTTTATTTAACCGGGC
This sequence comes from Coregonus ussuriensis, assembly GCA_031479575.1. Lineage (NCBI taxonomy): Eukaryota > Metazoa > Chordata > Actinopteri > Salmoniformes > Salmonidae > Coregonus > Coregonus ussuriensis. Next base: position 11,842,745 of record CM062498.1, on the reverse strand, counting down.
AAGTCAGTTAAGAACAAATTCTTATTTACAATGACGGCCTACACCCTTGCCAAACCCGGACGACGCTGGGACAATTGTGCGCCGCCCTATGGGACTCCCAATCATGGCCGGGTTGTGATACAACCTGGAATCGAACCACGGGGGGTCTGTAGTGACGCCTCAAGCACTGAGATATGCTCAATTGGAGCCGTAGAAATGTTGGTGCACAGTATTTTATATATATATATATATTGACGTCTATAAAAGAGGAACTTCATACAGGTCTGGATGATAGCGATATACTGTATTAATTGCTGTGGTCATTCTTATTCAATACCAGAACTCACTTTTTTCCCCCTTCTGTCTGTAGTGGCAGGTGGGCTAAAGATCGACAGACATGGAGAGATTCTGAAAGTCTCAATCTACCCTGAGGTTCAACCAACAACATGAAGAGTATTGGTACCAGTTGACTTGAAAAGGCCTTTTTTGGCTATCTGTCCTTCTTCTAACAATGTTTTTTATTTTAAATACAAGCTTTTTCAGAGGCAGTAGGATAGTTTTGTCGTGTTTCGCGCCGGTAGAAAGAAAGATTCTGCTGCTCGATGTTGGCCGTGTGCAGCGCAGTACATGCCTCCCCTAATGCCAAGACGTACAAGAGATATACAAGCCGGCCAATGGATCATTGGAACAGACAGGGTGACTATGGCGCTGCTATGAGTAGCATATACACACTTAGAGGAAATCTGCTCACAGTACATCTATAAACTGTACCAGGCGTCTTGCCACTCTCTCTCTCTCTGCTCTCTCTCTTTGCCACGCCCCTTCTCTCTCCCCTTATCCCTCCCTCCCCCTTCTCTCTCGCTTGCCTGCTATCTTTCCCTCTCTCTCTCTCTCTCTCTCTCTCTCGCTTGCCTGCTATCTTTCCCTCTCTCTCTCTGTCTCTCTCTCTGTCTCTCTCTCTGTCTCTCTCTCTGTCTCTCTCTCTCTCTCTCTTTCTTTCTGCCATTTCAACTTCACAGCTTTTATACCATGGTGCTTACTGCTTTTGTAATTTTACAACTTTGAGGAATGTTCTCATTCTTGTGACAGTTTATATGATATATTTATTCTAGAATGATATACGCTACAAAGTCCTTAATGTTCAACATTAGGCCTAGATGATTCATATGACATTTCCATTGTATATCAGTGTGAAAATAACTACATTTTACATAACTACTTATGAACCACATCTGAATGCTGTTTTAGAGTTCATGCACCAACGCCATCTATTCAGTTCCCATTTCACTTTAGGGTTTGGTTTTCCTATTGTCTGTGCAGTAGAAGTTATTTGCTCCACTTAATATTGGTTTGTAATGTATGAAGGATGTTTATCTTGATGCCTGCTTTATTTCATAGAATACATTGTTGAAAGATTGACGTGTGTATGCGTAGTTGGCTGTATCTGTATCTGTATCTTGGGAGTTTTCCATTTCAACCTGTGCACGTACAGTAATACTGTTGACATGACACAATGTTTATGCATTCTGTTGGTTCGATGGTAACATATAAGACTTGAGTCGATTTTGTCAACTGGCCTTACCTGTCAACCGCAATGAGAACTCAACTGAACACCAACTGAAATGGAAGGAAAGAAGCATGGCCTGAACTAACAGGTGTTAGTGTGCACTTGATGAAGTATTGACTTTTTACCTGCCTTGCTTTGTAGTTGAGTGCTTTTCCTCCCTATACCCTCACTTGATTCCCTTAGTGCTTCAAGTGCTCTTGCCATTTTGAGGGGCATGAAGTCACGCCAATGTAATTTTGTATAAATAAATTTGACCTAATTTAGACTCTTGTTGACATTTTGTCTGTGGGTTTTGGTAAAAAATTGATCATTTGCATTGCATCCACCTTGGAACATAATGTACTTCCTGTGACTATCACTTACAGTGCATTGTTTTCAGCAGTACTGCTAATAACCTCTAAGGGTCAGTAATGGATCCCAATGTGTGTTTATGATGGATATCGTTAGGTAGGACTTTAGTAGGAATTCAGCATGATCATTTCAAACATATTACATTTTACATTTACATTTACATAATTTAGCAGACGCTCTTATCCAGAGAGGTAGGGTTTCAAGTGTCTCCGGAAGGTGGTCAGTGACTCCGCTGTCCCAGCCCCTTGGCGCTTCACTGTTGCCAGGCATTTAGTTGTTTTGCAACTTGTCCCGAGTCAGCAACCTCAGACATCTTTGTAGCAGAACACATGTCCTTGAGCGGTTTAACAAAGAGGCAGTGTGTGTGTATTTGAGACACAAGTCTTATCTCATCCTACCCCCTAACGTTCCTCACATTAATCACAGCTTGTTATGTTGACCAATTTATATCAGTACAGTACAAACCTATTATGTTTAATCATTAATGCTTTCTTATTAAGCTAACAGCACATCTAAATTATAAGAGAATAATTTCCCACACTCGCCATAAAAAGGTTTGTGGGATTTGTAGTCCTTGAAGTACAGATAATGCTGTGTGACCTGCGGGAGCCTCTGTAGCTCAGAACTGCAGAATAATAATTGGCTGATTAGCCTGCGGATCCACCAGACAGGAAAAAGCGGTATAAATAGTCCGCCCTTCCCTCTCTTGGCCTCTTACTGCTAAAGACACGGCGTGGCAACTTCAAGAAGTCCCCCGGCAGCATTATGGCTATCATTATTTGGGCGGCAGGTAGCTTAGTGGGTAAGAGCGTTGTGCCAGTAACCGAAAGGTCGCCTGGTTCTAATCCCCGAGCCGACTAGGTGAAAAATCTGTCGATGTGCCCTTGAGCAAGGCACTTAACCCTAATTGCTCCTGTAAGTCGCTCTGGATAAGAGTGTCTGCTAAATGACTAAAATGTAAATTATAAAACTAAGTTGTCTTTGGCAGCCGGACAGCAAACACCATGCATCCATCATAAAATAACCTGATACCTTTGAGTAATCATTTGTTGACTTTTTGAGAGCTAAGTAGCTAGCTAACAACCTTATTTCCGCTGCACCTAATTTGCTTTAAGATGGCTACAGTTTAGCTAGCTAGCTATTTTGGCTTACGTACTTCTTGGCTAGCAATTCTTCAATTTCAATAATTAATTTAGTGGATTAAAGCATAGCTAGGTAGTTGGCTACCCTAACTAGCTAATGTTTAAAGTAAATGATCTGCCAACAAGTATAAACGGCAACTAACTTTGAAGCTAGCTAAATGTCTAGCGTTAGCTAACATTAGCTAGCTAGCGCCACGTGGGTCCATAGTGCGCTAACGTTAGCCAAACATGTTTTACACCGCACAATGTTTTAATTAGAATATTGGATCTCTCTATGAAGATAACTTTGTCCAGTTCTGCTACTGAATGATAGTGATCGATATTAGTGACTCGAAGATCTGGGTTTTTTACAATGCTTATTAGCCAGCTAGTTAAAGTTGTTAGCTAGTCGGCTGGCCTTGATAGAAGCAGGGATATTAGAGAGGAACGCTCTGAAACCTTCATTACCTAGCTACGTAACGCTAGATCTAGCTAGCTTCAGTCATTTCTCTCGTGCAGTTGCTAGCTAAGTATTTATCAAACTAGCCATTTGTCTCGTTGTGTCAATAAGAGGTGTCGTGTTCCGGGGGTTCCGATGGCACCATGAGGCTGACTAGCTGGTTTGTCCTGTAATGAGAGTTCTGGTCTGTCTACAAGGGCGGCTGTAGGAAGTCCTCCATGATATCCGAGGCTGCCATCACCTCTTCAGGTGAGTCCCATTTCCCAGTGTTAATCAACCTGGTAATCAATCTGTTGACTGATAACACCTGGTCAGGTTTAAGGAGCAGAGCCAGTGACGACACAACTAAATAACTTTTCTGACACCTCGTATGAGAGCTGGTAACAGCCTCTGATTCTAACTCTACTCTGAGGCTCTGGTAGTAACTGTATATAGGTGTTACTGTAGTAGACTGTCAAACTGTATCCTAGGTGAGGTTTAGGATCTACGCGGACCTCTAAAGTTTTCCTCTGTGTTTCAGGTTTACATTTTACATTTTAGTCATTTAGCAGACGCTCTTATCTAGAGCGACTTACAGTTAGTGAGTACATACATATTTGTATTTATTTTTCATACTGGCCCCCCGCGGGAATCGAACCCACAACCCTGGCGTTGCAAACACCATGCTCTACCAACATCCCTGCCGGCCATTCCCTCCCCTACCCTGGACGACGCTGGGCCAATTGTGCGCCGCCCCATGGGTCTCCCGGTCACGGCCGGCTACGACAGAGCCTGGATTCGAACCATGATCTCTAGTGGCACAGCTAGCACTGCGATGCAGTGCCTTAGACCACTGCGCCACTCGGGAGGTTCCATGGGGCTTCCCACCATAATGGCTGCCCATCCTGTCTGCTTTCTTTGAAAAGTGTTGGGGTCCAGAATCAGAAGGTTGCTGACCTTTTCCCAACATGTTCTCCAGACCCCGAAGGGCAGGTTACTGCCGATAGCTGTTGTTATCAGTGTGGTCTATGTATCAAACTATGAGCATGTGTTTGGGACAAATAATTAGCTACATCTTGTAATGTATAATGTGGCATTTGAGAAAGTTGAGGTGACTAAACTGGATTGTAAACTGAAATGGTCAAAACATTATTCATGCAATGGTAGCTAAGATGGGGAGCGGTCTGTCTGTGATAAAACGCTGCTCTGCTTTCTTGACATGACAATCAACTAAACAAGTCTGGCCCTAGTTTTATCACACCTGGACTACTGCCCAGTTATATGGGCAAATTAGTTGGCCCAGAACAGGGCAGCAGGGCTGGCCCTTAAAGGGATACTCTAGCATTTTGGCAATGAGGCCCTTCATCTACTTCCCCAGAGTCGGATGAACTCGTGGAGACCATTTTTATGTCTGCGGCCAGTTTGAAGGAAGTATGGTATCTGCTAGCATGCTGGGCCAGTTTGAAGTAGCTAACGAGTGCAATTGCTAACTAGCTTCCAGTCATTGCGTTGACGCTAGTTAGCAATTGCGCTAGCAAGCTACTTCAAACTGGCCCAGCATGCTAGCAGATACCATAGACTTCCAGTGATTGCGCTAACTCTAGTTATCAACTTCCTTCAAACTGTCCGCAGACATAAAAATGGTCTCCACGAGTTCATCCGACTGGGGAAGTAGATGAAGGGCTTCATTGCCAAAATCCCGACGTATCCCTTTAAATGTACCCCCCCCCATGAAAAGACCCTAACCCTACAGCTGGTGTCAGCAGAAGTATGGTTTATCTCCAGTGTGAAGACCCTGGTGTCTGCTAGTTCAATGTTCTGTTAAGATATTCAATAAAGTTTTACAACACGTGTTCTGTGGTAGTTTGTGAGAATGAAGTGATGTTATTGGATTGGATTCTAGTAGTTCCTCTCATACAGTCTCTGTAATAATGGCCATTGGCAGTACTGACTTACCAGTAGAGGTCAGTAAAGTGTCCACCAGTCGCCTCTAGCAATTTGCCTGGGGATGAGGCTAAATGGACGCATTCAAGTTGTCAGACAGTGGTTTAAATGACAAAGGAGGATACAATGCCTGTTCTCTGAATCAATCCTATTGCCATTCACAACAATTAAAGCAAATACTCTTTGTCTAATAATCAGAAATAATCTTAAATTCTCACAATCAGTGTTCCTTAGCAAATGAACAAGCTTTTCACTTCAAACAGAATCGAGCCCAACTAGCGAATGAAAATATCTCCTAATAGCACATTGCTGAAATTAATAGACATTGCAGAGAAATCCATAAACATTCTACTTATAGTTGTTCATATCATTAGTTAGGACTGTTAACATAGTAATGTAGCATTATTGCCATCTTTACTTCTTGCTGCGGTGGTGTGCTGCCATCTTTACTTCTTGCTGCAGTGGTGTGCTGCCATCTTTACTTCTTGCTGCGGTGGTGTGCTGCCATCTTTACTTCTTGCTGTGCTGCCATCTTCTTGCGGTGGTGTGCGGCCATCTTTACTTCTTTCTGCGGTAGTGTGCTGCCATCTTTACTTCTTTCTGCGGTGGTGTACTGCCATCTTTACTTCTTTCTGCGGTGCTGTGCTGCCATCTTTACTTCTTGCTGCGGTGGTGTGCTGCCATCTTTACTTCTTGCTGCGGTGGTGTGCTGCCATCTTTACTTCTTGCTGCGGTGGTGTGCTGCCATCTTTACTTCTTGCTGTGGTGGTGTGCTGCCATCTTTACTTCTTGCTGCGGTGGTGTGCTGCCATCTTTACTTCTTGCTGTGGTGGTGTGCTGCCATCTTTACTTTTTGCTGTGGTGGTGTGCTGCCATCTTTACTTCTTGCTGCGGTGGTGTGCTGCCATCTTTACTTCTTGCTGCGGTGGTGTGCTGCCATCTTTACTTCTTGCTGTGGTGGTGTGCTGCCATCTTTACTTCTTGCTGCGGTGGTGTGCTGCCATCTTTACTTCTTGCTGTGGTGGTGTGCTGCCATCTTTACTTTTTGCGGTGGTGTGCTGCCATCTTTAATTCTTGCTGCGGTGGTGTGCTGCCATCTTTACTTCTTGCTGCGGTGGTGTGTGGCCATCTTTACTTCTTGCGGTGGTGTGCTGCCATCTTTACTTCTTGCGGTGGTGTGCTGCCATCTTTTCTTCTTGCTGCGGTGGTGTGCTGCCATCTTTACTTCTTGCTGCGGCGGTGTGCTGCCACCACTAGGTGGCCGCACACTACTGATCCTGGAGGTCCAGAGTACTGCTGATTTTCTGTTCTACCTGATAATTAACCAGTTAAATGTAACTAAATGTAATCGAAAATGTATCTGGACAGTGGCAAATCAAATCTCTGTGAGAGATCAAGCCTTTAGAGAGACAGAGATGAGTTGCCTCAGCAGCTTCCTGTTTTGGTCTAGTTGTCTACAAGGACATTTAGTGAGAGGTTCTGTCAAGCCCTGTTCCGTTATTTCTCCAAGCTGCTGGTAAAATAACCATATCAGCAAATTGCTGCTGTTGCTAACTGCTTCTGAGTGCATAATGAAGGAGACAGGGCATCGATAGTAATGCATTTAAAACTCCTGATTATACTGTGAATCCATTCTTGTGCTTTGAGGTGGAATGACCCGTGACAGATTTTAAACTTTGTTTTAAGCATTTTACAGAAATTAGAATTACACTGAAATTAGCAGTAGTCTTATGACTCTTTTATTAGGATTTCCAGCCTATGCAATGAACAACCATGTTTAGCCTGGGATTGAGACTGGTAAACTCAGCAAAAAAAGAAAAGTCCCTGTCTTTCAAAGATAATTCGTAAAAATCCAAATAACTTCACAGATCTTCATTGTAAAGGGTTTAAACATTATTTCCCATGCTTGTTCAATGAACCATAAACAATTAATGAACATGTGCCTGTGGAATGGTCGTTAAGACACTAACAGCTTACAGACGGTAGGCAATTAAGGTCACAGTTATGAAAACTTAGGACACTAAAGAGGCCTTCTACTGACTCTGAAAAACACCAAAAGAAAGATGCCCAGGGTCCCTGCTCATCTGCGTGAACGTGCCTTAGGCATGCTGCAAGGAGGCATGAGGACTGCAGATGTGGCCAGGGCAATAAATTGCAATGTCCGTACTGTGAGACGCCTAAGACAGCGCTACAGGGAGACAGGACGGACAGCTGATCGTCCTCGTAGTGGCAGACCATGTGTAACAACACCTGCACAGGATCGGTACATCCGAACATCACACCTGCGGGACAGGTACAGGATGGCAACAACAACTGCTCAAGTTACACCAGGAACGCACAATCCCTCCATCACTGCTCAGACTGTCCGCAATAGGCTGAGAGGCGCTGGACTGAGGGCTTGTAGGCCTGTTTTAAGGCAGGTCCTCACCAGACATCACCGGCAACAACGTCGCCTATGGGCACAAAACCACCGTTGCTGGACCAGACAGGACTGGCAAAAAGAGCTCGTCATTGACGAGTCGCGGTTTTGTCTCACCAGGGGTGATGGTTTGATTCGCATTTATCGTTGAAGTAATGAGTGTTACACCGAGGCCTGTACTCCGGCGCGGGATCGATTTGGAGGGTCCGTCATGGTCTGGGACGGTGTGTCACAGCATCATCGGACTGAGCTTGTCGTTACAGGGAAGACATCCTCCTCCCTCATGTGGTACCCTTCCTACAAGCTCATCCTGACATGACCCTCTAGCATGACAATGCCACCAGCCATTCTGCTCGTTCTGTGCGTGATTTCCCTTTTGTTTAGGGACACATTTCATTTGTTAGTCACGTCTGTGGAACTTGTTCAGTTTCTTAGTTGTTGAATCTTACGTTCATACAAATATTTACATTTCCTGAAAATAAACAGTTGACAGAACCATTTTTTTTGCTGAGTACATGTGGTACTAAATGCATGTTTGTTACCCTGTGTAGTGAGTATTCAATAGTGTGAACGTAGAGTACGATTGCGGTAATGTGTATATTCTGAATAAGTATTGATTGTGGTACAGTTCCACCAGTGCTTCCTCCTTTTCCCCTCAATATGCAGCTACACCAAGGAATGAATCACAGCTAGAACAATACATTAAAATGTAATCACACCGTGTCCTTCCCAATACAGGCTTACCAGTCACTTCTTTCAGTTGATCTTTGACCAAAGAGTTACACCATTATGGAAGTCAACTAAAGTGAAATGCTACAGTACCAGCTATACCTTAAGTCTACCCATTTCTCTGTAATGATACTAATTTATGCAATGCACTATTAGTTATTTCCAGCCACTAGTAGAGCTCTGTTCTGTTTGAAGTGGAAATTAGTTAATCAATTAGTAATTAATCATTAGTTAAGGAACACAAGACTAAGGATTAGACCATTTTAGAATATTCCCTTTAATTCATGTGAATGGCAAAAGGATTGAGATAATATTCGTTGTATCAGCCGTTATTTTAACCACTAACTTTAGTGTCTCCATTTAACCTCATCCCCAGGCAAATTGCTAGCCGGCTGGTGGACAACACTTGTCCATTGGGTTATTTTACTGACCCTTACTGTAAGTCAGTCCTGCTTAGGACCAATATTACAGACTAGGATGGTCGTGATCAGTCATGCAGGCGGAGTTTAAGTATAACTACTAACCAACCAGGACCTAATAGAAACCAATCCAATAACATAACAAAATACCATAACACGGTTTTAAAACTTTATTGAATGCCTTGATGTTAGCGGAGAACGACAGGGTGTTGTCCAGGGTCACGCCAAGGCTCTTCGCACTCTGGGTGGAGGACACAACGGAGTTGTCAACCGTGATGGCGAGATCATGGAACGGGCAGTCCTTCCCCGGGAGGAAGAGCAGCTCCGTCTTGCCGAGGTTCAGCTTGAGGTGGTGATCCGTCATCCACACTGATATGTCTGCCAGACATGCAGAGATGCGATTCGCCACCTGGTTATCAGAAGGGGGAAAGGAGAAGATTAGTTGTGTCGTCAGCGTAGCAATGATAGATGGTGGAATGCACTAACACGCTCTTCAGCAATAGCTGGCTACTTCATTCAAACTGGACACAGACACCAAAAGGGCCAGCTACTTTCACAGTGTCCTTTGTGGCACTTAAACATAAAACTAGTAGTCCAGGTGTGATAAAACTAAAGCCTGAAATAATTTTGTGGATCGACAAGCAGCGCTTTAGCACAGACAGACCACCCCATCTCAGCTACCGTTACATCAATATGTTTCAACCATTAGTTCACAATCTGGGGTCACACCACGCAATTTAGTCTCAACTTGTTAAATCACCACATTCATTATAATATTCCAGTGTCTGGAGAACATGTTGGGAGTAGGTCAGCAACCTTCTGATTCTGCACCGCAACACGTCAGAGAAAACACAGGACGGGCAGCCATTATGGTGGGAAGCCCCTCCACCTCTCTATGGAACCTGAAACAGAAGAACACTTTAGGGGTCCAGGTAGATCTAAACCTCACCTAGGATACAGTTTGACAGTCTACTACAGTAACACCTATATATAGTTACTACCAGAGCCTCAGAGTAGAGTTAGAATCAGAGGCTGTTACCAGCTCTCATACGAGGTGTCAGAAAAGTTATTTAGTTGCGTCATCACTGGCTCACTGTTCCTATACACCAGGGTTCTTCAATTCCTGTCCTGGAGGGCCGAAACAATTCTGTTTTTTTATTTCTACCTGGTAGTTAATTGCACTCACCTGGTTACCCAGGTCTGAATTAGCCCCTGATTAGAAGGAGAGGATGAATAACAGAGGTGTTTCGGCCCCCCAGGACCGGAATTGAAGAACCCTGCTATACACCAACGATCCCTAGAGGTAATGTCTGAGCTGTGCGAGGGGTGGTTTACCAGAGGGCTGTGTGTGATGGAGGAGTCTGGGCCGTAGGCTACAGGTCATGTTGTCTCAGACTGACCAACCAGACTGCAGCACACCTGGTGGGAGAAGGGAGAGCATTAAGCACAGGGAAGCTAACTGGGGAGGGTCCAAGAAGGTGACAATAAGCACAGAAAAATAGTCCTGAATTAGGTTTGTCACAATTACATTTTACAAAGGATGTGATACCAGGCCAAGTACCATGATAAGTGGCAGAACTGAACAACGTTACATTCATAGAAAGACCAGAGCCAGCAGTCATACAAGGTGTCAGAAAAGTTAGTTAGGACATCACTGGCTCATTCCTACAATACACCAACTATCACTGGCTCGTTGCTACAATACACCAACTATCACTGGCTCGTTGCTACAATACACCAACTATCACTGGCTCGTTGCTACAATACACCAACTATCACTGGCTCAAGAGTAGTAGTGTGAGAGCAGTGTGCAAGTGGAGTGAGCATGGTTTACCTGAGGGATGGGGTGACGGCAGTTCACACAGACTGACACCAGACTGCAGCACCCAACTCCTGGTGGGAGGAAGGTTGAGAAATAAGATGAATACCTCACCAGTAACAGAACACCCTACAGTCACACCTATCTACAGTCACACCTATCTACAGTTCCTACCAGAGCCTCAGAGTAGAGTTAGAATCAGAGGCTGTTACCAGCTCTCATACGAGGTGTCAGAAAAGTTATTTAGTTGAGTCATCCCTGGCTCTGCTCCTTAAACCTGACCACGTGTTATAAGTCAACAGATTGATTACCAGGCTGATTAACACTGGGAAATGGGTCTCACCTGAAGAGGTGATGGCAGCCTCGGATATCATCGACTTCCTACAGGCGCCCTTGTAGGCAGACCGAAAGCCTCATTTCAGAACAGACCAGCCTCAGTGCCATCAGAACCCCTGGAACAAAACACTTGTTAGACGCGATACAAATGGCTAGTTTGATAAATACTTAAATCATTATTCTCATGCAGTTGTTCCCTGAAGCTGGTTAAGGCTTTAGCGCGCTTCTATTAAGGCCAGCCGACTAGCGAACTATAAATACATTTACGTTTTAGTAATAAGCGCTGTAAAATCCCAGGTCTTTCTCAGAGTCACTAATATCGATCACTATCATTCAGTAGCAGAACTGGACAAAGTTATCTTCATAGAAAGACCAATAATCTAATTAAACCGTTGAGCAATGTAAAATCAAGTTTAGGGCACTATGGACCCACGTGGTGCTAGTTAGCTAAAGTTTGACAACGTTTAGCTAGCTTCAAAGTTTACCTGTTGGCAGGTAATTTACTTTCAACATTAGCTAGTTAATTACCTAGCTATGCTTTTTCCACGAAATTATTCGTTGGAAGTCGCAATCCAAGAAGTTCGTAAGCCAAAATAGCTAACTAAACGTTAGCCATCTTGAAGCAAACTGTGCAGCGAAAATAAATTAAACCTGCAAATGATTACTCACCAAAGGTATCGGGTCATTTTATGACGGATGCATTGTATTTTCTGTACGGCTGCCAAAGACAAACTATTTTTATAATGACAGCCATAGCGTGATCAACAGACAGTCTTGAATCTGCAGCAGTGAAAGAGCGAGTAAGGGAAGGGCGGACTATTTATACCGCTTTTTCCTGTCTGGCGCGTACGCAGAATAATCAGCCAATGATTCTTCTGTAGTTCTGAGCTACAGAGGCTCCCGCAGGTCACACAGCATTATCTGTACTTCAAGGACTACAAATCCCACAAACCTTTTTTATGGCGAGCAACTTCAAATACTGTCATTATCATGTCTAGCTCGGACGGGATGTACAGTGAAGGGTTTGTCCCTGACCATTTCTTATGGTTTATTGACCAAAGAGATACATTCCAATCGAATGGAAGTCAACAATTAAATATGTTCATGCCCCACAAAATGGCAAGATCACTTGAAGCACTAAGGGAATCAAGTGAGGGTATAGGGAGGAAAAGCACTCAACTACAAAGCAAGGCAGGTAAAAAGTCAATACTTCATCAAGTGCACACTAACACCTGTTAGTTCAGGCATGCTTCTTTCATTCCATTTCAGTTGGTGTTCAGTTGAGTTTTCATTGTGGTTGACAGGTAAGGCCAGTTGACAAAATCGAATCAGTCTTATATGTTACCATCGAACCAACAGAATGCATAAACATTAGAGGCAAGCAACACTGAAGCATGCATGAGAGCACCAGCTGTTCCGGATGACTATGTGATCACGCTCTACATAGCCGATGTGAATAAGACTTTTAAGCAGGTCAACATTCACAAGGCCCCAGGCCCAGACGGATTACCAGGACGTGTACTCCGAGCATGTGCTGACCAACTGGCAAGTTTCTTCACTGACATTTTCAACATGTTCCTGACTGAGTCTGTAATAACTGGCATGGCCAGGCACGACTCCAACACCATCATTAAGTTTGCCGACGACACAACAGTGGTAGGCCCTGATCACCGACAACGATGAGACAGACTATAGGGAGGAGGTCAGAGACCTGGCCGTGTGGTGCCAGGATAACAACCTCTCCCTCAACGTGACCAAGACAAAGGAGATGATTGTGGACTACAGGAAAAAAAAGAGGACTGAGCACACCCCCATTCTCATCGACGGTGCTGTAGTGGAACAGGTTGAGAGCTTCAAGTTCCTTGGTGTCCACATCACCAACAAACTATCATGGTCCAAACACACCAAGACAGTCGTGAAGAGGGCACGACAAAGCCTATTCCCCCTCAGGAGACTAAAAAGATTTGGCATGGTTCCTCATATCCTCAAAAAGTTCTACATCTGCACCTGACTGGTTGCATCACCGCCTGGTATGGCAACTGCTCGGCCTCCGACCGCAAGGCACTACAGAGGGTAGTGTGTACGGCCCAGTACATCACTGGGGCCAAGCTTCCTGCCATCCAGGACCTCTATACCAGGCGGGGTCAGAGGAAGGCCCTCAAAATTGTCAAAGACTCCAGCCACCCTAGCCATAGACTGTTCTCTCTGCTACCGCACGGCAAGTGGTACCGGAGCGCCAAGTCTAGGTCCAAAAGGCTTCTCAACAGCTTCGACCCCCAAGCCATAAGACTCCTGAACAGCTAATCATGGCTACCCGGACTATTTGCACTGCCCCCCCCCACCCCACCCCACCCCATCTTTTTACGCTGCTGCTACTCTGTTTACTATTTATGCATAGTTACTTTCTCTACCCACATGTACATATGACCTCAACTACCTCAACTAGCCGGTGCCCCCGCACATTGACTCTGTACCGGTACCCCCTGTATATAGCCTCCCTACTGTTATTTCACATTGACTCTGTACCGGTACCCCCTGTATATAGCCTCCCTACTGTTATTTATTTTACTGTTGCTCTTTAGCTATTTGCTTTTATTTTCTATTTTTCTTTAATTAACACTTTTTTATTTAAAAAAACTGCATTGTTGGTTAAGGTCTTGTAAGTAAGCATTTCACTGTAATGTCTACATCTGCTGTATTCGGCGCATGTGGCAAATACATTTTGATTTGATTTGATTTGACATGGTGTCATGTCAACAGTATTACTGTACGTGCACAGGTTGAAATGGAAAACTCCAAGATACAAATACCAGATACAGCCAACTACGCATCTCTCACAAAACAAAGGAGATGATCGTGGACTTCAGGAAACAGCAGAGGGTGCACCCCCCTCTCCACAGACGGGACTGCAGTGGGGAGAAGGTGGAAAGCTTCAAGTTCCTTGGCATACACATCACTGACAAACAGCACCCGATGTCACAGGAAGGCCAAAAAGATCATCAAGGACCATCAACCACCCGAGCCACTGCATGCTCACCCCGCTGTCATCCAGAAGGCGAGGTCAGTACAGGTGCATCAAAGCTGGGACCGAGAGAATGAAAAACAGCTTCTATCTCAAGGCCATCAGACTGTTAAATAGCCATCACTAGCACATTAGAGGCTGCTGCTGCCTATTGAAATCACTGGCCACTTTAAGAAATGGAACACTAGTCACTTTAATAATGTTTACATATCTTGCACTACTCATCTCATATGTATATACTGTATTCTATTCTATAATATTCTACTGTATCTTAGTCCATGCCGCTCTGTCATTGCTTGTCCATATATGTATATATTCTTAAATTCCATTCCTTACTAGATTTGTGTGTATTGGGTATATGTTGTGAAATTGTTAGATATTACTTGTTAGATATTTCTGCACTGTCGGAGCTAGAAGCACAAGCATTTCGCTACACCCGCAATAACATCTGCTAAACACGCGTATGTGACAAATACAATTGTATTTTATTTTATTTTATCAATGTATTCTATTAAATAAAGCAGGCATCAAGATAAACATCCTTCATACATTACAAACCAATATTAAGTGGAGCAAATAACTCTACTGCACAGACAATAGGAAAACCAAACCCTAACGTGAAATGGGAACTGAATAGATGGCGTTGGTGCATGAACGCTAAAACAGCATTCAGATGTGGTTCATAAGTAGTTATGTAAAATGTAGTTATTTTCAAACTGATATACAATGGAAATGTCATATGAATCATCTAGGCCTATGTTGAACATTAAGGACATTGTAGCGTATATCATTCTAGAATAAATATATCATATAAACTGTCACAAGAATGAGAACATTCCTCAAAGTTGTAAATGTCCGAAAAAAATTACAAAAGCAGTAAGCACCATGGTATAAAAGCTGCAAAGTTGAAATGGCAGAAAGAAAGAGAGAGAGAGAGAGAGATAGAGAGAGAGAGAGAGAGCGCGAGAGAGAGAGAGAGAGAGAGAGAGAGAGAGAGAGAGAGAGAGAGAGAGAGAGAGAGAGAGAGAGATAGAGAGAGAGAGCGAGAGAGAGAGAGAGAGAGAGAGATAGAGAGAGAGAGAGAGAACGAGAGAAGGGGGAGGACTGGCCTTACCTGTCAACCACAATGAGAACTCAACTCAACACCACGACCTAATTTAGACTCTTGTTGACATTTTGTCTGTGGGTTTTGGTAAAAATGTATCAGTTACATTGTATCCACCTTGGAACATAATGTACTTCCTGTTACTATCACTTACAGTGCATTGTTTTTAGCAGTACTGCTAATAACCTCTAAGGGTCAGTAATGGATCCCAATGTGTTTATGATGGATATCATTAGGTAGGACTTTAGTAGGAATTCAGCATGATCATTTCAAACATATTACATTTTACATTTACATTTACATCATTTAGCAGACGCTCTTATCCAGAGAGGTAGGGTTTCAAGTGTCTCCGGAAGGTGGTCAGTGACTCCGCTGTCCTGGCGTCGTGAGGGAGCTTGTTCCACCATTGGGGTGCCTGAACAGCAAATAGCTTTGACTGGGCTGAGCGGGAACTGTGCTTCCGTAGAGGTAGGGGGGCCAGCAGGCCAAAGGTGGATGAACGTAGTGCCCTCGTTTGGGTGTAGGGTCTGATCAGAGCCTGAAGGTAAGGAGGTGCCGTTCCCCTCACAGCTCCGTTGGCAAGCACCATGGTCTTGTAGTAGATGCGAGCCTCAACTGGAAGCCAGTGGAGTGTGCGGAGGAGCGGGGTGACATGAGAGAACTTGGGAAGGTTGAACAACAGACGGGCTGCGGCATTCTGGATGAGTTGTAGGGGTTTAATGGCACAGGCAGGGAGCCCAGCCAACAGCGAGTTGCAGTAATCCAGACGGGAGATGACAAGTGCCTGGATGAGGACCTGTGCCGCTTAATTGTTTAATTGTTGGATCCCAATGTGTGTTTATGATGGATATCGTTAGGTAGGACTTTAGTAGGAATTCAGCATGATCATTTCAAACATATTTAATTGTTGACTTCCATTCGATTGGAATGTATCTCTTTGGTCAATAAAGCATAAGAAATGGTCAGGGACAAACCCTTCACTGTACATCCCGTCCGAGCTAGACATGATAATGACAGTATTTGAAGTTGCTCGCCATAAATTTCTTTGTGGGATTTGTAGTCCTTGAAGTACAGATAATGCTGTGTGACCTGCGGGAGCCTCTGTAGCTCAGAACTACAGAAGAATCATTGGCTGATTAGCCTGCGGATCCACCAGACAGGAAAAAGCGGTATAAATAGTCCGCCCTTCCCTTACTCGCTCTTTCACTGCTGCAGATTCAAGACTGTCTGTTAACCACATTATGGCTGTCATTATAAAAGGAGTTTGTCTTTGGCAGCCGTACAGAAAATACAATGCATCCGTCATAAAATGACCCGATACCTTTGGTGAGTAATCATTTGCAGTTTAATTTATTTTCGCTGCACAGTTTGCTTCAAGATGGCTAACGTTTAGTTAGCTATTTTGGCTTACGAACTTCTTGGATTGCGACTTCCAATGAATAATTTCGTGGAAAAAGCATAGCTAGGTAATTAACTAGCTAATGTTGAAAGTAAATTACCTGCCAACAGGTAAACTTTGAAGCTAGCTAAACGTTGTCAAACTTTAGCTAACTAGCACCACGTGGGTCCATAGTGCCCTAAACTTGATTTTACATTGCTCAACGGTTTAATTAGATTATTGGTCTTTCTATGAAGATAACTTTGTCCAGTTCTGCTACTGAATGATAGTGATCGATATTAGTGACTCTGAGAAAGACATGGGTTTTTACAGCGCTTAATACTAAAATGTAAATGTAGTTATAGTTCGCTAGTCGGCTGGCCTTAATAGAAGCGCGCTAAAGCCTTAACCAGCTTCAGGGAACAACTGCATGAGAATAATGATTTAAGTATTTATCAAACTAGCCATTTGTATCGCGTCTAACAGGTGTTTTGTTCCAGGGGTTCTGATGGCACTGAGGCTGGTCTGTTCTGAAATGAGGCTTTCGGTCTGTCTACAAGGGCGGCTGTAGGAAGTCTATTATATCCGAGGCTGCCATCACCTCTTCAGGTGAGACCCATTTCCCAGTGTTAATCAGCCTGGTAATCAATCTGTTGACTTATAACACATGGCCAGGTTTAAGGAGAAGAGCCAGGGATGACTCAACTAAATAACTTTTCTGACACCTCGTATGAGAGCTGGTAACAGCCTCTGATTCTAACTCTACTCTGAGGCTCTGGTATTAACTGTATATAGGTGTTACTGTAGTAGACTGTCAAACTGTATCCTAGGTGAGGTTTAGGATCTACCTGGACCCCTAAAGTGTTCTTCTGTTTCAGGTTCCATAGAGAGGTGGAGGGGCTTCCCACCATAATGGCTGCCCATCCTGTGTTTTCTCTTGACGCGTTGCGGTGCAGAATCAGGTTGCTGACCTACTCCCAACATGTTCTCCAGACCCTGAAGGGCAGGTTACTGCCTATAGCTGTTAACCGTGTGGTCGGTGTATCAAACTAAGCAGCTCATTCGCGAAACCCTGAATATTGTATTGAATGCAATTTGAAGAGATTAGTATGAAAATGTATGCACTAACTGGAAGTCGCTCTGGATAAGCGCGTCTGCTAAATGACAAATGTAAAAATTTAACGACTGCTCAGTATAACCCTACATTGTAAACTGAAATGGTGAAAAGTGTATTGATGCAATTGTAGGTAAAATGGACAGGATTAAACGCTCTGCTTGCCTGACAAATCCACAAGTGTTCATAAATAAAGTGTGTTCTGGTAGTTTGTGTGAAATGAAGTGATTGGTTGCTAGCAGTTTGTTGTTTCATAGTTCTAATGTAACTTGGCGTGTATGAGAGATCATTGGCAGTACTGACTTACCAGTAGGGGTCAGTAAAGTATCATAATTGGACACGTTCAAGTTGTCAGTGGTTTAAATGATAAGGATACGATGTATAATATGCCATTTAGCAGATGCTTTTATCCAAAGTGACTTACAGTCATATGTATGTCGGCATATTTGCGTTAATGCGAATATTCAATATTTGTCTAATACTCTTAAGGTTAATTTATTTCACTTCAAACTTAGAGCCCAACTAACACAATTCACAATAGCACATTAGCGAAATTAATAGACAATACAGAAATCCACTACAAGACCTTCCGTACAGAACAAGATTAACTACCTTCTGCTCTGACTCTACACCCCAACCTGAGCACTCTGTTCTGCCACCTCCGTGCTCTTGCCACTCCCACTCACCTAGTGGGTGCCTTTCAGAAGCCTTTTGTTTAGTTGAGCATTGCATTCATTCCATTGTTACGTTCCCACAAGACAAACTCAATGTCGCTCACAACAAAGGGAACTAACAAAGAAGTTCACTGACAACCAAAGTACCCAGGGTAACACATGCTTTATAGTACCACATATACCAGTCTCAATCCCTGTCAATAATTGCATAGATTGTTCTAATGTAGATTACGGTCATTAAAATAGTTTAATCTTTTATGGGTTATTCCACCTCAAAGCACAAGGTTGTTCTGAAATAATTTGTTAACATAAGATTAGCATTCCTGCAACATTTTGTTGAAATATAATTTGTTCTCAGAAATTAATTTAATTTGATTGCGTCCAAACACATGGCCCTAGTCTGTGACAGCAAGGTCAGGTGGTATATAACTCCCACGGCCTGTTCTGTAGGCTGTGGTTTACATCTAGAAGAGATCCAAGCACTGCGTGTGTTTGGGTGAGCTACCCCAGCGCCTCAAACTGCTGCCGGCATCTAAAATGAGTACCAGCGTTTTGTTTTCATTCCACTTCGAGCACTGATTACTGCTGTGGCCTACATCATCTAGGAGAGATGCAAGAGCAGATACAGGAAGTCACATCCTCATTATGAACTTCTTGCTCCGGTAGTTGGCAACCGTCCCCAGTTAGCTATCAAGGGAATCGCTGATCTACAAATAACTTGCATCCCAAATATCTTATCATTATGGGGGGAATTCCGACCCGAGTTAAGCGTGCGTAAATGGCAAGCAATTGCCTTTAAAAAAAACAACGTTTATGGGTATTCTGACCTTCAATTTAAACATGAGAATAGCACGCTATTCACCCGCATTTCTTTTGGGGTGGAGATCAAAGAAATGAAGGTGTGGCAGAGGTGTGTCTACAGATACGCCATATTCTGACTGACTTAATTCCACCACCTTTATGCAAGATGAAACAATGAATAAGGTTGAGCAACCAGTCGGTTGTCAGTGAAACACCTTTATTTTTCCCAATAGAAATAACACCATTCTTGCACTGTAATTTCGTAGGATCTCCATGGTTATACCCACAAAACTCAGCAAAAAAAGAAACGTCCCTTTTTCAGGACCCTGTCTTTCAAAGATAATTCGTAAAAATCCAAATAACTTCACTGTTTCCCATTCTTGTTCAATGAACCATAAACAATTAATGAACATGCACCTGTGGAACGGTCGTTAAGACACTAACAGCTTACAGACGGTAGGCAATTAAGGTCACAGTTATGAAAACTTAGGACACTAAAGAGGCCTTCTACTGACTCTGAAAAACACCAAAAGAAAGATGCCCAGGGTCCCTGCTCATCTGCGTGAACGTGCCTTAGGCATGCTGCAAGGAGGCATGAGGACTGCAGATGTGGCCGTACTGTGAGACACCTAAGACAGCGCTACAGGGAGACAGGACGGACAGCTGATCGTCCTCGCAGTGGCAGACCACGTGTAACAACACCTGCACAGGATCGGTACATCCGAACATCACTCCTTCGGGACAGGTACAGGATGGCAACAACAACTGCCCAAGTTACACCAGGAACGCACAATCCCTCCATCAGTGCTCAGACTGTCCGCAATAGGCTGAGAGAGGCTGGACTGAGGGCTCAGTTGTTGAATCTTGTTATGTTCATACAAATACTTACATATGTTAAGTTTGCTGAAAATAAACGCAGTTGACAGTGAGAGGACGTTTCTTTTTTTGCTGAGTTTACATATTATAACTGTCACCTTAGTGTTAGTTTCCGTACATTTTGCATCATTCCATTACATCGTTAGTTTACCTTTCTTTCCTCTGTCACGTTCGTGTGGTTGTTCCTGAGGATCACTAGCAATAGTGGATCATATTAGGCTAACGTGTTACAAGTTGTTGTGCAATAATTTAGGACAATGTAGCCTGTTTGAATTATTATGGAACTCAGACCACACGTAGCAGTTTAAACCTGGAGCATGGTGCACGGTTCACGACGACTGGACCGTTGTCATCACAGTTCCATGATCATTAGAGTAGATTTATAGACTATTATAAAGACTACTGTTCAACCCCTAGTGTACACATTTCTCACCTTCCAATATTTCATGGTTTGAACAATTGAATATGGCAACTTTCAGGATGAATCAAACCACTATTTATGATTGACCAATACATTTTTTGCCTAAAGGCTCTCCAAAACTGTTTTATTATTATTCAAAACACACTGAACAAAAATATAAACGCAACATGTAAAGTGTTGGTCCCATGTTTCATGAGCTGAAATAAAAGATTCCAGAAATATTCCATATGCACAAGCAGCTTATTTCTTGCAAATTCTGTGCACATATTTGTTTACATCCCTGTTAGTGAGCATTTCTGCTTTACCAAGATAATCCATCCACCTGACAGGTGTGACATATCAAGAAGCTAATTAAATTGCAATTGGCATGCTGACTGCAGGTAGTGGGTTAAAGTACTTAAGTAAAAATACTTTAAAGTACTACTTAAGTAGTTTCTTTGGGTATCTGTACTTTACTTTACTATTTATATTTTTGACAACTTTTACTTTTACTTCACTACATTCCTCAAGAAAATAATGTACTTTTTACTCCATACATTTTCCCTGACACCCAAAAGTACTCGTTACATTTTGAATGCTTAGCAGGACAGAAAATGGTCAAATTCACGCACTTATCAAGAGAACATCCCTGGTCATCCCTACTGCCTCTGATCTGGTGGACTCACTAAACACACATGCTTCTTTTGTAAATTATGTCTGAGTGCAGGGGCGGCCTGTTCAATAGGGCGATGCACTGCCAAACGGGAAAAGGAAGGGATTTTTTTTCTAATCAATTATATCACGGCAACAGTAGTTATCAGTGTTGTAATCTATTCGTCTGATCTGCCACAGTGCCACACTGCCACTAAATGTCGAATCAGGCTAAAGTCGTGCTTCAAATGGCTCCCCCCCCTTTTGGGGCGATTTCAGTCAGGTTGAAAATCGCCCAGAAGTCTCTCATAGCCTCTAATGTCAAATCTATTTTTTTCAAATTTCAGAGCCTTCAATACAATCTCTATGGGTGTCTGAGGGCTTGCACTTACGCGCTTTCGTCATACGTAACGTAACCATGAACGTAACTGAGAAAAGAGCGGATTGTGTCTTTGAAAGAAGTTCCTTTTTGTCGGCGAACAAATGAAGATAAATTGGCAACGAAACAATTAGGACCTCCCAGACCAAATTTAATAATTCAACAGGTTTCTACTAAAGGCGGAAAGTCCTACACCCGAGGATTTTCCAAAAATTGGTACGAACGGAAAAATAACATTGCCACTCAACTTGATGAGGGATACAGGCTAGCTGTCCGCCGCCACAACGATGAGGTTAGTGTTGATAATCACAAGTTTACTGGAGAACTGAGACCAAGTAGAGACTTTGGACAGGGTGGATATGGTGTAATAAAGGCAGTTTATTCAGAGGTAAAGATATCTGGAATCGCGTGCACGGACCCGTTCGTCAAACTCTTAGGGAGCTATAAATTAAGCCCCATTACTTACCATATCAGATAAGAGAAATTGCTGCAGCTACATATATTTTACATCCTGGCCCTACATAGTTCACTATTTGCATCACTTACCAACATATTACATGTGGTCATATATGCTTGGAAAGTGGAGATGCCATAGAACGTCAAAAAAGTAAACATTGCTGGAGACACATTGCCGTTTTGGAGAAGACATCGCGTTTGCTAGCGAAGAGATTTGTTGTGGCAAATGAACTTGGGCTGGGAATTGCCAGGAACCTCACGATAAGATATATGCATCAGCATTGCGAGTCTCATGATTCTATACGTATTGCGATTCGATACTGTGATTTTATTGCGCACCATATGTCTGTTGCAGAGGGATCAGAAAGCCATGAGAACGAGTTTTGATCAGTCATGGAAATAAAAGTGCTGAAAACAAATTGGCTCCCAATGTGAAAAGATTGAGAACAAGCTATGAAGGAACAATAATGGTGTTTTGGTGCAGGTACAGCCAACTAGCGCTAAAATATTGCGATATTGTCAATACAGTATATCGTAAAGTATCACTATGTAACTCGATTTCTTTCACCCCAATCCCTAAAATTAACGGTAAATAACTGAATTGTTTGCCCCACATTTAGCTAAGATGATTAGCTAGCCAGCTAAAATGTTTTATTTAGTTAGCAGTCGCATCTACAATAGTTTACTGTCAATAACATGTCTCCAAAAATGATGTGGTGTCTCCAATTGTGTTGACATTTTACAATTGCGATGCGCATCCATGAGTATCCACTTTCTGTAGCTCAGCTGGTAGAGCATGGCGCTTGTAACGCCAAGGTAGTGGGTTCGATCCCCGGGACCACCCATACACAAAAATGTATGCACGCATGACTGTAAGTCGCTTTGGATAAAAGCGTCTGCTAAATGGCATATTATTATTATTATTATTATTATTATTATTATTATTATTATTATCTGAAGAGAGCCCCGAAACATTGTGTGCAGACATTTTATGCAATAAATGAAGTAGGTTGAATCTAGTAGTTCTGATCTTCTGATTGGTCCTGATGAGTTGGGCGAGGTCCCCTCCAGGCTACTGTCACTGTTGCATTGGCTCTGAGTCGGGTTCTCTGTCTTCAAATGTTCAGCCTAAGAGAGGGGATTTTTGTGTGTGTGTGTGTGTGTGTGTGTGTGTGTGTGTTTAACAGTGATGATGTGTGTGTGTGTGTGTGTGTGTGTGTGTGTGTTTAACAGTGATGATGTGTGTGTGTGTGTGTTTGTGTGTGTGTGTGTGTGTGTCCTCAGAGCAAGAACTCGTGAGTTGGAAGAACTGAGAGGCCTATGGCGTGGGTGTTGTCCTTGGCCACCTGCTGACAAGGCTGACAAGATAGGACCCTTTTGTCCATTGTTATTGGATAGGAACAGAACTTATAACCAGCTCCTGACCTAAATAGATCTTAGCACAACATTTTACTCAACATATCATATTCCATATTCACTATAACAAATATATTTACTACGACATTAGCAAGAACCGCCACATCCTCAGCCGGCTAATCCAGTGTGTGAAGTTTTGCGGAGTGTTTGAGTTAGCTTTGCGAGGCAAAGATGAAACTGAGGGCTCCACCAACCCTGGTAAGCCAACACTTTTGAGATCAGTCAATAAATGCTTCTGGTATTGACTTATATGCTGCCCCTGTCTTCATGTTGTTGCTGGACATATCTTTTTTAAAAATGTGTGTAGGTCACCTAAATCATCAGAAAAATTGCCCCCCCTGAGAATTTTTTCAGGAGCCGCCACTGTCTGAGTGTTGGATTGTGCCCCTGGCTATCCGTAAATTAAAACAAAACATGAAAATGGTGCCGTCTGGTTTGCTTAATATAAGGAATGTGAAATGATTTATACTTTTACTTTTGATACTTAAGTACATTTTAGCAATTACATTTACTTTTTATATTTAAAACCAAATACTTTTAGACTTTTACTCAAGTAGTATTTTACTGGGTGACTTTCACTTGAGTAATTTTCTATTAAGGTACCTTTACTTTTACTCAAGTATGACAATTGGGTACTTTTTCCACCACTGACTGCAGGAATGTCCACCAGAGCTGTTGCCAGAGAATTTAATGTTCATTGCTCTAACGTCGTTTTAAAGAATTTGGCAGTACGTTCAACCGGCCTCATAACCGCAGACCATGTGTAACCACGCCAGCTCAGGACCTCCACATCCGGCTTCTTCACCTACGGGAATGTCAGTATTTCTGTCTCTAAAAAAGCCCTTTTGTGGGGAAAAAAACTCATTCTGATTGGTTGGGCCTGGCTCCCAAGTGGGTGGGCCAATGCCCTTCCAGGCCCACCAATGGCTGTGCCCCTGCCCAGGCATGTGAAATCCAAAGATTAGGGCCTAATCTATTTATTTAAATGTACTGATTTCCTTTTATGAACAAACTCAGCAAAATCTTTGAAATTGTTGCATGTTGCGTTTATGTTTTTGTTCAGTATACTTTCCTAACCCTAAATAATATACAAGATCAGAGTATTTCTAATCTACCAATTGGCGCTGAAAATGAGACAAATAGGCATGTATTTGCTTTCTTTCATTGATCCCTAACATTTTGAACCGTTCTCTCCATATAGTGAGTCTGTCGAGAAAATTCAAATTAAAAAGGTACACCAAATTTAAAGGGATGGCTTTAGATAAATGTACTGAAAACCCTATTGAATGAAAACTCCACGAGAAAATCTGTTGGCCAGCAAGTGGGAGGGTTTTCAGCGGTTGAATTACATTTATGTAGCAGGAGCAAGGGAACCACGGCTGCAAAGCCCGTTACGCACCTTCATAAGGTAAGTGTGAATACCAACTACTGAGAAGTGGGAAAGGCGTAAATGTTTTAAGTCTGAATCGGGCCCTATGTGATCAAGCTTGGCGATTCTTCTGCGCCTTGCTTTGCTCCTTAAACTAGTCCTCCCAAAAACTGGATGTCTTTACTTCTTGCTGCGGTGGTGTGCTGCCATCTTTACTTCTTGCTGCGGTGGTGTGCTGCCATCTTTACTTCTTGCTGCGGTGGTGTGCTGCCATCTTTACTTCTTGCTGTGGTGGTGTGCTGCCATCTTTACTTCTTGCTGCGGTGGTGTGCTGCCATCTTTACTTCTTGCCGCGGTGGTGTGCTGCCATCTTTACTTCTTGCTGCGGTAGTGTGCTGCCACCACCCGGTAGCTCTCTGGGGTGAGGTCCTTGGTGTTGGGGGACATGGGAGAGGTCTTCCCATCCACTCTGGAGATCTGGAGCATCCGACATGGGTCGTGTTTCAGCAGGTAGCTCTCAAAGGTCTCCCAGCCTCCTCCCACACGCACCATCACATGCTTGTTGTGTAGCATCTAGGAGAAGAAGAATATTACTGTATTGTCCAGTCAGTGTTCAACAATGTTCTACTTTATCCCAGGCAAGGCATGTAGAAACTGGGATAACCTTTAGCTGACAATATAATTTCATGGTGTAGTACAGGGCTATTCAAATCCGATCCTGGAGGTCCAGAATACTGCTGATTTTCTGTTCTACCCTGATGATTAATAGCAACCACCTGGTGTCCCAGGTCTAAATCAGACCTTGATTAGAGGGGAACAATAAAAATCACAATGGAACTGGCTTTGAGGTCCAGATTTGAAATTGCCTTTTTTATTAGTTGGACATTTTACTCTAGAATCCATAGCTACTACTACAACACTGAACAAAAATATCAACGCAACATGTGAAGTGTTGTTCCCATGTTTCATGAGCTGAAATAAAAAAAATCACAGAAATTTTGCATACGCAGAAAAACGTATTTCTCTCAAATTCTGTGCACAAATTTGTTTACATCCCTGTTAGTGAGCATTTCTCCTTTGCCAAGATAATCCATCCACTTGACAGGTGTGGCATATCAAGAAGCTGATTTAAACAGCATGATCATTACACAGGTGCAACTTGTGCTGGGGACAATAAAAGGCCACTCTAAAACGTGCAGTTTTGTCACACAACACAAAGCCACAGATGTCTCAAGTTTTGAGGGAGCGTTCAATTGGTGTGCTGACTGCAGGAATGTCCACCAGAGCTGTTGCCAGAGAATTTAATGTTAATTTCTCTACCATAAGCCTCCTCCAATGTCGTTTTAGAGAATTTGGCAGTACGTCCAACCAGCCTCACAACCGCAGACTACGTGTAACCACGCCAGCCCAGGACCTCCACATCCAGCTTCTTCACCTGCGGGATCGTCTGAGACCAGCCACCCGGACAGCTGATGAAACTGAGGAGTATTTCAGTCTGTAATAAAGCCCTTTTGTTGGAGAAAAAAAACGTATTCTGATTGGCTGGGCCTTGCTCCCCAGTGGGTGGGCCAGTCTCCCAAGTGGGTGGGCCTACCCAGGCCCATCCATAGCTCCGCCCCTGCCCAGTCATGTGAAATCCATAGATTAGGGCCTCATTTATTTATTTCAATTGACTGATTTCCTTAAATGAACTGTAACTCAGTCAAATCTTTGAAATTGTTGCATGTTGCTTTTAACATTTTTTGTTCAGTACAATAGTTTGCACATTATTAACAATGGCATTGTTGGATTCCTTTTCACTACTAAATGACTCAAAACCAGAACATGCTGTGGTTAACCAATACATTGTAATGTGGGCTGCATTTTATATAGCAATATTGAAGTTACAACTGTTTGTCCGCTCATGCTGCTTGCTACATATTACACATTTCCTGGGTGTGTTGGGTACCATGGCAACCTCCTTACGCCACACCAATAAATAGCAGGAGGGAGAAATAAAAAGGCCGTTGTCGTCGGACACAAACTTTTATTTTACTATCCTTGTTGGACCCAAACAATTGATTCTCATTCAAAGTCCTATTTTCCCTAACCCCAAAACCTAACCCTAACTTCTAACTCTAACCGCTAAGCCTAAAATAGCCTTTTTCCTTGTGCGGACCAGAAAAATGTCCCCACTTGTCTGAATTTTCCTTGTTTTACAATAGTAAAACCAAACACAAACACAAAAAAATTTCTATAACTTTCATACGTTGTGTTTTAACTGCATGGGAAACAGGTCATACGTTGTGTTTTAACTGCATGGGAAACAGGTCATACGTTGTGTTTTAACTGCATGGGAAACAGGTCATACGTTGTGTTTTAACTGCATGGGAAACAGGTCATACGTTGTGTTTTAACTGCATGGGAAACAGGTCATACGTTGTGTTTTAACTGCATGGGAAACAGGTCATACGTTGTGTTTTAACTGCATGGGAAACAGGTCATACGTTGTGTTTTAACTGCATGGGAAACAGGTCATACGTTGTGTTTTAACTGCATGGGAAACAGGTCATACGTTGTGTTTTAACTGCATGGGAAACAGGTCACACGTTGTGTTTTAACTGCATGGGAAACAGGTCACACGTTGTGTTTTAACTGCATGGGAAACAGGTCACACGTTGTGTTTTAACTGCATGGGAAACAGGTCACACGTTGTGTTTTAACTGCATGGGAAACAGGTCATACGTTGTGTTTTAACTGCATGGGAAACAGGTCATACGTTGTGTTTTAACTGCATGGGAAACAGGTCATACGTTGTGTTTTAACTGCATGGGAAACAGGTCATACGTTGTGTTTTAACTGCATGGGAAACAGGTCATACGTTGTGTTTTAACTGCATGGGAAACAGGTCATACGTTGTGTTTTAACTGCATGGGAAACAGGTCATACGTTGTGTTTTAACTGCATGGGAAACAGGTCATACGTTGTGTTTTAACTGCATGGGAAACAGGTCATACGTTGTGTTTTAACTGCATGGGAAACAGGTCATACGTTGTGTTTTAACTGCATGGGAAACAGGTCATACGTTGTGTTTTAACTGCATGGGAAACAGGTCATACGTTGTGTTTTAACTGCATGGGAAACAGGTCATACGTTGTGTTTTAACTGCATGGGAAACAGGTCATACGTTGTGTTTTAACTGCATGGGAAACAGGTCACACATTGTGTTTTAACTGCATGGGAAACAGGTCACACGTTGTGTTTTAACTGCATGGGAAACAGGTCATACGTTGTGTTTTAACTGCATGGGAAACAGGTCACACGTTGTGTTTTAACTGCATGGGAAACAGGTCATACGTTGTGTTTTAACTGCATGGGAAACAGGTCATACGTTGTGTTTTAACTGCATGGGAAACAGGTCACACGTTGTGTTTTAACTGCATGGGAAACAGGTCATACGTTGTGTTTTAACTGCATGGGAAACAGGTCATACGTTGTGTTTTAACTGCATGGGAAACAGGTCATACGTTGTGTTTTAACTGCATGGGAAACAGGTCATACGTTGTGTTTTAACTGCATGGGAAACAGGTCATACGAATGCTACTAATGGCATGATATAAACAACAAGATAACAAATCAGATCAGAAGCTCTTTCAAACACGAGCTTTACAATTCAAGCAGCTAAAACCATTAGAGTGTCACTGACAGGAAGAACCAGTTTGACCCAGTGCAGGCATAAAGCCAAAACACTATATATACACAGGCATACTGCTGGTTGTTGCTGACTGTTGGCCTTTAATGGGACCGCTGAAGCGCGCTGAAGCGTGTAGCATGTAAAAATAGTCTGTCCTCGGTTGCAACGCTCACTACCGAGTTCCAAACTGCCTCTGGAAGCAACGTCGAGCACAAGAACTGTTCGTCGGCAGCTTCGTGAAATGGGTTTCCATGGCCGAGCAGCCGCACACAGGCCTAACATCACCATGCGCAACGCCAAGCGTCGGCTGGAGTGGTGAAAAGCTCGCCGCCATTGGACTGTGGAGCAGTGGAAACGCGTTCTCTGGAGCGATGAATCACGCTTCACCATCTGGCAGTCCGACGGACTAATCTGGGTTTGGTGGATGCCAGGAGAACGCCACCAGCCCGAATGCATAGTGTCAACTGTAAAGTTTGGTGGAGGAGGAATAATGGTCTGGGGCTGTTCTTCATGGTTCTGGCTAGGACCCTTAGTTCCAGTGAAGGGAAATCTTAACGCTACAGCATTCAATGACATTCTAGACGATTCTGTACTTCCAACTTTGTGGCAATAGTTTGGGAAAGGCCCTTTCCTGTTTCAGCACAAAAGCGAGGTCCATACAGAAATGGTTTGTTGAGATCAGTGTGGAAGAACTCGACTGG
This sequence comes from Coregonus ussuriensis, assembly GCA_031479575.1. Classification (NCBI taxonomy): domain Eukaryota; kingdom Metazoa; phylum Chordata; class Actinopteri; order Salmoniformes; family Salmonidae; genus Coregonus; species Coregonus ussuriensis. The sequence continues at coordinate 11,813,607 of CM062498.1, read as the reverse complement.
CCTGCACAGAGCCCTGACCTCAACCCCATTGAACGCCTTTGGGATGAATTGGAACGCCGACTGCGAGCCAGGCCTAATCGCCCCCGAACATCAGTGCCCGATCTCACTAATGCTCATGGCTGAATGGAAGTGGAAAGCCTTCGCAGAAGAGTGGAGGCTGTTATAGCAGCAAAGGGGGAACCAACTCCATATTAATGCCCATGATTTTGGAATGAGATGTTCGGCGAGCAGGGGTCCACATACTTTTTACTAGTGTATGTAGCTCGCCTCCAGCAGCATAATATAATAACATTAAACATTTATAAGGCTCTTAACAGAATCAATCAACAGTCCATTGGCAGGGCAGTGGTTCCAATCATGACAGTATGACCCCCGGCTCTGTGACTAGGGAATATAATGGGCTTTTGGTACAGAGGCATTTTCAATCATGAATCTATGGTGCAGGGAGACAGGGGGGACGCCGGCTAGATCTGTACCCAGGACAGAGAGAGGGGAGCCTTGGGGTGGCCTTGCGGCCTCCTGTGATCTCAAAGTATCAGATTGGTCAGTCCCCTCAGTAGAGGTACAACAAATTCATTTACTCAGAGGGCTGAGAAGGTCAGTCTCCACTGACTGACTGCTTGTGGAAGGCCAAGGGACTATTCATTATTCTATATACTGCATACACTACAGTCAGCCTACATCGTTGGCTTTTTAGCTGGAGGATAAGGGACCGGCTTTGTTTTGTATATGCCTACATCAGTCACTGGCTTCGTCAATAAGTGATGTCAGTAAGTCCCCACAGTGACCGTACATACAGTGAGGGGAAAAAAGTATTTGATCCCCTGCTGATTTTGTACGTTTGCCCACTGACAAAGACATGATCAGTCTATAATTTTAATGGTAGGTTTATTTGAACATTGAGAGACAGAATAATTTTAAAAAATCCAGAAAAACGCATGTCAAAAATGTTATAAATTGATTTGCATTTTAAATGAGGGAAATAAGTATTTGATCCCCTCTCAATCAGAAAGATTTCTGGCTCCCAGGTGTCTTTTATACAGGTAACGAGCTGAGATTAGGAGCACACTCTTAAAGGGAGTGCTTCTAATCTCAGCTTGTTACCTGTATGAAATACACCTGTCCACAGAAGCAATCAATCAATCAATCAGATTCCAAACTCTCCACCATGGCCAAGACCAAAGAGCTCTCCAAGGATGTCAGGGACAAGATTGTAGACCTACACAAGGCTGGAATGGGCTACAAGACCATCGCAAAGCAGCTTGGTGAGAAGGTGACAACAGTTGTACACCCAGAACTACACGGGAGGATCTTGTCAATGATCTTAAGGCAGCTGGGACCATAGTCACCAAGAAAACAATTGGTAATAATAATAATAATATGCCATTTAGCAGACACTTTTATCCAAAGCGACTTACAGTCATGCGTGCATACATTTTTGTGTATGGGTGGTCCCGGGGATCGAACCCACTACCTTGGCGTTACAAGCGCTGTGCTCTACCAGCTGAGCTACAGAGGACCACACTACGCCGTGAAGGACTGAAATCCTGCAGCGCCCGCAAGGTCCCCCTGCTCAAGAAAGCACATATACAGGCCCATCTGAAGTTTGCCAATAAACATCTGAATGAGTCAGAGGAGATCTGGGTGAAAGTGTTGTGGTCAGATGAGACCAAAATCGAGCTCTTTGGCATCAACTCAACTCGCCGTGTTTGGAGGAGGAGGAATGCTGCCTATGACCCCAAGAACACCATCCCCACCGTCAAACATGGAGGTGGAAACATTATGCTTTGGAGTGTTTTTCTGCTAAGGGGACAGGACAACTTCACCGCATCAAAGGGACGATGGACGGGGCCCTGTACCGTCAAATCTTGGGTGAGAACCTCCTTCCCTCAGCCAGGGCATTGAAAATGGGTCGTGGATGGGTATTCCAGCATAACAATGACCCAAAACACATGGCCAAGGCAACAAAGAACTGTCTCAAGAAGAAGCACATTAAGGTCCTGGAGTGGCCTAGCCAGTCTCCAGACCTTAATCCCATAGAAAATCTGTGGAGGGAGCTGAAGGTTCGAGTTGCCAAACGTCAGCCTCGAAACCTTAATGACTTGGAGAAGATCTGCAAAGAGGATTGGGACAAAATCCCTCCTGAGATGTGTGCAAACCTGGTGGCCAACTACAAGAAATGTCTGACCTCTGTGATTGCCAACAAGGGTTTTGCCACCAAGTACTAAGTCCTGTTTTGCAGAGGGGTCAAATACTTATTTCCCTCATTAAAATGCAAATACATTTATAACATTTTTGACATGCGTTTTTCTGGATTTTTTTGTTGTTCTGTCTCTCACTGTTCAAATAAACCTACCATTAAAATTATAGACTGATCATTTCTTTGTCAGTGGGCAAACGTACAAAATCAGCAGGGGATCAAATACTTTTTTCCCTTACTGTACATACCCCAACCAGACGCCATGGATTACAGGCAACATCCGCACTGAGCTAAAGGGTAGAGCTACCGCTTTCAAGGAGCGGGACTCTAACCCGGAAGCTTATAAGAAATCCCGCTATGCCCTCCGACGAACCATCAAACAGGCAAAGAGTCAATACAGGACTAAGATTGAATCGTACTACACAGGCTCCGACGCTCGTCAGATGTGACAGGGCTTGCAAACTATTACGGACTACAAAGGGAAGCACAGCCGTGAGCTTCCCAGTGACACGAGCGTACCAGATGAGCTAAACCACTTCTAACAGTCATAGACTGTTCTCTCTGCTACCGCACGGCAAGCGGTACCGGAGCGCCAAGTCTAGGTCCAAGAGGCTTCTAAACAGCTTCTACCCCCAAGCCATAAGACTCCTGATCATCTAATCAAATGGCTACCCAGACTATTTTCATTGTCCCCCCCCCCCCTCTTTTACGCTGCTGCTACTCTGTTTATTATCTATGCATAGTCACTTTAACTCTAACCACATGTACATATTACCTCAATTACCTCGACTAACCGGTGCCCCCGCACATTGACTCTGTACCGGTAGCCCCTGTATATAGCCTCCCTACTGTTATTTCACATTGACTCTGTACCGGTACCCCCCTGTATATAGCCTCCCTACTGTTATTTCACATTGACTCTGTACCGGTACCCCCCTGTATATAGCCTCCCTACTGTTATTTCACATTGACTCTGTACCGGTACCCCCTGTATATAGCCTCCCTACTGTTATTTCACATTGACTCTGTACCGGTACCCCCTGTATATAGCCTCCCTACTGTTATTTCACATTGACTCTGTACCGGTACCCCCTGTATATAGCCTCCCTACTGTTATTTCCCATTGACTCAGTACCGGTACCCCCTGTATATAGCCTCCCTACTGTTATTTCACATTGACTCTGTACCGGTACCCCCTGTATATAGCCTCCCTACTGTTATTTCACATTGACTCTGTACCGGTACCCCCTGTATATAGCCTCCCTACTGTTATTTCACATTGACTCTGTACCGGTACCCCCTGTATATAGCCTCCCTACTGTTATTTCACATTGACTCTGTACCGGTACCCCCTGTATATAGCCTCCCTACTGTTATTTCCCATTGACTCAGTACCCATTGACTCAGTACCGGTACCCCCTGTATATAGCCTCCCTACTGTTATTTCACATTGACTCTGTACCGGTACCCCCTATATATAGCCTCACTACTGTTATTTCACATTGACTCTGTACCGGTACCCCCTGTATATAGCCTCCCTACTGTTATTTCACATTGACTCTGTACCGGTACCCCCTGTATATAGCCTCACTACTGTTATTTCACATTGACTCTGTACCGGTACCCCCTGTATATAGCCTCCCTACTGTTATTTCACATTGACTCTGTACCGGTACCCCCTGTATATAGCCTCCCTACTGTTATTTCCCATTGACTCTGTACCGGTACCCCCTGTATATAGCCTCCCTACTGTTATTTCACATTTACTCTGTACCGGTACCCCCTGTATATAGCCTCCCTACTGTTATTCTACTGCTGCTCTTTAATTATTTGTTATTTTTCAATTTTTCTTATTTTTTACTTATATATTTTTTACTTAACACTTATTTTTCTTAAAACTGCATTGTTGGTTAAGGGCTTGTAAGTAAGCATTTCACTGTAAGGTCTACACCTGTTGTTTTCGGCGCATGTGACAAATTTGATTTGATTTGATCCTTGTCTTTCTCCTGAAGGACATGATTGCATTGCACCACAACCCCTTTTTATTTTGTCTTCAGATGACTGTGGGCTGAAAATGAATTCCTCTCCTAGCAAAGGATGATATTTCTGACCTGTCAGCAATGCATTGTATTGGAGAAGAGGCAGAGTGGAGAGCGAGAGAGAGGGGGAGAGCGAGAGTGAGGGGGAGAGTGAGAGAGAGAGAGAGGGAGAGAGAGGGGGAGAGCGAGAGTGAGGGGGAGAGTGAGAGAGAGAGAGAGGGAGAGAGAGGGGGAGAGGAGAGAGAGGGGGAGAGCGAGAGAGAGGGAAAGAGGAGAGAGGGAGAGCGAAAGAGAGGGGGAGATGAGAGAGAGAAGAGAGAGGAGAGAGAGAGAGGAGAGGGAGAGAGAGAGAGCGAGAGAGAGAGAGCGGGGGAGAGGAGAGAGAGAGGGAAAGAGGAGAGAGGGAGAGCGAAAGAGAGGGGGAGATGAGAGAGAGAGAAGAGAGAGGAGAGAGAGAGAGGAGAGGGAGAGAGAGAGAGCGAGAGAGAGAGAGCGGGGGAGAGGAGAGAGAGAGAGCGAGAGGAGAGAGAGAGGGGGGGGGGGGCGGTGAAAAAGGGAGAGGGAGGAGCCATTCTGCAGGAATTTTAATTAAACCTTCCCTCTCAGTGAAGGGAGAGCGCTGTGCTGAGAGGTTGAGGGTCACAACTGTGACCTGCTGGAATTGTCTAGCAGGAAGCTCTCATATAAAACTCACAGTAACATACGTTCTATTCCATCCAACACTCTAGAGTCTAAGAGGTGCATTCTTGGGAATCCAATTTGAACAGCCATTGGTAAAAAAGAATCAAGACTCTCGCCTTGGTTGTGACTTGTCCTTGGTTGCTCAGCAACTCATGTATGGCTGAAAGAAACACTGTCTATCGTACAAAAGGCAGAGAATGCTGGGTATTCACATTTTGCGCGATAGAACATATTTTCTTGGGGGAAAGCTTCCAGCTAGATAGACACTGTAGATCTAGCACATCTTGGATGGTAATTTCAGTGGATATTTTTCTCCTCCTCCTATATCCTTTTAGTTTAGTGATTTTCATGTAATGATCAGTGCACCGATGTTCACTGTATATTTCAGCTATCTGTCAGTAGAGGGCACCATCGGACCAAAAGGTTTATTACAGACCCTGAACACTGGTCCATGTCCGTTGAAAACCAGACTGACGTTCAGAACCTCTCTTATTCTCCAGTTAATGATCCTTACAGAGATATCCATCCAGAAGCAGAAGCTGCGCTACCAGTAGAGTGGATTGTCAGCACATCACAGTCCAGATCCTCCTGCCACAGCATCCTCGTTCTCAGACCAGAATCCTGGTTTGGGGTTGCCAAGTAACCGAGATCCCAAGGGCACCAGCGCTACCTCACCGATCTGTCCTTGTTAATAGACTTCATTGGTGAAAAGGTGCTTTTTGCAAGGTCTGTTTGAGGTACAGCATTTATTTAGCTACATAAGAAAATATGTATTTTATGAAAATGGAGAGGATTATGAATAAGTGCAGTTAGCTCAATGGCAACAATAATAGCATTATCCTTAAGCATCTTTATATAATCCTATGGATTATTTATCAAGCCTGTTGGATTGATCCTGAGAGCTCTCTTATCTCAGTACAGTGGTCCTCTGGTAGCTCAGCTGGTAGAGCATGGCGCTTGCAACGCCAGGGTAGTGGGTTCGATCCCCGGGACCACCCATACGTAAAAATATATGCGCACATGACTGTAAGTTGCTTTGGATAAAAAGCGTCTGCTAAATGGCATATTGTAGTGGGTGAACCAGAACCACTGGTTGGCCCATAGAGGTAGAAAGAGGAGTCTAGATGAACAATGCAAGGACAAAGAGGAGTCCTCTTTCTATCTCTATGGGTTGGCCTCTTCGCCTACAGACATAGTCGGAATACCATCGCCAGTCAATTAAACCTCGCAGCAGCAGAGGAGCTGCTACCAGCAGAGACAATGGGATGTCTGTTATCCCACAGTCAGGCAGTCCAAATATCAACACACTGCAATGTGCACTGTAATGGTATGAATGTGGCCCTTGTCCCAAATGGCACCCTATTAGTTAGCGCACTATTAATGACCCGGGGGGGCCCTGGTGAAAAGTAGTGCACTATACAGGGGAGTAGGGTGCTATTTGGGACCCACCCTGTGACCTTACATTGAGATAAGGTCCCGTGTAGCTCAGTTGGTAGAGCATGGCGCTTGCAACGGCAGGGGTTGTGGGTTTGATTTCCACGGGGGGGGGGGGGCCAGTATGAAAACTGTATGCACTCACTAACTGTAAGTCGCTCTGGATAAGAGCGTCTGCTAAATGACTAAAACGTTAAATGTAAATAAGGAACCTTATTGTTGAAACCCCATATCAGCCTGACTAAATCCTGACTAAAGTGACAGTTCAATAAAAAATGAAGTCTGTGGGTAAGCCAAAATCCAGACTCATTAAAAATTCAGACTCATCAAATCTCAGAACAATGAGAAAAGAGTGGGTTTGCAATGTGGACAGAATAGGCTGAGTCATTCAACAGCCATCTGTAGTCATAGATGGTCTATGGACACTGAGGAGCAATGGGCCTAAGGGAGTAAGGAATTCTGTAGACGACATACAACTCATATTCAACTCATAAAATATATATGATATTATACTATGGTCTAAATACTGTAGTATTTTTTTTTGTTTTTTTCTTCATTTTTATTATTTATTTATTTAATGGGGGTAGATCAGCTTTAATATTGCAGATAGATTGTAACTTCCATCAATGTAATTGTCTGCATCACTTCCTATCCCCCATATGTTTTTTTCTCTCGCAAATATATATATATATATGTACAGTGGGGGGAAAAAGTATTTAGTCAGCCACCAATTGTGCAAGTTCTCCCACTTAAAAAGATGAGAGAGGCCTGTAATTTTCATCATAGGTACACGTCAACTATGACAGACAAATTGAGATTTTTTTTTCTCCAGCAAATCACATTGTAGGATTTTTAATGAATTTATTTGCAAATTATGGTGGAAAATAAGTATTTGGTCACCTACAAACAAGCAAGATTTCTGGCTCTCACAGACCTGTAACTTCTTCTTTATGAGGCTCCTCTGTCCTCCACTCATTACCTGTATTAATGGCACCTGTTTAAACTTGTTATCAGTATAAAAGACACCTGTCCACAACCTCAAACAGTCACACTCCAAACTCCACTATGGCCAAGACCAAAGAGCTGTCAAAGGACACCAGAAACAAAATTGTAGACCTGCACCAGGCTGGGAAGATTGAATCTGCAATAGGTAAGCAGCTTGGTTTGAAGAAATCAACTGTGGGAGCAATTATTAGGAAATGGAAGACCTACAAGACCACTGATAATCTCCCTCGATCTGGGGCTCCACGCAAGATCTCACCCCGTGGGGTCAAAATGATCCCAAGAACGGTGAGCAAAAATCCCAGAACCACACGGGGGGACCTAGTGAATGACCTGCAGAGAGCTGGGACCAAAGTAACAAAGCCTACCATCAGTAACACACTACACCGCCAGGGACTCAAATCCTGCCGTGCCAGACGTGTTCCCCTGCTTAAGCCAGTACATGTCCAGGCCCGTCTGAAGTTTGCTAGAGTGCATTTGGATGATCCAGAAGAGGATTGGGAGAATGTCATATGGTCAGATGAAACCAAAATAGAACTTTTTGGTAAAAACTCAACTCGTCGTGTTTGGAGGACAAAGAATGCTGAGTTGCATCCAAAGAACACCATACCTACTGTGAAGCATGGGGGTGGAAACATCATGCTTTGGGGCTGTTTTTCTGCAAAGGGACCAGGACGACTGATCCGTGTAAAGGAAAGAATGAATGGGGCCATGTATCGTCAGATTTTGAGTGAAAACCTCCTTCCATCAGCAAGGGCATTGAAGATGAAACGTGGCTGGGTCTTTCAGCATGACAATGATCCCAAGTAAGCATTTCATTGTAAGGTCTACACCTGTTGTATTCGGCGCATGTGACAAATCAAATTTGATTTGATCCCACCTAACCCAAAACATTTGGTCAAAGCTATTTCGGTAGTTACAGTCCAAGCCCAATTTAAAGTCCAGCTGCCTGCTAGCTATGTGGCTGAATCGTGCGTAACTAGAAAATCATGTTAGAAAAACAAGGTTCTTGTCCCAGAGGTTGGTCCAGTGGTTAATCCTCCTTCATTTCACACCGTCTCAACAAACAACAACAAAATACCAAAAGGGAAGGGGAGATCCATTCCCCTTTCAACAAGCAAAAACAAGGTTATTGTGTAACAAGTTCTAAGATGAGGTGTCACCCACCCTGATGAAGAGCATCTTCTCCCCGACCCGGTAGCGGCCCTGGGCCTGTCTCTCCACACAGAACCTATTGGGACACTTGCAGGGAGGGTCCTCAGAGATATGCTTTACCTGAAACACACACACACGCACACACTTTAAATACTTTATTTGAATCCACAAATTCATACAATGAGGATTGTAACGTTTCAGGACAGAGATATCTGGACCCCTAGGGAAACAGACAGCACCTTCTGGACCCCTGGGGAAACAGACAGCACCTTCTGGATCCCTGGGGAAACAGACAGCACCTTCTGGACCCCTGGGGAAACAGACAGCACCTTCTGGACCCCTGGGGAAACAGACAGCACCTTCTGGACCCCTGGGGAAACAGACAGCACCTTCTGGACCCCTGGGGAAACAGACAGCACCTTCTGGACCCCTGGGGAAACAGACAGCACCTTCTGGACCCCTGGGGAAACAGACAGCACCTTCTGGACCCCTGGGGAAACAGACAGCACCTTCTGGACCCATGGGGAAACAGACAGCACCTTCTGGACCCCTAGGGAAACAGACAACACCTTCTCCTCCACACAGCAAGGCTGCCCATGACTGCTGATACAGAACAGTACCTCTCTACCCTCATCTTATGTAGGCCTGCTATCTGAAGGCCAGGTACGGTCAGCCTGTGAACACGACCCAGACTGCTATCTGAAGGCCAGGTACGGTCAGCCTGTGAACACGGCCCAGACTGCTATCTGAAGGCTGGACACGGGCCCAGACTGCTATCTGAAGGCCAGGTACGGTCAGCCTGTGAACACGGCCCAGACTGCTATCTGAAGGCTAGGTATGGTCAGCCTGTGAACATGTCCCAGACTTCCCAATATCACCACAGCAAGCCTGCACTGATATCCAAGGCCTGTTCAGGCGTGACGAGGGGCTGGTATTTAAACAGCTCGTCAGAAAAGGCCTGTTCAGGCGTGACGAGGGGCTGGTATTTAAACAGCTTGCCAGAAAAGGCCTGTTCAGGCGTGATGAGGGGCTGGTATTTAAACAGCTCGTCAGAAAAGGCCTGTTCAGGCGTGATGAGGGGCTGGTATTTAAACAGCTCGTCAGAAAAGGCCTGTTCAGGCGTGATGAGGGGCTGGTATTTAAACAGCTCGTCAGAAAAGGGCCTGTTCAGGCGTGATGAGGGGCTGGTATTTAAACAGCTCGTCAGAAAAGGCCTGTTCAGGCGTGACGAGGGGCTGGTATTTAAACAGCTCGTCAGAAAAGGCCTGTTCAGGCGTGACGAGGGGCTGGTATTTAAACAGCTCGTCAGAAAAGGCCTGTTCAGGCGTGACGAGGGGCTGGTATTTAAACAGCTCGTCAGAAAAGGCCTGTTCAGGCGTGACGAGGGGCTGGTATTTAAGCAGCTCGTCAGAAAAGGCCTGTTCAGGCGTGACGAGGGGCTGGTATTTAAGCAGCTCGTCAGAAAAGGCCTGTTCAGGCGTGACGAGGGGCTGGTATTTAAGCAGCTCGTCAGAAAAGGCCTGTTCAGGCGTGACGAGGGGCTGGTATTTAAACAGCTTGTCAGAAAAGGCCTGTTCAGGCGTGATGAGTGTTTGCTTGTTTACTGTTTTTGTGGGGACAAATTACTGGAAACCCTTTAAGAAATTCCCCAAAATGTCCATGGAAAAGTTCACATTCCCTGAAATTCCAGGAATTTTGCCACCCTACTCACAGCATCATCCAACAGCTTCCCTGTGCTCTTCTTGCTAGATGACGAGCACTTCATAGGAGAGGGGGATGGAGAGGGGGATGGAGAGGGGGATGGAGAGAGGGAGACAGGTAGAGGTAGAGGTGCTTTCTCCTCCTGTTCTATCTCCTTCTCCAGCTTGATAAGCCCCGGAGGCTCCACGTTGTACCTAAAGAAGGAGACAATAGGATAACAGTTTACATTAAGGTATACATTACTTAAGGGATAATCAACGAGGGGCTATGCGTTCTATGGAAAATAATGAACGACGTGGAAGGTGTGTTCTGACCTTCCATGGAGTTGCATTATTTTCCAGAGAACACACAGAGCCCCGAGTTGATTATCCCTTTTTATAACATGGCTATAATTTAACAAATTTCTGCTAGAAATGTGTTCATTTGCCGGTAGAAATGTGAAGTAGCTAGCAAGTTTACTAGATAGCTATAGTAGTTGCCGTGGTAACCAAACAAACAGACTCTGCTAGTTTAGCTAACCATACCATCAGTCCTAGCTTGCTATTATGAAAATCGAATTCAACAATGCCAATAATGTTTTCAATTCAACTTTTGCTTTCAAAAGCAGCTCAAACATAGAACATGTAAGAATGAACTATAGCCATTGAATTCTACCGTGGAAGTATATTGTGTGTTATAGGGAATTATACAACGGGCGGGTCTAATCCTAAATGCTGATTGGTTAAAACCGCATTCCAGCCGGTGTCTATTCCACAAGTTACCACCGGCTAAATCTATGATGTTAAAATGCCTATTTACTCTGTGACAGAGCTCCAGAGTTCCTCTGTGGAGATGAGAGAACCTTCCAGAAGGACAACCATCTCTGCAGCACTCCACCAATCAGGCTTTTATGATAGAGTGACCAGACGGAAGCCACTCCTCAGTAAAAGGCACATGACAGCCCACTTGGAGTTTGCCAAAAGTCACCTAAAGGACTCCCAGACCATGAGAAACAAGATTCTTTGGTCTGATGAAACCAAGATTGAACTCTTTGGCCTGAATGTCAAGCGTCACGTCTGGAGGAAACCTGGCACCATCCCTACGGTGAAGCATGTTGGTGGCAGCATCATGCTGTGGGGATGTTTTTCAGTGGCAGGGACTGGGAAAGATGAACAGAGCAAAGTACAGAGAGATCCTTGATGAAAACCTGCTCCAGAGCGCTCAGGACCTCAGACTGGGGCGAAGGTTCACCTTCCAACAGGACAATGACCCTAAGCACACAGCCAAGACAACACAGGAGTGGCTTCGGGACAAGTCTCTGAATGTCCTTGAGTGGCCCAGCCAGAGTCCGGACTTGAACCCAATCAAACATCTCTGGAGAGACCTGAAAATAGCTGTGCAGTGACACTCCCCATCCAACCTGACAGAGCTTGAGAGGATCTGCAGAGAAGAATGGGAGAAACTCCCCAAATACAGGTGTGCCAAGCTTGTAGCGTCATACCCAAGAAGACTAGAGGCTGTAATTGCTGCCAAGGGTGCTGCAACAAAGTACTGACTAAAGGGTCTGAATACTTATGTAAATGTGATATTTCAGTTTATCTTTTTTTAAATAAATTTGCAAAAATATCTAAAAACCAGTTTTTGCTTTGTCATTATGGGGTATTGTGTGTAGATTGATGTGGGGGGAAAAAACAATGTAATCCATTTTAGAATAAGGCTGTAACGTAACAAAATGTGGAAGAAGTCAAGGGGTCTGAATACTTTCCGAATGCACTGTATACCACTGCAGCATGGGGTTGAATCTGGCCCACTGCTATTTCAGCACTCTCTCCTCTACAATTCATCTCTAGCTCTCTCTCTATCCAAAAAAAACTAAAAATATGTTAGGAGTGGGACTGCCCCACTCTTTTAGATTGATTTTTTTACAGACTGAGGATAATAGTTTCTGAGAGGATGTAATCAAAGGATAATTACATTTACATTTACGTCATTTATCAGACGCTCTTATCCAGAGCGACTTACAGTTAGTGAATACATATATTTTTCATACTGGCCCCCCGTGGGAATCGAACCCACAACCCTGGCGTTGCAAACGCCATGCTCTACCAACTGAGCTACATCCCCTGCCGGCCATTCCCTCCCCTACCCTGGACGACGCTGGGCCAATTGTGCGCCGCCCCATGAGTCTCCCGGTCGCGGCCGGCTGCGACAGAGCCTGGATTCGAACCAGGATCTCTAGTGGCACAGCTAGCACTGCGAGAAAGTGCCTTAGACCACTGCGCCACTCGGGAGCGCCACTCGGGAGCTCATTAAACGTATATTTAAATACACATGCATGTGATATATAAAGTACATACAAATTAATTGAAATTGAAGGTATTTTAACGGAATAATGTAATAAAGGGAAAATCCCTTATCAATTCTTTCTTACCGAGATGCTATCCTTCCCAGTTGTAGAAGACAGAGACACACTTCCCGTGGCTGTTTGTGAAGAACTAACGGGACAAAATCATTATGAAAAAGAGTGAATGATCTTCACCGTATTCCTTGCGACACATCTCAAATGACAGGGGGGTAATATTATCACATTAAAACTGTGTTAAAGTGATGTGGGAAAAGTGGTTTAGAACTCGTACGTACATGCCAGTGGGTATGAGAGGAAATTAGAAGTGTTGTTTGCGATAAGTGGTGATTGCCTTATTGATATTGGTGCGGTAGCTTGAGTTGAACGTGAGTGTGGGCTTAAAACAGCTACAGAAAATATTTTTTGAAGATCAACAAGCAGGAATTTCACGCTAAACTACATTTCTACAAACACAGCGACGGACAGTAGAGGTTTGATGGGCATATGACATGTGACACAGCACGCCATGCATCATGACAGCAATAGTTCTCCAAACCTGTTGTCGTACGCTACACCCGATGACGCACTATATTCGATCCATCACAGGGAGAAGAAGGGAAGTAGGAGAGAGAGAGGGAACAGGATAGTTAGCTAGCTACCCTGTCGTAACGCAATGTGCTTGGATTGACAATCAAGTTCTAATCTTTATTTTCTATTTTGTTTTTACCTTTATTCAACCGGGCAAGTCAGTTAATGAACAAATTCTTATTTACAATGACGGCCTACCCCGGGCCAAAACCCGGACGACGCTGGGCCAATTGTGCGCCGCCCTATGGGGACTCCCCAATCACGGCCGGGTTGTGATACAGCCTGGAATCGAACCAGGGGGGTCTGTAGTGACGCCTCAAGCACCGCTGCGCCACTCGGGAGGCCCCTATTCTAGTCCTAAATGATCCATACTGTCTAGGAGCCAGCTGGCTGGGGTTGAAAGCAGAGAGGAATAAACCAACCGTCAGCCAGAAAACAGACTGGAGAGAAAACATGAGAATGGTCTGTACCTCTACCGCTGACAGGGTGCTTTCAGTCAGGTTTAAAAAGGAACATACCTGCTTGCTATTCTCATGCATATTTCAAGAGATCATCTGAGATCGTCTTCACATTAAATTCAGATAAACAGGGGGTCACGTTCCAAATTGCACCCTATTCCCTAGATAGTGCACTACTTTTGACCAGGGCCCATAGGGATCTGATTGAAAGTAGTGCACTATGTAGGGAACAGGGTGCCATTTTGGGACACAGCCACATACTGCAGAACCTGAGCACTGACGTAGACTTTGACAGTATAAAAGAGAGCGACACTCCCCAGTGTGTGACTGCATACTGAGTAAAACATTTACGTTGCTCTACTTCCTGTCTCCAGACAGCTAACACCCCACGGTCTGTCTTCTCTCACTCTGTGTTTCCTGAGATACACATTACAGTCCATATCAGACATCTGGTAGACCAAGACAGTCACAGCGGTCCCCAAGACAGTCTGCTGTCCAAGTGGGTATTGTGTGAAGTCAGGCTATTGTGAGTGGACAACAGAAGAGGAGCTGGTGTAGAGAGGGAAATGAGGAATGGAGAGGGGGACAGGGGTGGGGAGCGAGGGGGACAGGAGTGGGGAGAGAGAGGGGGACAGGGTGGGGAGAGGGGGGGACAGGGGTGGGGAGAGAGGGGGACAGGGGTGGGGAGAGAAGGGGACAGGGGTGGGGAGAGGGGGGGACAGGGGTGGGGAGAGAGGGGGACAGGGATGGGGAGAGGGGGGGACAGGGGTGGGGAGAGAGGGGGACAGGGATGGGGAGAGAGAGGGACAGGGGTGGGGAGAGAGAGGGACAGGGATGGGGAGAGAGAGGGACAGGGGTGGGGAGAGAGAGGGACAGGGGTGGGGAGAGAGAGGGACAGGGATGGGGAGAGAAGGGGACAGGGGTGGGGAGGAAGTGGTGGTGGAGAGGTACCATATTCAGGACAGGGAGCCTAGTCTCCTCCAGCATAATCAGGTTTTACAGAGTCTGAATCAGAATGATCTAAGAGTCAGTCCACCACACATAGACAACGATCAGGGCCTGTCAAAAGTACTGCATTATAAAAGTGAATAGGGTTCCATTTGGGACACAAAGTGGGTCTATCGTCCTCCCTGGAAGTGCTGCTGACACTGAAACAGATCTGGACAAGGGCAAATGTATTCAAGGACACTGAAACCTGACTGACTGTGATCAGAGCGGTGTACTCTTCTCGCCAGGGTTGAGGTTAATTCCATTTCAATTCAGTGAATTCAGGAGACTTTCAAATGCATTGTTCTATAACCTAATGAGAGACAATTGAGATCACTGCAATTTGTTTGGTTGTGTTGTAGCTTGAAATAATCAATACAGAACATTAATGCAAATGGACATGCATCCATACTCACCCAGTCCCTCAGACTCAAACAGACAGGTCTCTCCCACCCCCACCTGACGACACCAGCTCAGGAAGTTAGCTGTGTTGTCCCTAGCAAAGAAGGACCTGGAGGGAGCGCTGGCACGACACGGGATCCTCCGACACGGGATGGCCTGAGAGAGAGAGAGAGAGAGAGAGAGAGGTTAGGGTTAGTGGGAGAGAGAGGTTAGGGTTAGTGGGAGAGAGAGGTTAGGGTTAGTGGGAGAGAGAGGTTAGGGTTAGAGGGAGAGAGAGGTTAGGGTTAGAGGGAGAGAGAGGTTAGGGTTAGAGGGAGAGAGAGGTTAGGGTTAGAGGGAGAGAGAGGTTAGGGTTAGAGGGAGAGAGAGGTTAGGGTTAGAGGGAGAGAGGTTAGGGTTAGAGGGAGAGAGGTTAGGGTTAGTGGGAGAGAGAGGTTAGGGTTAGAGGGAGAGAGAGGTTAGGGTTAGAGGGAGACAGGTTAGAGGTTAGAGGGAGAGAGAGGTTAGGGTTAGGGGGAGAGAGGTTAGGGGTTAGAGGGAGAGAGAGGTTAGGGTTAGAGGGAGAGAGAGGTTAGGGTTAGAGGGAGAGAGACGTTAGGGTTAGTGGGAGAGAGGTTAAGGTTAGAGGGAGAGAGGTTAGGGTTAGAGGGAGAGAGAGAGAGGTTAGGGTTAGAGGGAGAGCGAGGTTAGGGTTAGTGGGAGAGAGGGTTAGGGTTAGAGGGAGAGAGAGGTTAGGGTTAGAGGGAGAGAGGTTAGGGTTAGTGGGAGAGAGGGTTAGGGTTAGAGGGAGAGAGAGGATAAGGTTAGAGGGAGAGAGGTTAGGGTTAGAGGGAGAGAGAGGTTAGGGTTAGAGGGAGAGAGAGGTTAGGGTTAGAGGGAGAGAGAGGATAGGGTTAGAGGGAGAGAGAGGTTAGGGTTAGTGGGAGAGAGAGGTTAGGGTTAGAGGGAGAGAGAGGTTAGGGTTAGAGGGAGAGAGGTTAGGGTTAGAGGGAGAGAGAGGTTAGGGTTAGAGGGAGAGAGAGGTTAGGGTTAGAGGGAGAGAGAGGTTAGGGTTAGAGGGAGAGAGAGGTTAGGGTTAGAGGGAGAGAGAGGTTAGGGTTAGAGGGAGAGAGAGGTTAGGGTTAGCGGGAGAGAGGTTAGGGTTAGTGGGAGAGAGAGGTTAGGGTTAGAGGGAGAGAGAGGTTAGGGTTAGTGGGAGAGAGAGGTTAGGGTTAGAGGGAGAGAGGTTAGGGTTAGAGAGAGAGAGGTTAGGGTTAGAGGGAGAGAGGTTAGGGTTAGAGGGAGAGAGAGGTTAGGGTTAGAGGGAGAGAGAGAGAGGTTAGGGTTAGAGGGAGAGAGAGGTTAGGGTTAGAGGGAGAGAGAGGTTAGGGTTAGAGGGAGAGAGAGGTTAGGGTTAGAGGGAGAGAGGTTAGGGTTAGAGGGAGAGAGGTTAGGGTTAGAGGGAGAGAGGTTAGGGTTAGAGGGAGAGAGAGGTTAGGGTTAGAGGGAGAGAGGTTAGGGTTAGAGGGAGAGAGAGATTAGGGTTAGTGGGAGAGAGAGGTTAGGGTTAGAGGGAGAGAGAGGTTAGGTTTAGAGGGAGAGAGAGAGAGGTTAGGGTTAGAGGGAGAGAGGTTAGGGTTAGTGGGAGAGAGAGGTTAGGGTTAGAGGGAGAGAGAGGTTAGGGTTAGAGGGAGACAGGTTAGAGGTTAGAGGGAGAGAGAGGTTAGGGTTAGGGGGAGAGAGGTTAGGGGTTAGAGGGAGAGAGAGGTTAGGGTTAGAGGGAGAGAGAGGTTAGGGTTAGAGGGAGAGAGACGTTAGGGTTAGTGGGAGAGAGGTTAAGGTTAGAGGGAGAGAGGTTAGGGTTAGAGGGAGAGAGAGAGAGGTTAGGGTTAGAGGGAGAGCGAGGTTAGGGTTAGTGGGAGAGAGGGTTAGGGTTAGAGGGAGAGAGAGGTTAGGGTTAGAGGGAGAGAGGTTAGGGTTAGTGGGAGAGAGGGTTAGGGTTAGAGGGAGAGAGAGGATAAGGTTAGAGGGAGAGAGGTTAGGGTTAGAGGGAGAGAGAGGTTAGGGTTAGAGGGAGAGAGAGGTTAGGGTTAGAGGGAGAGAGAGGATAGGGTTAGAGGGAGAGAGAGGTTAGGGTTAGTGGGAGAGAGAGGTTAGGGTTAGAGGGAGAGAGAGGTTAGGGTTAGAGGGAGAGAGGTTAGGGTTAGAGGGAGAGAGAGGTTAGGGTTAGAGGGAGAGAGAGGTTAGGGTTAGAGGGAGAGAGAGGTTAGGGTTAGAGGGAGAGAGAGGTTAGGGTTAGAGGGAGAGAGAGGTTAGGGTTAGAGGGAGAGAGAGGTTAGGGTTAGCGGGAGAGAGAGGTTAGGGTTAGTGGGAGAGAGAGGTTAGGGTTAGAGGGAGAGAGAGGTTAGGGTTAGTGGGAGAGAGAGGTTAGGGTTAGAGGGAGAGAGGTTAGGGTTAGAGGGAGAGAGGTTAGGGTTAGAGGGAGAGAGGTTAGGGTTAGAGGGAGAGAGAGGTTAGGGTTAGAGGGAGAGAGAGGTTAGGGTTAGAGGGAGAGAGAGGTTAGGGTTAGAGGGAGAGAGAGGTTAGGGTTAGAGGGAGAGAGAGGTTAGGGTTAGAGGGAGAGAGGTTAGGGTTAGAGGGAGAGAGGTTAGGGTTAGAGGGAGAGAGAGGTTAGGGTTAGAGGGAGAGAGAGGTTAGGGTTAGAGGGAGAGAGGTTAGGGTTAGAGGGAGAGAGAGGTTAGGGTTAGAGGGAGAGAGAGGTTAGGGTTAGAGGGAGAGAGAGGTTAGGGTTAGAGGAGAGAGAGGTTAGGGTTAGAGGGAGAGAGAGGTTAGGGTTAGAGGGAGAGAGAGGTTAGGGTTAGAGGGAGAGAGAGGTTAGGGTTAGAGGGAGAGAG
Organism: Coregonus ussuriensis; assembly: GCA_031479575.1. NCBI lineage: Eukaryota > Metazoa > Chordata > Actinopteri > Salmoniformes > Salmonidae > Coregonus > Coregonus ussuriensis. Next base: position 11,795,764 of record CM062498.1, on the reverse strand, counting down.
AGAGGTTAGGGTTAGAGGGAGAGAGGTTAGGGTTAGAGGGAGAGTTAGGTTAGGGTTAGAGGGAGAGAGAGAGAGGTTAGGGTTAGAGGGAGAGAGAGGTTAGGGTTAGAGGGAGAGAGAGGTTAGGGTTAGAGGGAGAGAGAGGTTAGGGTTAGAGGGAGAGAGAGGTTAGGGTTAGAGGGAGAGAGGTTAGGGTTAGAGGGAGAGAGAGGTTAGGGTTAGAGGGAGAGAGAGGTTAGTGTTAGAGGGAGAGAGAGGTTAGGGTTAGAGGGAGAGAGAGGTTAGGGTTAGAGGGAGAGAGGTTAGGGTTAGAGGGAGAGAGAGGTTAGGGTTAGAGGGAGAGAGGTTAGGGTTAGAGGGAGAGAGAGGTTAGGGTTAGAGGGAGAGAGAGGTTAGGGTTAGAGGGAGAGAGAGGTTAGGGTTAGAGGGAGAGAGAGGTTAGGGTTAGAGGGAGAGAGGTTAGGGTTAGAGGGAGAGAGAGGTTAGGGTTAGAGGGAGAGAGAGAGGTTAGGGTTAGAGGGAGAGAGAGGATAGTGTTAGAGGGAGAGAGAGGATAAGGTTAGAGGGAGAGAGAGGATAGGGTTAGAGGGAGAGAGAGGTTAGGGTTAGAGGGAGAGAGGTTAGGGTTAGAGGGAGAGAGAGGTTAGGGTTAGAGGGAGAGAGAGGTTAGGGTTAGAGGGAGAGAGGTTAGGGTTAGAGGGAGAGAGGTTAGGGTTAGAGGGAGAGAGAGGTTAGGGTTAGAGGGAGAGAGAGGTTAGGGTTAGAGGGAGAGAGAGGTTAGGGTTAGAGGGAGAGAGGTTAGGGTTAGAGGGAGAGAGGTTAGGGTTAGAGGGAGAGAGGATAGGGTTAGTGGGAGAGAGAGGTTAGGGTTAGAGGGAGAGAGAGGTTAGGGTTAGAGGGAGAGAGAGGTTAGGGTTAGAGGGAGAGAGAGAGGTTAGGGTTAGAGGGAGAGAGAGGTTAGGGTTAGAGGGAGAGAGGTTAGGGTTAGAGGGAGAGAGAGGTTAGGGTTAGAGGGAGAGAGAGGTTAGGGTTAGTGGGAGAGAGAGGTTAGGGTTAGAGGGAGAGAGGTTAAGGTTAGAGGGAGAGAGAGGTTAGGGTTAGAGGGAGAGAGAGGTTAGGGTTAGCGGGAGAGAGGTTAAGGTTAGAGGGAGAGAGAGGTTAGGGTTAGAGGGAGAGAGAGGTTAGGGTTAGAGGGAGAGAGAGGTTAGGGTTAGAGGGAGAGAGAGGTTAGGGTTAGAGGGAGAGAGAGGTTAGGGTTAGAGGGAGAGAGAGGTTAGGGTTAGAGGGAGAGAGAGGTTAGGGTTAGAGGGAGAGAGAGAGAGAGAGGTTAGGGTTAGTGGGAGAGAGAGGTTAGGGTTAGTGGGAGAGAGAGGTTAGGGTTAGTGGGAGAGAGGTTAGGGTTAGTGGGAGAGAGAGGTTAGGGTTAGAGGGAGAGAGAGAGAGAGGTTAGGGTTAGTGGGAGAGAGAGGTTAGGGTTAGTGGGAGAGAGAGGTTAGGGTTAGTGGGAGAGAGAGGTTAGGGTTAGTGGGAGAGAGGTTAGGGTTAGTGGGAGAGAGAGGTTAGGGTTAGAGGGAGAGAGAGGTTAGGGTTAGTGGGAGAGAGGTTAGGGTTAGTGGGAGAGAGAGGTTAGGGTTAGAGGGAGAGAGAGGTTAGGGTTAGAGGGAGAGAGGTTAGGGTTAGAGGGAGAGAGAGGTTAGGGTTAGAGGGAGAGAGAGGTTAGGGTTAGTGGGAGAGAGGTTAGGGTTAGAGGGAGAGAGAGGTTAGGGTTAGAGGGAGAGAGAGAGAGGTTAGGGTTAGAGGGAGAGAGAGGTTAGGGTTAGAGGGAGAGTGAGGTTAGGGTTAGAGGGAGAGAGAGGTTAGGGTTAGAGGGAGAGAGAGGTTAGGGTTAGAGGGAGAGAGAGGTTAGGGTTAGAGGGAGAGAGAGGTTAGGGTTAGAGGAAGAGAGAGAGAGGTTAGGGTTAGAGGGAGAGAGAGGTTAGGGTTAGTGGGAGAGAGAGGTTAGGGTTAGAGGGAGAGAGAGGTTAGGGTTAGTGGGAGAGAGAGGTTAGGGTTAGAGGGAGAGAGAGAGAGGTTAGGGTTAGTGGGAGAGAGAGAGAGAGAGGTTAGGGTTAGAGGGAGAGAGAGGTTAGGGTTAGTGGGAGAGAGGGAGAGAGAGGTTAGAGGGAGAGAGGTTAGGGTTAGTGGGAGAGAGAGGTTAGGGTTAGTGGGAGAGAGGGAGAGAGAGGTTAGGGTTAGTGGGAGAGAGGGGGAGAGAGGTTAGAGGGAGAGAGAGGTTAGAGGGAGAGAGGTTAGGGTTAGAGGGAGAGAGAGGTTAGGGTTAGAGGGAGAGAGAGGTTAGAGGGAGAGAGGTTAGGGTTAGTGGGAGAGAGAGGTTAGGGTTAGTGGGAGAGAGGGAGAGAGAGGTTAGGGTTAGTGGGAGAGAGGGAGAGAGAGGTTAGGGTTAGTGGGAGAGAGAGGTTAGAGGGAGAGAGGTTAGGGTTAGAGGGAGAGAGAGGTTAGGGTTAGAGGGAGAGAGAGGTTAGGGTTAGTGGGAGAGAGAGGATAAGGTTAGAGGGAGAGAGAGAGGTTAGGGTTAGAGGGAGAGAGGGGTTAGGGTTAGAGGGAGAGAGAGGTTAGGGTTAGGGGGAGAGAGGTTAGGGTTAGAGGGAGAGAGTTTGGGTTAGAGGGAGAGAGGTTAGGTTTAGAGGGAGAGAGAGGTTAGGGTTAGAGGGAGAGAGAGGTTAGGGTTAGAGGGAGAGAGAGGTTAGGGTTAGAGGGAGAGAGGTTAAGGTTAGAGGGAGAGAGAGGATAGGGTTAGAGGGAGAGAGGTTAGGGTTAGAGGGAGAGAGAGGTTAGGGTTAGTGGGAGAGAGAGGTTAGGGTTAGTGGGAGAGAGGGAGAGAGAGGTTAGGGTTAGTGGGAGAGAGGGAGAGAGAGGTTAGGGTTAGTGGGAGAGAGAGGTTAGAGGGAGAGAGGTTAGGGTTAGAGGGAGAGAGAGGTTAGGGTTAGAGGGAGAGAGAGGTTAGGGTTAGTGGGAGAGAGGGAGAGAGAGGTTAGGGTTAGTGGGAGAGAGGGAGAGAGGTTAGGGTTAGAGGGAGAGAGAGGTTAGGGTTAGAGGGAGAGAGGTTAGGGTTAGAGGGAGAGAGAGGTTAGGGTTAGTGGGAGAGAGGTTAGGGTTAGAGGGAGAGAGAGGTTAGGGTTAGAGGGAAAGAGAGGTTAGGGTTAGAGGGAGAGAGAGGTTAGGGTTAGAGGGAGAGAGGGAGAGAGAGGTTAGAGGGAGAGAGAGGTTAGGGTTAGAGGGAGAGAGAGGTTAGGGTTAGAGGGAGAGAGAGGTTAGGGTTAGTGGGAGAGAGGTTAGGGTTAGAGGGAGAGAGAGGTTAGGGTTAGTGGGAGAGAGAGGTTAGGGTTAGAGGGAGAGAGGTTAGGGTTAGAGGGAGAGAGAGGTTAGGGTTAGTGGGAGAGAGAGGTTAGGGTTAGTGGGAGAGAGAGGTTAGGGTTAGTGGGAGAGAGAGGTTAGGGTTAGAGGGAGAGAGGTTAGGGTTAGAGGGAGAGAGAGGTTAGGGTTAGAGGGAGAGAGAGGTTAGGGTTAGAGGGAGAGAGAGGTTAGGGTTAGAGGGAGAGAGAGGTTAGGGTTAGTGGGAGAGAGAGGTTAGGGTTAGTGGGAGAGAGGGGTTAGGGTTAGTGGGAGAGAGAGGTTAGGGTTAGTGGGAGAGAGGTTAGGGTTAGAGGGAGAGAGAGGTTAGGGTTAGAGGGAGAGAGAGGTTAGGGTTAGTGGGAGAGAGAGGATAGGGTTAGAGGGAGAGAGAGGTTAGGGTTAGTGGGAGAGAGGGGTTAGGGTTAGTGGGAGAGAGGTTAGGGTTAGAGGGAGAGAGAGGTTAGGGTTAGAGAGAGAGAGGATAGGGTTAGAGGGAGAGAGGTTAGGGTTAGAGGGAGAGAGAGGTTAGGGTTAGTGGGAGAGAGAGAGAGAGGTTAGGGTTAGTGGGAGAGAGAGGTTAGGGTTAGTGGGAGAGAGAGGTTAGGGTTAGAGGGAGAGAGAGGTTAGGGTTAGAGGGAGAGAGAGGTTAGGGTTAGAGAGAGAGAGGATAGGGTTAGAGGGAGAGAGAGGTTAGGGTTAGAGGGAGAGAGAGGTTAGGGTTAGAGAGAGAGAGGATAGGGTTAGAGGGAGAGAGAGGTTAGGGTTAGAGAGAGAGAGGATAGGGTTAGAGGGAGAGAGGATAGGGTTAGAGAGAGAGAGAGGTTAGGGTTAGAGGTTAGAGGTTAGAGGTTAGAGGTTAGGGTTAGAGGGAGAGAGAGGTTAGGGTTAGAGGGAGAGAGGTTAGGGTTAGAGGGAGAGAGAGGTTAGGGTTAGGGTTAGAGGGAGAGAGAGGTTAGGGTTAGTGGGAGAGAGAGGTTAGGGTTAGAGGGAGAGAGGTTAGGGTTAGAGGGAGAGAGGTTAGGGTTAGAGGGAGAGAGGTTAGGGTTAGAGGGAGAGAGAGGTTAGGGTTAGAGGGAGAGAGGTTAGGGTTAGAGGGAGAGAGAGGTTAGGGTTAGAGGGAGAGAGGTTAAGGTTAGAGGGAGAGAGGTTAGGGTTAGAGGGAGAGAGGTTAGGGTTAGAGGGAGAGAGGTTTGTCAGGTCATCCAGCAGCTCTTCATCCAGTGGTGCTGACCCTGTGCCTCTCAATGTGTGTCAGATGCAGGGAGAAAGGGCAGAAGACTCATTTCTGTTCCAACCAAGTATCTATTCTATTCTCAACAGAACGGCAAGGCTGTGATACGCCGTTATGATGTCACAGTGTAACAACCCTTCCCCAATGACAAGCGTTAAGATTTTCAGACAGTGACCACATAGCTAGATTTTCAGACAGTGACCTCATGGCTAGATGACATACTGTAGGTCTTCAGGCCCAACAGAAGCTGATCGGGCTTCATTGTTCCTTTCAGAGAAAAGCCAGTCCTTCTTTAACTCAGTCTCAGACCGACGCTACCCCTAGTACATCTGCCGTCTGCACAGACTTCAGATTTCTTCTCCATCTCTGGTTTCAGCTCTTGATCAAGGAGCTTTTCAGTTCGCAGATCAATATGGTAGATGGTGGCTGGGAGGGGAAACCAAGCGAGGCAGAAGGGGAAGGTTACTACTCCACCAGGCCTGGTCTGGTCTGATTTGAGGATCAAATGACACTGCAGGCTACACGCAGGTAGCAGCCCCCCCCCACACCAAACCTGGGTTCAAATACTATTTGAACATATATTTCAAATATTTGTCCTTGATTGAGTTTGTTTTGGCTTAATGGAATCAATGAAATAGTCCCAAAAGTGCAAACCTCAACCATCAGGGACTCCAGACAGGCTAAAGCAAATGCTTAAAGTATTTGAACAATTCGAATAGTATTTGAACCCAGGTTTCAGGTCTTCCCCCCCACCCGTTGGGCCTGTGGCTTCGTTAAGGGAGATTTATGCTCCTTGCTGTGGTTTAAAACAGGATGTGTGCTTCTGACTACGAGCTGAGAGAAACGCTGCGTCCCAAATGGCACCCCATTCCCTATATAGTGCACTACTTTGCCCTGGTCAAAAGTAGTGCACTGTATAGGGAATCGGGTGCCATTTGGGATGCAGACAAAGGAAGGTGCAACGAGGTCATGGTGGGACAATGCAGTGTTTTCTTTCTTTTGGGGGATTTTCCTTGCTTTCAAGGCTCTCCTAGCTGGCTCCTCTCTGGGAGGGAGTCTCTGCTATGGCTGCAATATCTCACATTCTTTGGGCGAAGGTTATGCCCACATTGTTTTAGTATGAGCTACCCTGGAAATGACCAACTCAGTGGCCTTATAGTTATAGTGTCCGGCACTCAGCATTAAGGAGACAGATTGGGGGTAAGGCCCTGCGATAGACTAGCATCCTGTCCAGGGGGTGGCTCGTGCAAGGCTACTTACTACAGTGGACACTGTAACTACCTGCAGAACCCTCCTCTCCTCCAGCTACCTGCAGAACCCTCCTCTCCTCCTCTCCTCCAGCTACCTGCAGAACCCTCCTCTCCTCCTCTCCTCCAGCTACCTGCAGAACCCTCCTCTCCTCCTCTCCTCCAGCTACCTGCAGAACCCTCCTCTCCTCCTCTCCTCCAGCTACCTGCAGAACCCTCCTCTCCTCCTCTCCTCCAGCTACCTGCAGAACCCTCCTCTCCTCCAGCTACCTGCAGAACCCTCCTCTCCTCTTGTTGGAGTTCCTACATATGCCGAGCACTTGTTGGCTGCTTTTCCTTCACTCTGCGGTCCGACTCATCCCAAACCATCTCAATGTCATTGAGGTCAGGTGATTGTGGAGGCAAGGTCATCTGATGCAGCACTCCATCGCTCTCCTTCTTGGTAAAATAGCCCTTACACAGCCTGGAGGTGTGTTGGTTCATTGTCCTGTTGAAAAACAAATGATAGTCCCTCTAAGCCCAAACCAGATGGGATGGCGCATCGCTGCAGAATGCTGTGGTAGCCATGCTGGTTAAGTGTGCCTTGAATTCTAAATAAATCACAGACAGTGTCACCAGCAAAGCACCCCACACCATAACACCTCCTCCTCCATGCTTTACGGTGGGAAATACACATGCAGAGATCATCCATTCACCCACACCGCGTCTCACAAAGACATGGCGGTTGGAACCAAAAATCTCCAATTTGGACTCCAGACTAAAGGACACATTTCCACCGGTCTAATGTCCATTGCTCGTGTTTCTTGGCCCAAGCAAATCTCTTCTTCTTTTTGGTGTCATTTAGTAGTGGTTTCTTTGCAGCAATTCGACCATGAAGGCCTGATTCACACAGTCTCCTCTGAACAGTTGATGTTGAGATGTGTCTGTTACTTGAACTCTGTGAAGCATTTATTTGGGCTGCAATTTCTGAGGCTGGTAACTCTAATGAACTTATCCTCTTCTCTATCTTCTGTATACCCCCCCATACCTTGTCACAACACAACTGATTGGCTCAAATGCATTAAGAAGGAAATCAAGTCCACAAATTAACTTTTAAGAAGGCACACCTGTTAATTGAACTGCATTCCAGGTGACTACCTCATGAAGCTGGTTGACTAATCTTTCGACTAATTTTGTTCATCTGAGTCAGTAATGCCCAGACCTACCGGTGAACGATGAACTAAAAACTTGAAAGAATCATGATTCTAAACATAATCTCGTTCACCATAGGGGGCTTATTGAAGCTGTCAACTGTGACTGAAATTTATAAAACTGTGCTTCAAACAATGTACATTTGTGATTACTAGGAATATAAATAATAATATTTATTGATACCTTTGAAACGAGGTCTAGTTGCATGCGCAACCGGACTAGATTTTGAACGACTCTTGCAATTGCTAGGCTGCCGCGAGGTGAGATTTGCCCAATAGGCCTATAATTTGCGAACTGCAGCAGCCATCCAAACGATTTGTTATCGAGTTTGGGCGTTGAGCAGAGGCAGGATGTGTATATTTTGGTTCTACAAAGCTGTGTCCATCGATAACATTCAATAATCAATTGATTGCATTCATTCTTGCAACATGCGATACATTTTCAGTTCTAAACATGTATTTTTCCATTTTTGGGCGCGCAGACAGTTGCTGGTCAGAGCACGTCTCCGGAGCTGCTGAATCCGAGGAGCGCGTATTAATCCTGCTGTAGAATTCATTGCGGCCAGCAGGTCTGTTAATTGACTGAAGTATTGGGGAGAAATTGGCCCCAGGTATATTAAGCAGCGAGTTCCATGTTCAATCTCTCATGAAAAAACCTGCTTAGTAAGAGTGTAGGAAGAAAAAGACATGGGAATGAATAAGACTGACTGACTGACTGTCTCTATTGAGCTCCTCTCTCCACTCAATTCAAAGGGCTTTATTGGCATGGGGAACATATGTTTACATTGCCAAAGCAAGTGAAATAGATAATAAACAAAAGTGAAATAAACAGTAAGCAGCAGCTCTGTCACAGGCACACACCAGGATCAGGAGACCCACCATCAGCAGCTCTATAACAGACTCAGAAGACCCACCATCAGCAGCTCTATAACAGACTCAGGAGACCCACCATCAGCAGCTCTATAACAGACTCAGGAGACCCACCATCAGCAGCTCTATAACAGACTCAGAAGACCCACCATCAGCAGCTCTATAACAGACTCAGGAGACCCACCATCAGCAGCTCTGTAACAGACTCAGAAGACCCACCATCAGCAGCTCTATAACAGACTCAGGAGACCCACCATCAGCAGCTCTATAACAGACTCAGGAGACCCACCATCAGCAGCTCTATAACAGACTCAGAAGACCCACCATCAGCAGCTCTATAACAGACTCAGGAGACCCACCATCAGCAGCTCTATAACAGACTCAGAAGACCCACCATCAGCAGCTCTATAACAGACTCAGGAGACCCACCATCAGCAGCTATATAACAGACTCAGGAGACCCACCATCAGCAGCTCTGTAACAGACTCAGGAGATCCACCATCAGCAGCTCTATAACAGACTCAGGAGACCCACCATCAGCAGCTCTATAACAGACTCAGAAGACCCACCATCAGCAGCTCTATAACAGACTCAGGAGACCCACCATCAGCAGCTCTATAACAGACTCAGAAGACCCACCATCAGCAGCTCTATAACAGACTCAGGAGACCCACCATCAGCAGCTCTATAACAGACTCAGGAGACCCACCATCAGCAGCTCTGTAACAGACTCAGGAGATCCACCATCAGCAGCTCTATAACAGACTCAGGAGACCCACCATCAGCAGCTCTATAACAGACTCAGGAGACCCACCATCAGCAGCTCTGCAACAGACTCAGGAGACCACCATCAGCAGCTCTGCAACAGACTCAGGAGACCACCATCAGCAGCTCTGTAACAGACTCAGGAGACCCACCATCAGCAGCTCTGTAACAGACTCAGGAGACCCACCATCAGCAGCTCTATAACAGACTCAGGAGACCCACCATCAGCAGCTCTATAACAGACTCAGGAGACCCACCATCAGCAGCTCTATAACAGACTCAGGAGACCCACCATCAGCAGCTCTATAACAGACTCAGGAGACCACCATCAGCAGCTCTGTAACAGACTCAGGAGACCCACCATCAGCAGCTCTATAACAGACTCAGGAGACCCACCATCAGCAGCGCTGTAACAGACTCAGGAGACCCACCATCAGCAGCTCTATAACAGACTCAGGAGACCCACCATCAGCAGCTCTGTAACAGACTCAGGAGACCCACCATCAGCAGCTCTATAACAGACTCAGGAGACCCACCATCAGCAGCTCTGTAACAGACCTGGGTTTAAATACTTTTAGCCTGCCAGAAGTGCCAGATGGTCAAGGTTTGCACTATTCTATTTTCATATTCTACTCCATTGGTTCCATTGCGCCAGGCAAGCTCAATAAAGCCCAGCTAAATTATTCCAAATTATTCCAAATACTATTTGAACCCAGGTCTGATCAGCAACTCTCTGATGCCTCCTAAGCAAACCCAGAGAGCCTATTGCAATGCAACGCTCCAGCCCAGTGTTATTACTCAACAGCAATAGCCCTTAGGCCCTGAAAGCATTAAAGGGATTACCATATATCTCAACTTTCTCAACAAACAGTTTCCCTTGTCATTAACTTTGAAGCTAAATGCCCTCCAGACTCCATTCACATCCATAGCTTCTGGGGAACAACATGATAGTTAGTGACGCAGAATTGCTTTCAGAGATTTGACATTGGCTCTATGACCCATTTTTTTGCCTGCTTCTCTCTCTCCAACCTTTCTCTCCTCCATCCCACGCTCTCTCTCCCCTTCTCCTCTCTCTCTCCCCCCTTCTCCTCTCTCTCTCCCCCCTTCTCCTCTCTCTCTCCCCCCCTTCTCTCTCTCTCCCCCCTTCTCCTCTCTCTCTCCTCCACAATCTCTCTCTTCCAACTCTCTATTTCTGATTTCTCGGCCGCGTTCTAAAATCGCTGAGCTCCAAATGACACAGCCAGTCATCATAACTGCTGAAGAAAATGAGTCTGAACTGGGGCCAGGCTGCCAACAGGCTTTTGATTGAAAGAAGTGGAGAGGTCTTGTGTTCTATCCTCTAATACTGAGAGGATAGAGACAGGTACATTACTTTACAGGGCTACTTTACAGTTGGAAAGGATAGAGACAGGTACATTACTTTACAGGGCTACTTTACAGTTGGAGAGGATAGAGACAAGTACATTACTTTACAGGGCTACTTTACAGTTGGAGAGGATAGAGACGGGTACATTACTTTACAGGGCTACTTTACAGTTGGAGAGGATAGAGACGGGTACATTACTTTACAGTTGGAGAGGATAGAGACGGGTACATTACTTTACAGTTGGAGAGGATAGAGACGGGTACATTACTTTACAGTTGGAGAGGATAGAGACGGGTACATTACTTTACAGTTGGAGAGGATAGAGACGGGTACATTACTTTACAGTTGGAGAGGATAGAGACGGGTACATTACTTTACAGTTGGAGAGGATAGAGACAGGTACATTACTTTACAGTTGGAGAGGATAGAGACAGGTACATTACTTTACAGTTGGAGAGGATAGAGACAGGTACATTACTTTACAGTTGGAGAGGATAGAGACAGGTACATTACTTTACAGTTGGAGAGGATAGAGACAGGTACATTACTTTACAGTTGGAGAGGATAGAGACAGGTACATTACTTTACAGTTGGAGAGGATAGAGACAGGTACATTACAAGCTATACAGTCCCTTCCCATGCAGTTTAACAAGCTATACAGTCCCTTCCCATACAGTTTAACAAGCTATACAGTCCCTTCCCATACAGTTTAACAAGCTATACAGTCCCTTCTCATACACTCCTACTCACTCCAAGATCCTGCATGTGGCCTCAACTCAAATATGGGGCCGCAAGATGGGGAAAGCTTGTACCAACAGCTTACTACAGCCATGGCTTGACATGCCAAAGACCTTGCAAAAACAGACTTGCTAGAATATCTTCGGAAATCCATTTTACGAACACAAAATGACTGGGAAACTGATGTCTTAAAGTCTCAATTGGTGATTAGACTGTCTTATATGAAAACATCAAAGCACTAAATAATCCAATCAACAGATGCCTTCTCCCGAGTGGCGCAGTGGTCTAAGGCACTGCATCGCAGTGCTAGCCGTGCCACTAGAGATCCTGGTTCGAATCCAGGCTCTGTCGTAGCCGGACGCGACCGGGAGACCCATGGGGCGGCTCACAATTGGCCCAGCGTCGTCCAGGGTAGGGGAGGGAATGGCCGGCAGGGATGTAGCTCAGTTGGTAGAGCATGGCGTTTGCAACGCCAGGGTTGTGGGTTTGATTCCCACGGGGGGCCAGTATAAAAAAAAATAAAAAAAATGTATGCACTCACTAACTAAGTCGCTCTGGATAAGAGCGTCTGCTAAATGACTAAAATGTAAAATGTAAACAAGATGAAAGTCAGCTATTACTGAAGTAGGATACCAAAGTTCGTTGGTTCTAATACCCGAACTGGCAAGGTGGAAAAATCTGCCGTTCTGCCCTTGAGCAAGGCAGTTAACCAACAACTGTTCCCCGGGTGCCGATGACGTGGATTAAGGCAGCCCCCCCCCCCCCCCCCCCACTACCTCTCTGATTCAGGGGTTGGGTTAAATGTGGAAGACATTTTGGTTGAATGCATTCAGTTGTATAACTGACTAGGTATCCCCTTTCCCACAATGATCCTTAGTCTGTTCCCAGATCTGTTTGTGTGGTCTTGTCATACCAACCACAGGAGTTGGCAATACAGGCACAAACAGATCTGCGACCGTATTATAAAGGTTTGTCAGAGTAGGAGTACTGATCTAGGATCATGTCCATATAATCTGATTCATTATGATCTAAAAGGCTAAACTGGTCCTAGATCAGCACTTTGACTCAGATACTTTCTGAACACGGGCCACTGGGACCAGGCTATATGATCCCTGCCTTGACTCTAGCTTGCTGCGGTGAAGATTTCCCAGCCAGTACCTTTCCGTTGCCAGGGCCAGGCACCTCTCCGTGGTTCTTGGTCTGGTTCTGCTTGAACTTCTCCTGTAGCGTCTCAGCCAGCTGGCACAGCAGGAAGCCATTGTCCAAACGCTCCATGAAGCTCTCTACTGTGATCTCCAGACCTGGGGAGGAGAGGAGATGGGAGGGGAAGGGAATGGAGAGGACAGGGAGGGGACAGGGAGGAGAGGACAGGGAGGAGGGGACAGTGAGGGGACAGGGAGGAGAGGACAGGGAGGGGACAGGACAGGACAGGGAGGGGACAGGACAGGACAGGGAGGAGAGGACAGGGAGGGGACAGGACAGGGAGGAGAGGACAGGGAGGGGACAGGACAGGGAGGAGAGGACAGGGAGGGGACAGGACAGGGAGGAGAGGACAGGGAGGGGACAGGGAGGGGACAGGACAGGGAGGAGACAGGGAGGGGACAGGACAGGGAGGAAAGGACAGGGAGGGGACAGGGAGGGGACAGGACAGGGAGGAGAGGACAGGGAGGGGACAGGGAGGAGACAGGACAGGGAGGAGAGGACAGGGAGGGGACAGGACAGGGAGGGGACAGGACAGGGAGGGGACAGGACAGGGAGGAGAGGACAGGGAGGGGACAGGACAGGGAGAGGACAGGACAGGGAAGGGAAAACAGGACAGGGAGAGAACAGGACAGGAAGAGGAGAGGACAGGGAGGGGACAGGACAGGGAGGGGACAGGACAGGGAGGGGACAGGACAGGGAGGAGAGGACAGGGAGGAGAGGACAGGGAGGGGACAGGACAGGGAGGGGACAGGACAGGGAGGAGACAGGGAGGGGACAGGACAGGGAGGAGAGGACAGGGAGGGGACAGGACAGGGAGGAGAGGACAGGGAGGAGAGGACAGGGAGGGGACAGGACAGGGAGGAGAGGACAGCGAGGGGACAGGACAGGGAGGGGACAGGACAGGGAGGGGACAGGACAGGGAAGAGAGGACAGGGAGGGGACAGGACAGGGAGGGGACAGGACAGTGAGGAGAGGACAGGGAGGGGACAGGACAGGGAGGAGACAGGACAGGGAGGAGAGGACAGGGAGGGGACAGGACAGGGAGGAGAGTACAGGGAGGGGACAGGACAGGGAGGGGACAGGACAGGGAGGGGACAGGACAGGGAGGGGACAGGACAGGGAAGAGAGGACAGGGAGGGGACAGGACAGAGAGGAGAGGACAGGGAGGAGAGGACAGGGAGGGGACAGGACAGGGAGGGGACAGGACAGGGAGGAGACAGGGAGGGGACAGGACAGGGAGGAGAGGACAGGGAGGGGACAGGACAGGGAGGAGAGGACAGGGAGGAGAGGACAGGGAGGGGACAGGACAGGGAGGAGAGGACAGCGAGGGGACAGGACAGGGAGGGGACAGGACAGGGAGGGGACAGGACAGGGAAGAGAGGACAGGGAGGGGACAGGACAGGGAGGGGACAGGACAGTGAGGAGAGGACAGGGAGGGGACAGGACAGGGAGGAGACAGGACAGGGAGGAGAGGACAGGGAGGGGACAGGACAGGGAGGAGAGTACAGGGAGGGGACAGGACAGGGAGGGGACAGGACAGGGAGGGGACAGGACAGGGAAGAGAGGACAGGGAGGGGACAGGACAGAGAGGAGAGGACAGGGAGGAGACAGGACAGGGAGGGGACAGGAAGGGAAGATGAGAGGGAGGGGAGAGAGATTGGACAGGACAGGGAGGGGAGAGAGATTGGACAGGACAGGGAGGGGAGAGGACAGGGAGGGGACAGGACAGGGATGGGAGAGGACAGGGAGGGGAGAGGACAGGGAGGGGAGAGGACAGGGATGGGAGAGGACAAGGAGGGGAGAGGGAGGGGAGTCCTGTTAGAGAGTATATCTGATGGTTTCATAACTTCTTGTTCTTCTGCTTAAAACTGTATGACGGGATAGAAATTGATATAGTAAATAAAGTGAGTTAAACCAACTGTGTTATATAAAAAAGACCGTAGTACAACTGCTAACTCACAGTGTGCACTAAATTCTAAAGCCTGAATTCAATAACAAATGTGGAGATTATTGAGAATCCCTGGTATGCCATGCAGTTAAAATATTGGCATATTAAATTAGGTCCTTCTAGTTTATGGAGTTCTAATAGTAGCCTATAGTTCTAATAGTAGCCTATAGTTCTATAGTTCTAATAGTAGCCTATAGTTCTGTAGTTCTAATAGTAGCCTATAGGTCTATAGCTCTAATAGTAGCCTATAGATCTGTAGTTCTAATAGTAGCCTATAGTTCTAATAGTAGCCTATAGTTCTAATAGTAGCCTATAGTTCTAATAGTAGCCTATAGTTATAATAGTAGCCTATAGTTCTATGGTTCTAATAGTAGCCTATAGTTCTGTAGTTCTAATAGTAGCCTATAGGTCTATAGTTCTAATAGTAGCCTATAGATCTGTAGTTCTAATAGTAGCCTATATATCTGTAGTTCTAATAGTAGCCTATAGATCTGTAGTTCTAATAGTAGCCTATAGTTCTATAGTTCTAATAGTAGCCTATAGTTCTGTAGTTCTAATAGTAGCCTATAGTTCTAATAGTAGCCTATAGTTCTAATAGTAGCCTATAGTTCTATAGTTCTAATAGTAGCCTATAGTTCTAATAGTAGCCTATAGTTCTGTAGTTCTAATAGTAGCCTATAGTTCTATAGTTCTAATAGTAGCCTATAGTTCTAATAGTAGCCTATAGTTCTAATAATAGCCTATAGGTCTATAGTTCTAATAGTAGCCTATAGATCTGTAGTTCTAATAGTAGCCTATAGTTCTGTAGTTCAAATAGTAGCCTATAGTTCTAATAGTAGCCTATAGTTCTAATAGTAGCCTATAGTTCTAATAGTAGCCTATAGTTCTATAGTTCTAATAGTAGCCTATAGTTCTAATAGTAGCCTATAGTTCTATAGTTCTAATAGTAGCCTATAGTTCTATAGTTCTAATAGTAGCCTATAGTTCTGTAGTTCTAATAGTAGCCTATAGTTCTGTAGTTCTAATAGTAGCCTATAGTTCTAATAGTAGCCTATAGTTCTATAGTTCTAATAGTAGCCTATAGTTCTGTAGTTCTAATAGTAGCCTATAGGTCTATAGCTCTAATAGTAGCCTATAGATCTGTAGTTCTAATAGTAGCCTATAGTTCTAATAGTAGCCTATAGTTCTAATAGTAGCCTATAGTTCTAATAGTAGCCTATAGTTCTATGGTTCTAATAGTAGCCTATAGTTCTGTAGTTCTAATAGTAGCCTATAGGTCTATAGTTCTAATAGTAGCCTATAGATCTGTAGTTCTAATAGTAGCCTATATATCTGTAGTTCTAATAGTAGCCTATAGATCTGTAGTTCTAATAGTAGCCTATAGTTCTATAGTTCTAATAGTAGCCTATAGTTCTAATAGTAGCCTATAGTTCTGTAGTTCTAATAGTAGCCTATAGTTCTATAGTTCTAATAGTAGCCTATAGTTCTGTAGTTCTAATAGTAGCCTATAGTTCTGTAGTTCTAATAGTAGCCTATAGTTCTGTAGTTCTAATAGTAGCCTATAGTTCTAATAGTAGCCTATAGTTCTAATAGTAGCCTATAGTTCTATAGTTCTAATAGTAGCCTATAGTTCTAATAGTAGCCTATAGTTCTGTAGTTCTAATAGTAGCCTATAGTTCTAATAGTAGCCTATAGTTCTATAGTTCTAATAGTAGCCTATAGTTCTAATAGTAGCCTATAGTTCTAATAATAGCCTATAGGTCTATAGTTCTAATAGTAGCCTATAGATCTGTAGTTCTAATAGTAGCCTATAGTTCTGTAGTTCAAATAGTAGCCTACAGTTCTAATAGTAGCCTATAGTTCTAATAGTAGCCTATAGTTCTATAGTTCTAATAGTAGCCTATAGTTCTATAGTTATAATAGTAGCCTATAGTTCTAATAGTAGCCTATAGTTCTGTAGTTCTAATAGTAGCCTATAGTTCTGTAGTTCTAATAGTAGCCTATAGTTCTAATAGTAGCCTATAGTTCTAATAGTAGCCTATAGTTCTATAGTTCTAATAGTAGCCTATAGTTCTATAGTTCTAATAGTAGCCTATAGTTCTGTAGTTCTAATAGTAGCCTATAGTTCTAATAGTAGCCTATAGTTCTATAGTTCTAATAGTAGCCTATAGTTCTGTAGTTCTAATAGTAGCCTATAGTTCTAATAGTAGCCTATAGTTCTAATAGTAGCCTATAGTTCTATAAGTAGCCTATAGGTCTATAGTTCTAATAGTAGCCTATAGTTCTAATAGTAGCCTATAGTTCTGTAGTTCTAATAGTAGCCTATAGTTCTATAGTTCTAATAGTAGCCTATAGTTCTAATAGTAGCCTATAGTTCTGTAGTTCTAATAGTAGCCTATAGTTCTATAGTTCTAATAGTAGCCTATAGTTCTAATAGTAGCCTATAGTTCTAATAGTAGCCTATAGTTCTATAGTTCTAATAGTAGCCTATTTTTCTAGTTCTAATAGTAGCCTATAGTTCCTACAACATCTGAAAACATAAGAGAGAAAACAAAGACAAAGTTTGAACAAGCCAGAGCTAGCATGCTGCATAAAGACTGTCAGATAGAACAAGCCAGAGCTAGCATGCTGCATAAAGACTGTAGATAGAGAGGACATATGAACAAGCCAGAGGCCGTCTGATTCTGCACAGTAACACCACATTATCCTTCACAGCTCCCACACACACACAGTGCAGTAGAGATAGAACAGTGATCAACATGTGGTCTTTCTAGTTGACTGGCGTCCAGACGACCATTCCTTCTCAGTTAGATCATTCTGACTGCAATAGGAGGAGGTGGCAGGGGGGTGTCTAACTGGGGAAAACAAACCAGGGGGATTTCTGTCTTCATCTCTTCGAGTAAAGGGAGGAGTTCCAGAGTTTTAATGAGTTCCACATTGAGCAGAGAGTGAGAGAGAAGCAGAGCGAGAGAGAGAGAGAGAGAGAAGCAGAGCTTGGGTAATACCCTCTATAAGCTCCTGCCTTATTCACAGTTTTTTAAAATTTATTTTTAATTTTTTCACCTTTATTTAACCAGGTAAGCCAGTTGAGAACAAGTTCTCATTTACAACTGCGACCTGGCCAAGATAAAGCAAAGCAGTGCGATAAAAACAACAACACAGAGTTACATATGGGGATAAACAAAACATAAAGTCAAAAATACAACAGAAAATATATATATACAGTGTGTGCGAATGTAGTAAGTTATGGAGGTAAGGCAATAAATAAATAGGCCATAGTGCAAAAATAGTTAAAATTTCGTAATTAACACTGAAAGATGATGTGCAAATAGAGATACTGGGGTGCAAATTAGTCCCCTTCCCCTCTCTCATTGAGGACTCCTGCTTCAAAGCAGATCTGACACGTACATGCTGTATGTTATACGCCGTTTCAAACAGCTTTAGAGACAAAGGACTCTTTTTCATGTATTGTGCGGTCCAGCCTGGAGATGAACATTCTGCATTGTAGTCAATCATGAAGGAAAATATCATTATCAGTAAAAGGGTATTTGCAAAACGGCTAGCACCACAAGGCCAGATAAACAGCGCGTTGTATTTTTCCTCTAGTGTCTCCTCACCCTCCAGCCCCAGGCTAACGACATCACAGAGAGGCCGCACCTCAGCTGGCTACCCTATGCTAACAGACAGGGCCTGACGCACACAGACACAGCTAACAGACAGGGCCTGACGCACACAGACACAGCTAACAGACAGGGCCTGACGCACACAGACACAGCTAACAGACAGGGCCTGACGCACACAGACACAGCTAACAGACAGGGCCTGACGCACACAGACACAGCTAACAGACAGGGCCTGACGCACACAGACGCAGCTAACAGACAGGGCCTGACGCACACAGACACAGCTAACAGACAGGGCCTGACGCACACAGACACAGCTAACAGACAAGGGCCTGACGCACACAGACACAGCTAACAGATAGCTGTGTCTGTGTGCGTCAGGCCCTTGTCTGTTAGCTGTGTCTGTGTGCGTCAGGCCCTAACAGACAAGGGCCTGACGCACACAGACACAGCTAACAGACAGGGCCTGACGCACACAGACACAGCTAACAGACAAGGGCCTGACGCACACAGACGCAGCTAACAGACAGGGTCTGACACAGATAAGAAGATAGGGTCTTCTATAGGGTCAGATTGGATCAAACATAATATACTGATTGCAAGCACTTCCTGGAATGAGAATCATTTGTGGAAAGATGATTCCCAGAGGCCGCTGGTGTACGGAACCAATTATAATGCAAAACAACTCCTACAGTGATGCATTATACAGTAGTCTACAGCTGAACTTCTCCCTATCGTACATCAGGCTACTAAAGATGCTAATAATAACAATTATTCAATTAGGAGAAGGTTTCAAAGCGTGTGTGACACACTCTCCATTCCAGCCTCATTAACGGTTGGTAATGGCCTCCGGATCAATAGGAAAATACAAGTCCCTTGAGAATCCGTACAAATGAAAGGGAATAGAGAATAATGGCTGAAGCTGAATAGGCTACAAAAGTATCTGCACATTAACTCGGACAGCGAACAGACCTTCCCTCCACAGTTCATCCCCCCCCCTGTGGTTAAGACCAGGCACCACAGGGTTACATGACATGTTAGTCATTTAGCAGACGCTTACAGTGAGTGCATACATGTTCACGCTTGTTTTCTCTGTACTGGTCCCCCGTGGGAATCGAACCCCACAACCCAGGCGTTGCAAGCACCATCCTCTACTGACATTTTCGCATCCATTTATAAATCTTGAGTTTTTTTTTGGTATTTTGGTCCATCCTTATGGAAAAGCGGGGGGACTGTGAAGCAACACAAACATAGGCGCAGACACATGCATACACACACACACACACACACACACGATAACGTGTGTACTAGATCTTTGTACTGTAGATATGTGGCAGTGGTGGAGTAGGGGCCTGAGTGAATGTACTGTAATGTTTTTAGAATTGTATGAACTGCCTTAATTTTGCTGGACCCCAGGAAGAGTAGCCACTGCCTTGCCAGCAGCTATTGGGGATCCATAATAAATACAAATACAAATATGATTATTTTCAAAAAGTAAAAAAAAAAAAGTTGATGAAAATCTATGAGTCTATTTTCATTTGTTTATCATAGTACAATTCATGAATTGTAACCACTTTAAAATGGACATACATCCCTAATTTTAAAGCTAATTTCATAGAGAATGTTACAAAGTGGACAATCCAGTGGCTTGCGAAAGTATTCACCCCCCTTGGCATTTTTCCTATTTTGTTGCCTTACAACCTGGAATTAAAATGGAATTGTTGGGGGGTTTGTATCATTTGATTTACACAACATGCCTACCACTTTGAAGATGTAAAATACTTTTTTTTGTGTAACAAACAAGAAATAAGACAAAAAAACAGAAAGCTATTCACCCCCCAAAGTCAATACTTTGTAGAGCCACCTTTTGCAGCAATTACAGCTGCAAGTCTCTTGGGGTATGTCTCTATAAGCTTGGCACATCTAGCCACTGGGATTTCCCCCCATTCTTCAAGGCAAAACTGCTCCAGCTCCTTCAAGTTGGATGGGTTCCGCTGGTGAACAGCAATCTTTAAGTCACACCACAGATTCTCAATTGGATTGAGGTCTGGGCTTTGACTAGGCCATTCCAAGACATTTAAATGTTTCCCCTTAAACCACTCGAGTGTTGCTTTAGCAGTATGCTTAGGTTCATTGTCCTGCTGGAAGGTGAACCTCCGTCCCAGTCTCAAATCTCTTGAAGACTGAAACAGGTTTCCCTCAAGAATTTCCCTGTATTTAGCGCCATCCATCATTCCTTCAATTCTGACCAGTTTCCCAGTCCCTGCCGATGAAAAACATCCCCAGAGCATGATGCTGCCACCACCATGCTTCACTGTGGGGATGGTGTTCTCGGGGTGATGAGAGGTGTTTGGTTTGCGCCAGACATAGTGTTTTCCTTGATGGCCAAAAAGCTCAATTTTAGTCTCATCTGACCAGAGCACCTTCTTCCATATGTTTGGGGAGTCTCCCACATGGCTTTTGGCAAACACCAAACGTGTTTGCTTATTTTTTTCTTTAAGCAATGGCTTTTTTCTGGCCACTCTTCCGTAAAGCCCAGCTCTGTGGAGTGTACGGCTTAAAGTGGTCCTATGGACAGATACGCCAATCTCCGCTGTGGAGCTTTGCAGCTCCTTCAGGGTTATCTTTGGTCTCTTTGTTGCCTCTGATTAATACCCTCCTTGCCTGGTCCGTGAGTTTTGGTGGTTGGCCCTATATTGGTATTTAATGGTGCTCCGTGGGATGTTCAAAGTTTCTGATATTTTTTTATAACCCAACCCTGATCTGTACTTATCCACAACTTTGTCCCTGACCTGTTTGGAGAGCTCCTTGGTCTTCATGGTGGTGCTTGCTTGGTGGTTCCCCTTGCTTAGTGGTGTTGCAGACTCTGGGGCCTTTCAGAACAGGTACTGAGATCATGTGACACATCATGTGACACTTAAATAAAGTCCACCTGTGTGCAATCTAATTATGTGACTTCTGAAGGTAATTGGTTTCACCAGATCTTATTTAGGGGCTTCGTAGCGAAGGGGGTGAATACATATGCACGCACCACTTTTCCGTTATTAATTTTTTATAATTTTTTTGAAACAAGTAATGTTTTTCATTTCACTTCACCAATTTGGACTATTTTGTGTATGTCCATTACATGAAATCCAAATAAAAATCCATTTAAATTACAGGTTGTAATGCAACAAAATAGGAAAAACGCCAAGGGGGATTAATACTTTCGCAAGGCATTGTATGTAGCTAGTAACTAACTTTGAAGAGATATATGGTGATTGGGTCCCAATAGGTGTTTGGTATTTGGTAGTCTAAATTCAGTGTACTTGTCTTTAAATTCAATTTCCTGAAAAGTCACAATCTGCTACGTATAAGTCCAGTCCTGGAGTGTCTTAACAAAAATGAAACCAAAATATTTAGGCTGACTTCATCCAGTGTCCGGAATGAGATATCACCTAATTTGCATATGTTTAAACAATATTTCAGAAAGGCCTTGAGGTGAAACATAGTATACACTATTGGTGGAACACAGAATACTTTTTTTTCAATGTGTCCATATATTTGAACCAGGATGAATAGGATATGCTTTGGACGGCTTTGTCCAAATCAGACAGCAACGTCAAATTGCTTCCGGAACTATGCTCAGTCACAACCCCACGACTGAAACAGCCTGCAGACTAACTAACTGGTTTGCCCTGTGTTTACTTTCAAATATCTGACATGTTTACTCAACACACACCCTGCCTAGAGACCCTGCCTAGAGACCCTGCCTAGAGACCCTGCCTAGAGACCCTGCCTAGAGACCCTGCCTAGAGACCATGACTAGAGACCCTGCCTAGAGACCCTGCCTAGAGACCCTGCCTAGAGACACTGCCTAGAGACCCTGCCTAGAGACCCTGCCTAGAGACACTGCCTAGAGACCCTGCCTAGAGACCATGCCTAGAGACCCTGCCTAGAGACCCTGCCAAGAGACCCTGCCTAGAGACCCTGCCTAGAGACCCTGCCTAGAGACCCTGCCTAGAGACCCTGCCTAGAGACCCTGCCTAGAGACCCTGCCTAGAGACCCTGCCTAGAGACCCTGCCTAGAGACACTGCATAGAGACCCTGCCTAGAGACCCTGCCTAGAGACCCTGCCTAGAGACCCTGCCTAGAGACCCTGCCTAGAGACCCTGCCTAGAGACACTGCCTAGAGACCCTGCCTAGAGACCCTGCCTAGAGACCCTGCCTAGAGACCCTGCCTAGAGACCATGCCTAGAGACCCTGCCTAGAGACCCTGCCTAGAGACCATGCCTAGAGACACTGCTAGAGACCCTGCTAGAGACCCTGCCTAGAGACCCTGCCTAGAGACCCTGCCTAGAGACCATGCCTAGAGACCATGCCTAGAGACCCTGCCTAGAGACCCTTTAGAGACCCTGCCTAGAGACACTGCCTAGAGACCCTGCCTAGAGACCCTGCCTAGAGACCATGCCTAGAGACACTGCCTAGAGACCCTGCCTAGAGACCCTGCCTAGAGACCCTGCCTAGAGACCCTGCCTAGAGACCATGCCTAGAGACCCTGCCTAGAGACCCTGCCTAGAGACCATGCCTAGAGACCCTGCATAGAGACCCTGCCTAGAGACCCTGCATAGAGACCCTGCCTAGAGACCCTGCCTAGAGACCCTGCCTAGAGACCATGCCTAGAGACCCTGCCTAGAGACCCTGCCTAGAGACCATGCCTAGAGACCCTGCCTAGAGACACTGCCTAGAGACCATGCCTAGAGACACTGCCTAGAGACCCTGCCTAGAGACCCTGCCTAGAGACCCTGCCTAGAGACCATGCCTAGAGACCATGCCTAGAGACCATGCCTAGAGACCCTGCCTAGAGACCCTGCCTAGAGACCCTGCCTAGAGACCCTGCCTAGAGACCCTGCCTAGAGACCCTGCCTAGAGACCCTGCCTAGAGACCCTGCTAGAGACCCTGCTAGAGACCCTGCCTAGAGACCCTGCCTAGAGACCCTGCCTAGAGACCCTGCCTAGAGACCCTGCCTAGAGACCCTTTAGAGACCCTGCCTAGAGACCCTGCCTAGAGACCCTGCCTAGAGACACTGCCTAGAGACCCTGCCTAGAGACCCTGCCTAGAGACCATGCCTAGAGACCCTGCCTAGAGACCATGCCTAGAGACCCTGCTAGAGACCCTGCCTAGAGACCCTGCATAGAGACCCTGCCTAGAGACACTGCCTAGAGACCCTGCCTAGAGACCCTGCCTAGAGACCATGCCTAGAGACCCTGCCTAGAGACCCTGCCTAGAGACCCTGCCTAGAGACCCTGCCTAGAGACCCTGCCTAGAGACCATGCCTAGAGACCCTTTAGAGACCCTGCCTAGAGACCATGCCTAGAGACACTGCCTAGAGACCCTGCCTAGAGACCATGCCTAGAGACCCTGCCTAGAGACCCTGCCAAGAGACCCTGCCAAGAGACCCTGCCTAGAGACCCTGCCTAGAGACCCTGCCTAGAGACCCTGCCTAGAGACCCTGCCTAGAGACCCTGCCTAGAGACCATGCCTAGAGACCCTGCCTAGAGACCCTGCCTAGAGACCCTGCCTACAGACACTGCATAGAGACCCTGCCTAGAGACCCTGCATAGAGACCCTGCCTAGAGACCCTGCCTAGAGACCCTGCCTAGAGACCCTGCCTAGAGACCCTGCCTAGAGACCCTGCCTAGAGACCCTGCCTAGAGACCCTGCCTAGAGACCATGCCTAGAGACCCTGCCTAGAGACCCTGCCTAGAGACCATGCCTAGAGACACTGCTAGAGACCCTGCTAGAGACCCTGCCTAGAGACCCTGCCTAGAGACCCTGCCTAGAGACCATGCCTAGAGACCATGCCTAGAGACCCTGCCTAGAGACCCTTTAGAGACCCTGCCTAGAGACACTGCCTAGAGACCCTGCCTAGAGACCCTGCCTAGAGACCATGCCTAGAGACACTGCCTAGAGACCCTGCCTAGAGACCCTGCCTAGAGACCCTGCCTAGAGACCCTGCCTAGAGACCATGCCTAGAGACCCTGCCTAGAGACCCTGCCTAGAGACCCTGCCTAGAGACCCTGCATAGAGACCCTGCCTAGAGACCCTGCATAGAGACCCTGCCTAGAGACCCTGCCTAGAGACCCTGCCTAGAGACCCTGCCTAGAGACCATGCCTAGAGACCCTGCCTAGAGACCCTGCCTAGAGACCCTGCCTAGAGACCCTGCCTAGAGACCATGCCTAGAGACCCTGCCTAGAGACCCTGCCTAGAGACCCTGCCTAGAGACACTGCATAGAGACCCTGCCTAGAGACCCTGCATAGAGACCCTGCCTAGAGACCCTGCCTAGAGACCCTGCCTAGAGACCCTGCCTAGAGACCCTGCCTAGAGACCATGCCTAGAGACCCTGCCTAGAGACCCTGCCTAGAGACCATGCCTAGAGACACTGCTAGAGACCCTGCTAGAGACCCTGCCTAGAGACCCTGCCTAGAGACCATGCCTAGAGACCATGCCTAGAGACCCTGCCTAGAGACCCTTTAGAGACCCTGCCTAGAGACACTGCCTAGAGACCCTGCCTAGAGACCCTGCCTAGAGACCATGCCTAGAGACACTGCCTAGAGACCCTGCCTAGAGACCCTGCCTAGAGACCCTGCCTAGAGACCCTGCCTAGAGACCATGCCTAGAGACCCTGCCTAGAGACCCTGCCTAGAGACCCTGCCTAGAGACCCTGCCTAGAGACCCTGCATAGAGACCCTGCCTAGAGACCCTGCATAGAGACCCTGCCTAGAGACCCTGCCTAGAGACCCTGCCTAGAGACCCTGCCTAGAGACCATGCCTAGAGACCCTGCCTAGAGACCATGCCTAGAGACCCTGCTAGAGACCCTGCTAGAGACCCTGCCTAGAGACCCTGCCTAGAGACCCTGCCTAGAGACCATGCCTAGAGACCCTTTAGAGACCCTGCCTAGAGACCATGCCTAGAGACACTGCCTAGAGACACTGCCTAGAGACCATGCCTAGAGACACTGCCTAGAGACCCTGCCTAGAGACCCTGCCTAGAGACCCTGCCTAGAGACCATGCCTAGAGACCATGCCTAGAGACCCTGCCTAGAGACCCTGCCTAGAGACCCTGCCTAGAGACCCTGCCTAGAGACCATGCCTAGAGACCCTGCCTAGAGACCCTGCTAGAGACCCTGCTAGAGACCCTGCCTAGAGACCCTGCCTAGAGACCCTGCCTAGAGACCCTGCCTAGAGACCCTTTAGAGACCCTGCCTAGAGACCCTGCCTAGAGACCCTGCCTAGAGACACTGCCTAGAGACCCTGCCTAGAGACCCTGCCTAGAGACCATGCCTAGAGACCCTGCCTAGAGACCCTTTAGAGACCCTGCCTAGAGACCCTGCCTAGAGACCCTGCCTAGAGACCCTGCCTAGAGACCCTGCCTAGAGACCCTGCCTAGAGACCCTGCCTAGAGACCATGCCTAGAGACCATGCCTAGAGACCATGCCTAGAGACCCTGCTTAGAGACCCTGCTTAGAGACCATGCCTAGAGACCCTGCCTAGAGACCATGCCTAGAGACCCTGCCTAGAGACCCTGCTAGAGACCCTGCTAGAGACCCTGCCTAGAGACACTGCCTAGAGACCATGCCTAGAGACCCTGCCTAGAGACCCTGCCTAGAGACCATGCCTAGAGACCCTGCCTAGAGACCCTTTAGAGACCCTGCCTAGAGACCCTGCCTAGAGACCCTGCCTAGAGACCCTGCCTAGAGACCCTGCCTAGAGACCATGCCTAGAGACCCTGCCTAGAGACCATGCCTAGAGACCCTGCCTAGAGACCCTTTAGAGACCCTGCCTAGAGACACTGCCTAGAGACCCTGCCTAGAGACCCTGCCTAGAGACCCTGCCTAGAGACCCTGCCTAGAGACCCTGCCTAGAGACCCTGCCTAGAGACCCTGCTAGAGACCCTGCCTAGAGACCCTGCCTAGAGACCCTGCCTAGAGACCCTGCCTAGAGACCCTGCTAGAGACCCTGCCTAGAGACCCTGCCTAGAGACCCTGCCTAGAGACCATGCCTAGAGACCATGCCTAGAGACCCTGCCTAGAGACCCTTTAGAGACCCTGCCTAGAGACCCTGCCTAGAGACCCTGCCTAGAGACCCTGCCTAGAGACCCTGCCTAGAGACCATGCCTAGAGACCCTGCCTAGAGACCCTGCCTAGAGACCCTGCCTAGAGACCCTGCCTAGAGACCCTGCCTAGAGACCCTGCTAGAGACCCTGCCTAGAGACCCTGCCTAGAGACCCTGCCTAGAGACCATGCCTAGAGACCATGCCTAGAGACCCTGCCTAGAGACCCTTTAGAGACCCTGCCTAGAGACACTGCCTAGAGACACTGCCTAGAGACCCTGCCTAGAGACCATGCCTAGAGACCCTGCCTAGAGACCCTGCCTAGAGACCCTGCCTAGAGACCATGCCTAGAGACCATGCCTAGAGACCCTGCCTAGAGACCCTGCCTAGAGACCATGCCTAGAGACCCTGCCTAGAGACCCTGCTAGAGACCCTGCTAGAGACCCTGCCTAGAGACCCTGCCTAGAGACCCTGCCTAGAGACCCTGCCTAGAGACCCTGCCTAGAGACCATGCCTAGAGACCCTGCCTAGAGACCCTGCCTAGAGACCCTTTAGAGACCCTGCCTAGAGACCCTGCCTAGAGACCCTGCCTAGAGACACTGCCTAGAGACCCTGCCTAGAGACCCTGCCTAGAGACCCTGCCTAGAGACCCTGCCTAGAGACCATGCCTAGAGACCCTGCCTAGAGACCATGCCTAGAGACCATGCCTAGAGACCCTGCCTAGAGACACTGCCTAGAGACCCTGCTTAGAGACCCTGCTTAGAGACCCTGCCTAGAGACCATGCCTAGAGACCCTGCCTAGAGACCCTGCCTAGAGACCATGCCTAGAGACCCTGCCTAGAGACCCTGCTAGAGACCCTGCTAGAGACCCTGCCTAGAGACCCTGCCTAGAGACCCTGCCTAGAGACCCTGCCTAGAGACCCTGCCTAGAGACCATGCCTAGAGACCCTGCCTAGAGACCCTGCCTAGAGACCCTTTAGAGACCCTGCCTAGAGACCCTGCCTAGAGACCCTGCCTAGAGACACTGCCTAGAGACCCTGCCTAGAGACCATGCCTAGAGACCCTGCCTAGAGACCCTGCCTAGAGACCCTTTAGAGACCCTGCCTAGAGACCCTGCCTAGAGACCCTGCCTAGAGACACTGCCTAGAGACCCTGCCTAGAGACCCTGCCTAGAGACCCTGCCTAGAGACCCTGCCTAGAGACCATGCCTAGAGACCCTGCCTAGAGACCATGCCTAGAGACCATGCCTAGAGACCCTGCCTAGAGACACTGCCTAGAGACCCTGCTTAGAGACCCTGCTTAGAGACCCTGCCTAGAGACCCTTTAGAGACCCTGCCTAGAGACACTGCCTAGAGACCCTGCTTAGAGACCCTGCTTAGAGACCCTGCCTAGAGACCCCTTAGAGACCCTGCCTAGAGACCCTGCCTAGAGACACTGCCTAGAGACCCTGCTTAGAGACCCTGCTTAGAGACCCTGCCTAGAGACCCTGCCTAGAGACCCTGCCTAGAGACCCTGCCTAGAGACCATGCCTAGAGACCCTGCCTAGAGACACTGCCTAGAGACCCTGCTTAGAGACCCTGCTTAGAGACCCTGCCTAGAGACCCTTTAGAGACCCTGCCTAGAGACACTGCCTAGAGACCCTGCTTAGAGACCCTGCTTAGAGACCCTGCCTAGAGACCCTTTAGAGACCCTGCCTAGAGACCCTGCCTAGAGACCCTGCTTAGAGACCCTGCTTAGAGACCCTGCCTAGAGACCCCTTAGAGACCCTGCCTAGAGACCCTTTAGAGACACTGCCTAGAGACCCTGCTTAGAGACCCTGCTTAGAGACCCTGCCTAGAGACCCTGCCTAGAGACCATGCCTAGAGACCCTGCCTAGAGACCCTGCTTAACGGTCAATAATAATAATATATTCATTTAGCAGTTGCTTTTATCCAAAGCAACTTACAACATTGAGTGCATACATTTTCTTATGGGTGGACCCAGCGGGAATCAAACCCCCAATCCTTACCCAGCATGTTGGTGAGCCACAGGGCCAGGTCTTCCTTCATTGGCAGAAGGCTGGCTTCGTGGCGGCTGGCCAGCCATTGGCTGTACTGCTGCATGTCCGTCAGGCCTGGGCCAATTGCCTGCTTGGGACTCAGAGAGCTGCACATGGTGGTTCCCACCACGTCACTGGCCTATAGAAGAAGAGGAGAGGGCAGAGGGCATAGAGGAGTCAGAGACTGAGACATACACCAGCTCTCTCTAACTCTGGTCTTCACTTCAACCACCTGCTCTCTCTAACTCTGCCTTCACTACAACCACCTGCTCTCTCTAACTCTGCCTTCACTACAACCACCAGCTCTCTCTAACTCTGGTCTTCACTTCAACCACCTGCTCTCTCTAACTCTGCCTTCACTACAACCACCTGCTCTCTCTAACTCTGCCTTCACTACAACCACCAGCTCTCTCTAACTCTGCCTTCACTACAACCACCTGCTCTCTCTAACTCTGCCTTCACTACAACCACCAGCTCTCTCTAACTCTGCCTTCACTACAACCACCAGCTCTCTCTAACTCTGCCTTCACTACAACCACCAGCTCTCTCTAACTCTGCCTTCACTACAACCACCAGCTCTCTCTAACTCTGCCTTCACTACAACCACCAGCTCTCTCTAACTCTGCCTTCACTACAACCACCTGCTCTCTCTAACTCTGCCTTCACTACAACCACCAGCTCTCTCTAACTCTGCCTTCACTACAACCACCTGCTCTCTCTAACTCTGCCTTCACTACAACCACCAGCTCTCTCTAACTCTGCCTTCACTACAACCACCTGCTCTCTCTAACTCTGCCTTCACTACAACCACCAGCTCTCTCTAACTCTGCCTTCACTACAACCACCAGCTCTCTCTAACTCTGCCTTCACTACAACCACCAGCTCTCTCTAACTCTGCCTTCACTACAACCACCAGCTCTCTCTAACTCTGCCTTCACTACAACCACCAGCTCTCTCTAACTCTGCCTTCACTACAACCACCAGCTCTCTCTAACTCTGCCTTCACTACAACCACCAGCTCTCTCTAACTCTGCCTTCACTACAACCACCAGCTCTCTCTAACTCTGCCTTCACTACAACCACCTGCTCTCTCTAACTCTGCCTTCACTACAACCACCAGCTCTCTCTAACTCTGCCTTCACTACAACCACCAGCTCTCTCTAACTCTGCCTTCACTACAACCACCTGCTCTCTCTAACTCTGCCTTCACTACAACCACCAGCTCTCTCTAACTCTGCCTTCACTACAACCACCAGCTCTCTCTAACTCTGCCTTCACTACAACCACCAGCTCTCTCTAACTCTGCCTTCACTACAACCACCAGCTCTCTCTAACTCTGCCTTCACTACAACCACCAGCTCTCTCTAACTCTGCCTTCACTACAACCACCAGCTCTCTCTAACTCTGCCTTCACTACAACCACCAGCTCTCTCTAACTCTGCCTTCACTACAACCACCAGCTCTCTCTAACTCTGCCTTCACTACAACCACCTGCTCTCTCTAACTCTGCCTTCACTACAACCACCAGCTCTCTCTAACTCTGCCTTCACTACAACCACCAGCTCTCTCTAACTCTGCCTTCACTACAACCACCTGCTTCTTCTTTCTATTCTTCCTTCC
>CM062498.1:11708937-11761437 GCA_031479575.1 Coregonus ussuriensis | reverse complement strand
ACTGTTACTGTCCTCCCATAGAGCTAAATGTTACTGTCCTCCCAGAGAGCTAACTGTTACTGTCCTCCCATACAGCTAACTGTTACTGTCCTCCCATAGAGCTAACTGTTACTGTCCTCCCATACAGCTAACTGTTACTGTCCTCCCATAGAGCTAAATGTTACTGTCCTCCCAGAGAGCTAACTGTTACTGTCCTCCCATACAGCTAACTGTTACTGTCCTCCCATAGAGCTAACTGTTACTGTCCTCCCAGAGAGCTAACTGTTACTGTCCTCCCATACAGCTAACTGTTACTGTCCTCCCATACAGCTAACTGTTACTGTCCTCCCATAGAGCTAAATGTTACTGTCCTCCCAGAGAGCTAACTGTTACTGTCCTCCCATAGAGCTAACTGTTACTGTCCTCCCATACAGCTAACTGTTACTGTCCTCCCATAGAGCTAAATGTTACTGTCCTCCCATAGAGCTAACTGTTACTGTCCTCCCAGAGAGCTAACTGTTACTGTCCTCCCATACAGCTAACTGTTACTGTCCTCCCATACAGCTAACTGTTACTGTCCTCCCATACAGCTAACTGTTACTGTCCTCCCATACAGCTAACTGTTACTGTCCTCCCATAGAGCTAACTGTTACTGTCCTCCCATACAGCTAACTGTTACTGTCCTCCCATAGAGCTAACTGTTACTGTCCTCCCATAGAGCTAACTGTTACTGTCCTCCCATAGAGCTAACTGTTACTGTCCTCCCATAGAGCTAACTGTTACTGTCCTCCCATAGAGCTAACTGTTACTGTCCTCCCATACAGCTAACTGTTACTGTCCTCCCATACAGCTAACTGTTACTGTCCTCCCATAGAGCTAACTGTTACTGTCCTCCCATAGAGCTAACTGTTACTGTCCTCCCAGAGAGCTAACTGTTACTGTCCTCCCAGAGAGCTAACTGTTACTGTCCTCCCAGAGAGCTAACTGTTACTGTCCTCCCATAGAGCTAACTGTTACTGTCCTCCCAGAGAGCTAACTGTTACTGTCCTCCCATAGAGCTAACTGTTACTGTCCTCCCATAGAGCTAACTGTTACTGTCCTCCCAGAGAGCTAACTGTTACTGTCCTCCCAGAGAGCTCTCTCCTCTCCCTGCTGCTCTTTCCTAGGTCATGGTCCTTAGTAGTAAACAAACCATGATTGTCTCCCAAACGGCACCCTATTCCCTTTATAGTGCACTAGATCCCTTTATAGAGCCCTGTGGGTCCTGGTCAAAGGTAGCATACTATAAAAGGGAATAGAGTGCCGTTTGGTACGCAACCCATTACTAAAAGCACCTCTGGCTGGCATCTCTCACTGTGCTGTGGCCTGACCTCTGGAGGAGAAAGGTGCACAACCACACCCCTTGGTCTGGCTACAACCACGCCCCTTGGTCTGGCTACAACCACGCCCCTTGGTCTGGCTACAACCACGCCCCTTGGTCTGGCTACAACCACGCCCCTTGGTCTGGCTACAACCACGCCCCTTGGTCTGGCTACAACCACGCCCCTTGGTCTGGCTACAACCACGCCCCTTGGTCTGGCTACAACCATGCCTCTTGGTCTGACTACAACCACACCTCTTGGTCTGGCTACAACCACGCCCCTTGGTCTGGCTACAACCACGCCCCTTGGTCTGGCTACAACCACGCCTCTTGGTCTGACTACAACCACGCCCCTTGGTCTGACTACAACCACGCCCCTTGGTCTGACTACAACCACGCCCCTTGGTCTGACTACAACCACGCCCCTTGGTCTGACTACAACCACGCCCCTTGGTCTGGCTACAACCACGCCCCTTGGTCTGGCTACAACC
This sequence comes from Coregonus ussuriensis, assembly GCA_031479575.1. Lineage (NCBI taxonomy): Eukaryota > Metazoa > Chordata > Actinopteri > Salmoniformes > Salmonidae > Coregonus > Coregonus ussuriensis. The sequence goes on along the minus strand of CM062498.1, from coordinate 11,759,607 downwards.
ACGCCCCTTGGTCTGACTACAACCACGCCCCTTGGTCTGGCTACAACCACGCCCCTTGGTCTGGCTACAACCACGCCCCTTGGTCTGACTACAACCACGCCCCTTGGTCTGACTACAACCACGCCCCTTGGTCTGACTACAACCACGCCTCTTGGTCTGACTACAACCACGCCTCTTGGTCTGACTACAACCACGCCTCTTGGTCTGACTACAACCACGCCTCTTGGTCTGACTACAACCACGCCTCTTGGTCTGACTACAACCACGCCTATTGGTCTGACTACAACCACGCCTATTGGTCTGACTACAACCACGCCTCTTGGTCTGGCTCACCGGCCAAACACAATCCACCTAGTCTCACATGACAACTATTCATATTTTAGCTCAAGAGTTGGTCATGCGAGAAAACATTCCACTGAACAACAGGTCCTCCTGTACCGTCTGAATAAAATTCACATCTTTACATGCTTGTCGTGAGGAACCACACATTTCCAAAGGAAACGTGTGTGGAAAGTGAGTTACGTTTTTCAATGTAAACAATGTGTTCCTATCCCCAGTCGTTCCCGCGGAGGCCTGTAGATGACCCTGGATAGTGCAGACATAACAACACATCATAACCCAGTGTGGGAATTGTAGAATACTGCTGAGTCACTCAATTAGGAAAACAACACATGCCAGTCTTTCTCGGTTGGCCCTCACTGCGCCCTGGCCCAAATAACAGGTCATTGGCCCTCACTGCGCCCTGGCCCAAATAACAGGTGATTGGCCCTCACTGCGCCCTGGCCCAAATAACAGGTCATTGGCCCTCACTGCGCCCTGGCCCAAATAACATGTCCACCAGGGTCATCGCCAAACAACTTTTTCACACAAAAAAGAGAGCTTGAATAAAGCTTGAATCCTTAGTTGAAACAATAAAGCGAGACCCCGCTTCTGTTTCGTTAAGAAGCTGAGGGATGGGGCTGGAGAAATATGATCACTCTCAAATTCATAGACAGAGCTATGGATACAATGACTGACCATCCATGATATCAACGTTCTAGTTTTAATCATGTTTTGAGGCTGTACAGTGTTTGTTTACATTTACTTTGTTTACAAACATTGGAGTAAAACAAGCTTCTATTTAGGGTTCTGATGGAGTGTGACAGCTGAACTAAGCTCATGAGGCATTTATAAGTTATATTCTTCAACAATCAATGGCTACATATCATTAGTTTATAAGTCCCAAAAAAATTGATGTAGCAACTAAGGATTCTAGTTTTAAGAATAATACTTGTATACAACATTATAAAATATTTGGTTTCAATGTGTCCGAAATTGATAAATACTTTAGGCATATATAAATAAATCAATGACAAGTTCATTTTTATTTAAGTTCAAATAGATGTTACTTCTGTTAACAAGTCTACAGCGCCTTTATTATGAAAGCCCAGTTAGTTCACAGTAGCAAAAAGTCAGGTTTGTGATTTGTGAGCTTTTTGAAAATGCATTTTTAAAAAGGGCTGTTTTTGTCTCTTTTATGTCAGCGCATGTGTTCATGTCATTACCCACTGGGCACACACGGGTTGAATCAACATTGTTTCCACATCATTTCACTGAAATTATGTTGAACCCAATGTGGAACAGACATTGAATATATACGTCTGTATACATTTTCACAACTGTAAAAAAAAATATATATTTCAAAGCTGACTCCTCATTTACAGTTTCTATTCTTGTCACTCATAAAAAGGAACCCATAACAGTTAATACATCCAAGTTCAGCCAATTTAAAATGACATTAAACACACACACACACACACACACACACACACAATAAGAAATGTCTGAAAACAGTTAAATGGGAATATGACCACCCACTATAAACTAATGAAATGAAACAAAGCTATTCTGCATAATAAAATAATACTTTTGAACTTAATCATATGAACTTCATTAAAAGTTGGGCTGCAGCTAAGGAAAAGATTTTCCTCCAAAACAAGTTGTACTGACTAACTGAATCTACACAGGCGGCTGGTTGGTAGAGAAATGTTATTTGGTCTCATTTAAAAATATGAAGAGAAGGATTGTAGTCAACTGCATTCTGAAGTGATCTTTAGGATACAGTTAATCAACCTAAACATTTGAAATGTAGCATATTTTGAGTTTTACTGTAGGCTACACAGAAGAATATCTATCATACCAACCCCACTGTGTGTAGCCATCTGCCCATGGCTACAGGCCAGGGATGGGCAAATTCTGTCCTCAGGAGGGGTGTCACTTTATCCCCATCCCTAACAAACACAGCTGATTAAAACTAACTGTGTTCTAAAAGGAATATCATGATTGGTTGATTATTGGAGTCAGGCTTGTTAGCTTCAGCTGGAGCAAAAGTGTGACACCAATCAGGCCTTTGAGGACTGGAGTTGCCCATCCCTGCTATAGGCTATGATCAAGCTTTTTCCTAAAACTCCGAAGTTTTAAAAAAAAATCAATAGAAATAACAATAGAAGTATTGTTGAATAAAGTGATTGAAATCTTATAATTTGATTCTGATTTATTCTAAAATCAACAAATGCAATAATATATTTGTGGGAAAAAGCATACAGTATAAATCACACAAAAAAACTACTAGACCAATCAGAGGCATGCAATCAACAGTCCCGTGCATCTTCCACTCACCCTCTCTGCAAAGCTAACTCTTCTATCCGGACTGTCACGGTCCTCTCGTGCAGTGTCTTTGCTCCTCGGTGCTTTCTGTATGCATGCTTTTCACCAGCGCTCAGCTACCCTCAGCTCTGTCGCCGAAAACAGTGGCCCAGTGTAGATCGGGCAATGCATAGCATATCTCTGTATCTCAATCTGTATCACAGCCGAGGATGTTTCTGTGGAGCCTAGTGCTGCACTGCCGATAGGAGGGGAGTTTTTGATCAGTCACTGGACTGACTTGGGAGGGAATATTATGCTGCGTTCTCTCCTCCTCTCCCTCTCTCCTATCTGACAGTTGAGAAACTCCTTCGTGCGCAAGATTGCAATTAGATAGACGCTGAAGTAAAAGTGCATTAATTGGCCCAGCCACTGTGCAGTTTTATTTATTGCAATTGCTCGATTATAATTTACTATGCTCGATTATAATTTACTATAACACAATACAGTGACAAGAGTCAATGGACTTGTTCTTCTTCTACAATCTACACATATTCGCCAATTCAGAAAAAAAAAGAATGGGAAACTCAAATGGGAAAATATTTTCTCGAAGGACAATACATTTGTTCAATTCTATTCGCCAGGTTTTATGATTTAAATAATTTATATTTTGAGAACTTTTATTTTGAAGTGACTGTGACGCGCTCCCCCCATACCCGGAAGTTCACTTCACAACATCAACTGGTGGTGGGGGGGGGAAGAAGAGCGGACACGGAGAAAACAAGTAGCTTAAACACCAAAGTGACTTTTCCAAACAACCTTTGAAGTAATTTCAGGCAACATTTTAAAACTCACGTGCAAATGTTCTGAGAGCAGATAGCGCCACATGGAGGCTGTTGTAAAGAACTTGGAGCGGACGGCGGAGCTACTCGCTGTGTCGCAGACAGAGATAGTGCAGCGGTGGGACAAACAAACCCTGGACAGAGCCTTCCAATGGACTCAGTACTGCGAACACCTCTACACAAGGTTCCACGCAAATCCAACCGTCAGGGACATCTTGGAAAAACAACTGCAGGTGACAAACGAAAGCTTACGAACAACTTTTCAGGGGTATACGGACATCACGTTTTCTGACCTGTCGCAGTGTCAACACTTGCTGCTCGTTGGGTTATTAAACAACGCCGCGGTTCCGTGCTCAGTCATCAAACAACTTTTCGACACTTCTTGTTCTAAAACGGTTGGAGATAAATCTAAGGACGCCACCGGTCATTGCACTGAGCTCATAGAAGTCAAATCAGCATGTAAAGTCTTAAGCGCCATTTATTTGAAACGCAGTACGTCCTTTCCTGGTCCTGATGCTGACGTAGTAGGCACGACACTGATGGAGATGTTGGATATCCTGCTCTCTCCAGCTACTGGCGGGTCCAATGTGGGTCTAGCAGAGAAGTTATTGGACTCCATCTTACAAACCTGTGGTGAATATGAAAACTTCTCAGGGGTTGTTGCTGCTGCTCTCCTGTCAAGGAAAAACAACCCAGCAACAACAGCAGCAGCATCAACAACAGCAGCAGCATCAACAACAACAGCATCAGCAACAACAGCAGCAGCATCAACAACAACAGCAGCATCATCAGCAACAACAGCAGCATCATCAGCAACAACAGCAGCAGCATCAACAACAACAGCAGCATCATCAGCAACAACAGCAGCATCATCAGCAACAACAGCAGCAGCAACAACAGCAGCATCATCAGCAACAACAGCAGCATCATCAGCAACAACAGCAGCATCATCAGCATCAGCAACAACAGCAGCAGCATCAGCAACAACAGCAGCATCATCAGCATCAGCAACAACAGCAGCAGCATCAGCAACAACAGCAGCATCAACAGCATCAGCAACAACAGCAGCATCATCAGCAACAACAGCAGCATCATCAGCATCAGCAACAACAGCAGCAGCATCAGCAACAACAGCAGCATCAACAATGGCTTCAGGAGGAGTTTCATTAGACTTTATCCTGGATTGGCTGCAGCAACACCACAGTTTACTCCAGCATATGTGTTCCACGTTGCCTATTGGACTTTTGATGGACCTCTACCGGCAGTCTGTGAGGTTTAGAGTGACCTACTGTGACATGTTGAAGAAATGGGGGTCACAATTGGAGTATGACATGGGTGAAGGAGAGTGGGTTCAAGTGTTTACCACCAACGGGGTGTCGTTCAAGACACTGTCTGACCATTATAGGTCGCTACTAGGGGCTTGTCCGTCGATGAAGGAGGACATTGAGAGAGAGCTGACAGAACTGAAGGTTGCCGATGGGGACTTTGATGTTAGAGGTCTGAGTGTTTGGGGTGACCTCCTCTCTGAGCTGAACAAGGTCTGAGTGTTTGGGGTGACCTCCTCTCTGAGCTGAACAAGGTCTGAGTGTTTGGGGTGACCTCCTCTCTGAGCTGAACAAGGTCTGAGTGTTTGGGGTGACCTCCTCTCTGAGCTGAACAAGGTCTGAGTGTTTGGGGTGACCTCCTCTCTGAGCTGAACAAGGTCTGAGTGTTTGGGGTGACCTCCTCTCTGAGCTGAACAAGGTCTGAGTGTTTGGGGTGACCTCCTCTCTGAGCTGAACAAGGTCTGAGTGTTTGGGGTGACCTCCTCTCTGAGCTGAACAAGGTCTGAGTGTTTGGGGTGACCTCCTCTCTGAGCTGAACAAGGTCTGAGTGTTTGGGGTGACCTCCTCTCTGAGCTGAACAAGGTCTGAGTGTTTGGGGTGACCTCCTCTCTGAGCTGAACAAGGTCTGAGTGTTTGGGGTGACCTCCTCTCTGAGCTGAACAAGGTCTGAGTGTTTGGGGTGACCTCCTCTCTGAGCTGAACAAGGTCTGAGTGTTTGGGGTGACCTCCTCTCTGAGCTGAACAAGGTCTGAGTGTTTGGGGTGACCTCCTCTCTGAGCTGAACAAGGTCTGAGTGTTTGGGGTGACCTCCTCTCTGAGCTGAACAAGGTCTGAGTGTTTGGGGTGGTATTTTTTAATATATATTTTTTAAAACCTGAAACGTAAATGATCTAAAAACGCGTAAAACATAATCCGTTGTACTCAGTTGAGACACGACATATGAAACAAATCGGAGTTTACTTGTTTTTAGATAATTGACGTTTAAGGTAAAAAAAAAAAAAGTCAAATTTATATTAACTTAAAAAAGAAAGAAATGATCAAACAGTTTGACAACCCTGTTTTGTAAGCTTTTAAATTATATAAAAATCAACCATTTATCTTTTCCAGTGATGAAGACATTGATGTCTGATGGTGTGGTGAGGTATGCAAAATGGGTCAACTTTGAGCACCTTTATCGCCTGAATGTTTTGGCATTCAGATCTAAAAAGTAACTTTCTGACCACTTCATGGGCAAACATGGAAAGTTTAAATCAAAATGGAAGCTGTCAAAAAGTGAATTCAAAATTGATTTACCCCTCTCTGAGCAGAACAGACTTTTAACGGAGCCATGTGCAGCCTCATCTATGTCCCGTCATCAGCATCACATTGTCAGTGTTCGTTGGACAAATGCGGACATTTGGCCTTGTTAGATACAATTGATTTAAATATATTTGTTAGAGGATAGATTTTTTTTGTGCTATTACATTCACATATACATTTGTATCAATAACAGAATAAAGATGACTATTTCTTTTAAATGAATGTTTGTGTTCTTATTTAAAGTGTGTAATGATACTGTTATATTTAATACTGTTACCTCCCTTAGTTTTCTTTTGGACACACTGCACACCGAGCTTGCTACTGCAACATTTAGTATTTGAATTTATTAGGGATCCCCATTAGCTGTTGCCAAGGCAGCAGCTACTCATCCTGGGGGTCCAAACACATTAAGGCACTTACATTACACATAAAACAAAAGATAAAACAGTACATCATATAACATTATTACACCACTACATGTCTACAATACAAAATGTATAATACCACCATACAACAATATTGCAATGTATGTGTGTGTATGTGTGTGTAGAGTGCGTGTGCTAGCATTTGTGTGCATATACGTGTGTCTGTATGTGTGTCTCTTCACAGTCCCCGCTATGCCATAAGGTGTGTTTTTATCTTTTTCTTTTTTTTTTAAATCTGATTCTACTGCTTGGCAGTGTGTCCAACATCAGAATGAGCTAGTTAATGAAATCTCAACGAGCAGGAAGTGACAGATGGTTACGTTACACGTTACCCAGGCAACCACTGCCTGAACTCTGAAGGCCAGAGAGAGGATGTTGTGTGCCTTCCAAATGAGTCCCCGGGGACACAAGGACCCGTGCCTCTGACTCACTATCAGATCAGTTTGGAGCGTGGGAGGAGGAAGAAGAGAGCTAAGATTCCTCATCCTGTGTTTGATGATTCTATAGGTTCTGATGCGTGAGAATATACTGAACGAAAATATAAAACGCAACGTGTAAAGTGTTGGTCCCACGTTTCATCAGCTGAAATAAAAGATCCCAGAAATGTTCCATACGCACAAAAAGCTTATTTCTCTCGAAATGGCAATTTGAATGCACAGAGATATAGTGAGGAGCTCCTGAGGCCCATTGTCGTGCCGTTCATCCGCCGCCATCACCTCATGTTCCAGCATGATAATGCACGGCCCCATGTCGCAAGAATCTGTACACAATTCCTGGAAACTGAAAATGTGCCAGTTCTTGGATGGCCTGCATACTCACCAGACATGTCACCACCCATTGAGCATGTTTGGGATGCTCTGGATCGACGTGTACGACAGCGTGTTCCAGTTCCCGCCAATATCCCGCAACTTCGCACAGCCATTGAAGAGGAGTGGCACAACATTCCACAGGCCACAGTCAACAGCCTGATCAACACTATGAAAAGGAGATGTGTCGCGATGCATGAAGCAAATTGTGGTCACACCAGATACTGACTGGTTTTCTGATCCACGCCCCGTATCTGTGACCAACAGATGCATATCTGTATTCCCAGTCACGTGAAATCCATAGATTGGGGCCTAATTTATTTATTTCAATTGACTGATTTCCTTATATGAACTGTAACTCAGTCAAATCTTTTAAATTGTTGTATGTTGCGTTTATATTTTTGTTCTGTACATTTATCTTATAGTCTGAGCTCCCGACTAGTAAATTCCTTTTGAAATCTAATTTTGTGGGAATCTAAATTTATTTATTCATGTTTCTGTTTCTGTTTTTATATTTGGTCTTGTAGCTGATTCCAGCTGACTGAATCAGTGGAAACACAAATCAATGTTAAACTAACTGATAAAGGAAATTGTCAGTGAATTTAGGATAATGTATTTCCATAACTGTCTGTGATAGCATGGGGTAGCAAGACAGGCTGTCGACTCGAGTGACACTGAATAACAATTAGACTGTCTCACAGGCTGGCCCTCATAGGCCCTCATAGCCACTAGTGGAGGCTCCTCAGAGGAGGGCAGGGGAGGTCCATCCCCCTCAGTGATTTTTTTTATTTTAATGTTTTATTGTGAAACATACATGCATACAGCTCTGGAAATAAATAAGAGACCACTGCAAAATTATCAGTTTCTCTTGTTTTACTATTTATAGGTACAGTGGGGAGAACAAGTATTTGATACACTGCCAATTTTGCAGGTTTTCCTACTTACAAAGCATGTAGAGGTCTGTAATTTTTATCATAGGTACACTTCAACTGTGAGAGACGGAATCTAAAACAAAAATCCAGAAAATCACATTGTATGATTTTTAAGTAATTAATTTGCATTTTATTGCATGACATAAGTATTTGATACATCAGAAAAGCAGAACTTAATATTTGGTACAGAAACCTTTGTTTGCAATTACAGAGATCATACGTTTCCTGTAGGTTTTGACCAGGTTTGCACACACTGCAGCAGAGATTTTGGGACACTCCTCCATACAGACTTTCTCCAGATCATTCAGGTTTCGGGGCTGTCGCTGGGCAATACAGACTTTCAGCTCCCTCCAAAGATTTTATATTGGGTTCAGGTCTGGAGACTGGCTAAGCCACTCCAGGACCTTGAGATGCCTCTTACGGAGCCACTCCTTAGTTGCCCTGGCTGTGTGTTTCGGGTCGTTGTCATGCTGGAAGACCCAGGCACGACCCATCTTCAATGCTCTTACTGAGGGAAGGAGGTTGTTGGCCAAGATCTCGCGATACATGGCCCCATCCATCCTCCCCTCAATACGGTGCAGTCGTCCTGTCCCCTTTGCAGAAAAGCATCCCCAAAGAATGATGTTTCCACCTCCATGCTTCACGGTTGGAATGGTGTTCTTGGGGTTGTACTCATCCTTCTTCTTCCTCCAAACACGGCGAGTGGAGTTCAGACCAAAAAGCTCTATTTTTGTCTCATCAGACCACATGACCTTCTCCCATTCCTCATTTGGATCATACAGATGGTCATTGACAAACTTCAGACGGGCCTGGACATGCGCTGGCTTGAGCAGGGAGAACTTGCGTGCGCTGCAGGATTTTAATCCATGACAGCGTAGTGTGTTACTAATGGTTTTCTTTGAGACTGTGGTCCCAGCTCTCTTCAGGTCATTGACCAGGTCCTGCCGTGTAGTTCTGGGCTGATCCCTCACCTTCCTCATGATCATTGATGCCCCACGAGGTGAGATCTTGCATGGAGCCCCAGACCGAAGGTGATTGACCGTCATCTTGAACTTCTTCCATTTTCTAATAATTGCGCCAACAGTTGTTGCCTTCTCACCAAGCTGCTTGCCTATTGTCCTGTAGCCCATCCCAGCCTTGTGCAGGTCTACAATTTTATCCCTGATGTCCTTACACAGCTCTCTGGTCTTGGCCATTGTGGAGAGGTTGGAGTCTGTTTGATTGTGTGTGTGGACAGGTGTCTTTTATACAGGTAACGAGTTCAAACAGGTGCAGTTAATACAGGTAATGAGTGGAGAACAGGAGGGCTTCTTAAAGAAAAACTAACAGGTCTGTGAGAGCCGGAATTCTTACTGGTTGGTAGGTGATCAAATACTTACAGTGGGGAAAAAAGTATTTAGTCAGCCACCAATTGTGCAAGTTCTCCCACTTAAAAAGATGAGAGAGGCCTGTAATTTTCATCATAGGTACACATCAACTATGACAGACAAAATGAGAAAAAGAAATCCAGAAAATCACATTGTAGGATTTCTAATGAATTTATTTGCAAATTATGGTGGAAAATAAGTATTTGGTCAATAACAAAAGTTTATCAATACTTTGTTATATACCCTTTGTTGGCAATGACACAGGTCAAACGTTTTCTGTAAGGCTTCACAAGGCTTTCACACACTGTTGCTGGTATTTTGGCCCATTCCTCCATACAGATCTCCTCTAGAGCAGTGATGTTTTGGGGCTGTTGCTGGGCAACACGGACTTTCAACTCCCTCCAAAGATTTTCTATGGGGTTGAGATCTGGAGACTGGCTAGGCCACTCCAGGACCTTGAAAAGCTTCTTACGAAGCCACTCCTTCGTTGCCCGGGCGGTGTGTTTGGGATCATTGTCATGCTGAAAGACCCAGCCACGTTTCATCTTCAATGCCCTTGCTGATGGAAGGAGGTTTTCACTCAAAATCTCACGATACATTGCCCCATTCATTCTTTCCTTTACACGGATCAGTCGTCCTGGTCCCTTTGCAGAAAAACAGCCCCAAAGCATGATGTTTCCACCCCCATGCTTCACAGTAGGTATGGTGTTCTTTGGATGCAACTCAGCATTCTTTGTCCTCCAAACACGTCGAGTTGAGTTTTTACCAAAAAGTTATATTTTGGTTTCATCTGACCATATGACATTCTCCCAATCCTCTTCTGGATCATCCAAATGCACTCTAGCAAACTTCAGATGGGCCGGGACATGTACTGGCTTAAGCAGGGGGACACGTCTTGCACGGCAGGATTTGAGTCCCTGGCGGCGTAGTGTGTTACTGATGGTAGGCTTTGTTACTTTGGTCCCAGCTCTCTGCAGGTCATTCACTAGGTCCCCCCGTGTGGTTCTGGGATTTTTGCTCACCGTTCTTGTGATCATTTTGACCCCACGGGGTGAGATCTTGCGTGGAGCCCCAGATCGAGGGAGATTATCAGTGGTCTTGTATGTCTTCCATTTCCTAATAATTGCTCCCACAGTTGATTTCTTCAAACCAAGCTGCTTACCTATTGCAGATTCAGTCTTCCCAGCCTGGTGCAGGTCTACAATTTTGTTTTTGGTGTCCTTTGACAGCTCTTTGGTCTTGGCCATTGTGAAGTTTGGAGTGTGACTGTTTGAGGTTGTGGACAGGTGTCTTTTATACTGATAACAAGTTCAAACAGGTGCCATTAATACAGGTAACGAGTGGAGGACAGAGGAGCCTCTTAAAGAAGTTGTTACAAGTCTGTGAAGCCAGAAATCTTGCTTGTTTTTAGGTGACCAAATACTTATTTTCCACCATAATTTGCAAATAAATTCATAAAAAATCCTACAATGTGATTTTCTGAATTTTTTTTCCTCAATTTGTCTGTCATAGTTGACGTGTACCTATGATGAAAATTACAGGCCTCTCTCATATTTTTAAGTGGGAGAACTTGCACAATTGGTGGCTGACTAAATACTTTTTTTCACCACTGTATGTCATGCAATAGAATGCTAATTAATTACTTAAAAATCATACAATGTGATTTTCTGGATTTTTGTTTTAGATTCCGTCTCTCACAGTTGAACTGTACCTATGATAAAAATTACAGACCTCTACATGCTTTGTAAGTAGGAAAACCTGCAAAATCGGCAGTGTATCAAATACTTGTTCTCCCCACTGTATGTGTTTGGGTAAAAATAATTTTTTTGTTTTATTCTATAAACTACTTACAACATTTCTCCCAAATTCCAAATAAAAATATTGTCATTTAGAGCATTTATTTGCAGAAAATGACAACTGGTCAAAATAACAAAAAAGATGCAGTGTTGTCAGACCTCGAATAATGCAAAGAAAATAAGTTAATGTTAATTTTTAAACAACACAATACTAATGTTTTAACTTAGGAAGAGTTCAGAAATCATAATTTGGAGGAATAACCCTGATTTTCAATCACAGCTTTCATGCGTCTTGGCATGCTCTCCATCAGTCTTTCACATTGATGTTGGATGACTTTATGCCACTCCTGGTGCAGAAATTCAACCAGCTCGGCTTTGTTTGATGGCTTGTGACCATCCATCTTCCTCTTGATCACATTCCAGAAGTTTTCAATGGGGTTCAGGTCTGGAGATTGGGCTGGCCTGTCAGTAGTTCCGATGTGGATGTGGTGGAGGAGTCAGGCGCAGGACACAGAGGATACGTCCAAAATACTTTAATAGTCCAAAGAGCAACAAACAAAACACGACCTCGAAAACAGACGGAGGCGAGGCAATTACGCAAACACGCGTAAACAATAATCCCAAACATAGACAGAGTGCAGACACGCAGCTCTGCACGACAGGCAGAAAATAACAACACACAATCAGACTAATGCAAAACAAGGAACTTATAAGACAAGTAATCAACACACAAATGGACACAGGTGTAAAAGACAGACAAAAGCAATCACACTACGAAACATAGAGCGGTGGCAGCTAGTACTCCGGGGACGGCGAACGCCGAAGCCTGCCCGAACCAGGAGGAGGAGCAGTCTCGGCAGAATCCGTGACAGTACCCCCCCCCTTGACGCGCGGCTCCAGCCGTGCGCCGACCCCGGCCTCGGGGACGGCCAGGAGGACGCGGACCCGGGCGCGTGGGATGCCCACGGATGAACTCAGTCAGGAGGGATGGATCGAGGATGTCCCTCCTGGGCACCCAGCACCGTTCCTCCGGACCGTACCCCTCCCACTCCACGAGATACTGGAGACCACTCATCCGGCGCCTCGAGTCCAAGATGGTCCGGACCCTGTACGCCGGGGCCCCCTCGATGTCCAAAGGGGGCGGAGGGGTCTCTCCTATCTCATCTTCTTGGAGTGGGCCAGCTACCACCGGCCTGAGAAGAGACACATGGAACGAGGGGTTAATATTTTTGTACTCTATAGGCAGTTGTAACCTGTAACACACCTCGTTCAATCCTCTCAGGACTTTGAAGGGCCCCACAAACCGCCGACCCAGCTTCCGGCAGGGCAGGCGGAGGGGCAGGTTTCGAGTCGAGAGCCAGACTCGATCTCCCGGTGCGTACACCGGTCCCTCACTGCGGTGGCGATCGGCGCTCGCCTTTTGTTGACGGAGGGCACGCTGCAGATGGACATGGGCAGCGTCCCACGTCTCCTCCGAGCGCCGAATCCACTCGTCCACCGCAGGGGCCTCGATCTGGCTCTCGTGCCATGGTGCCAGGACCGGCTGATAACCTAAAACACACTGGAAAGGTGTTAAATTGGTGGAGGAGTGGCGGAGAGAGTTCTGGGCCATCTCTGCCCAGGGGATGAACCTAGACCACTCCTCCGGCCGGTCCCGGCAATAGGACCTCAAAAACCTACCCACATCCTGGTTGACACGTTCCACCTGCCCATTGCTCTCTGGGTGGTACCCCGAGGTAAGGCTTACCGAGACCCCCAATCGTTCCATGAACGCCCCCCAAACTCTGGAGGTGAACTGGGGACCTCGGTCAGACACAATATCCTCGGGGACCCCATAGTGCCGGAACACATGGGTAAATAGGGCCTCAGCGGTTTGTAGGGCAGTAGGGAGACCCGGCATTGGAAGGAGACGACAGGCCTTGGAAAACCGATCCACAACGACCAAAATGGTGGTATTCCCCTGGGAGGGGGATAGGTCGGTTACAAAATCCACCGATAGGTGGGACCATGGTCGTTGTGGAACGGGCAGGGGATGTAACTTACCCCTGGGCAAATGTCTAGGCGCCTTACACTGGGCACACACCGAGCAGGAGGAGACATAAACCCTCACATCCTTAGCTAACGTTGGCCACCAGTATTTCATGCTAAGACAGTGCACGGTCCGGCCAATACCTGGATGTCCAGAGGAGGGTGATGTATGAGCCCAATAAATAAGACGATCACGAACCTCGAGCGGAACGTACGTCCACCCCACAGGACACTCGGGGGGAGTAGGGTCGGTACGCAGTGCCCGCTCGATTTCCGCATCGACCTCCCATACCACCGGAGCCACCAAACAAGACTCCGGCAGTATGGAAGTAGGCTCGTTGGACCTCTCCTCTGTGTCATACCGCCGGTACAGGGCGTCTGCCTTACCATTCTGGGACCCTGGGATGTATGTGATCTTAAAAACAAACCGGGTTAGGAACATGTTCCACCTAGCCTGACGAGGGTTCAATCTCCTAGCTGCCCGGATGTACTCCAGGTTACGGTGATCAGTCAGAATGAGGAAAGGGTGTTGAGCCCCCTCAAGCCAATGCCTCCACACCTTTAGGGCCTGGACTACGGCTAACAGCTCCCTGTCCCCAACGTCATAGTTGCGCTCCGCCGAGCTGAGCTTTTTGGAGTAGAACGCACAGGGGCGGAGTTTAGGTGGCGTGCCGGACCGTTGTGACAGGACTGCCCCAATACCGGTCTCGGACGCGTCTACCTCTACTTGGAATGGTAAAGAGGGATCCGGATGCGCCAGCACCGGGGCCGAGGTGAACAGGTTCTTCAGTTTGACAAATGCCCTGTCCGCCTCAGCCGACCACTGCAAACGAACCGGACCCCCCTTTAGCAGGGACGTAATGGGAGCTGCAACTTGTCCAAAACCCAGAATAAACCTCCGGTAGTAATTAGCAAAACCCAAGAACTGCTGCACCTCTTTTACAGTGGTTGGAGTTTGCCAATTACACACGGCCGATACACGGTCTACCTCTATCTCCACACCAGACGCGGACAACCGATAACCCAAAAAGGAGACGGACTCCTGGAAGAACAGGCATTTCTCTGCCTTGACATACAAGTCATGCTCCAACAGTCTTCTCAACACTCGGCGCACCAGGGCTACATGCTCGGCTCGTGCAGTAGAGTACACTAGGATGTCGTCGATGTACACTACTACACCCTGCCCATGCATGTCCCGGAAAATCTCGTCAACAAAGGATTGGAAGACTGAAGGAGCATTCATTAACCCGTATGGCATGACGAGATACTCGTAATGACCCGAGGTGGTGCTAAATGCTGTTTTCCATTCATCCCCCTCCTAATGCGCACCAGATTGTACGCGCTCCTGAGATCCAACTTTGTGAAGAACTGCGCTCCGCGTAACGATTCCGTCATAGTCGCAATCAGTGGAAGTGGGTAACTGTACTTAACTGTGATCTGATTGAGACTACGGTAATCAATACACGGGCGCAATCCCCCGTCCTTCTTCTTCACAAAGAAGAAACTCGAGGAAACCGGGGAAGTGGAGGACCGTATGTATCCCTGTGCCAAGGACTCGGCTATGTAAGTCTCCATAGCCGCTGTCTCCTCTTGAGACAGGGGATACACACGACTCCGTGGAAGAGCCGCTCCTGTTTGGAGATTTATCGCACAGTCCCCCTGTCTATGAGGAGGTAGCCGTGTTGCCCTCGATTTGCTGAACACAAGTGCTAAGTCCTCATACTCAGGGTGAATGCGCAGTGCGGGCACTTGGTTCGGACTCTCTACCGAGGTCGCCCCTACGGAAACACCTAGACATCTCCCTACACACTGGGCAGACCACTCCATAAGAGCCCTCTGTTGCCACGCAATGGTAGGATCATGGGTGCTTAACCAGGGAAGCCCCAACACCACGGGGTACGCAGGAGAGTCAATCAGATAAAACTGAATGATCTCCTCATGACCCCCCTGCGTCGTCATCGTCAGTGGTGCTGTGACCTCCCTGATCAGGCCCGACCCCAACGGCCGGCTGTCTAAGGCGTGGACAGGAAATGGAGCTTCTACCGGCCGAAGGGGAATTCCTAACCTACAACAAAATGCCCGATCAATAAAGTTCCCAGCTGCGCCTGAATCTACTAGCGCCTTATGCTGGGAATGAGGTGCCACCTGTGGAAATCTCACAGGAATACTCATGTGACCAACAGAAAGCTCTGGGTAAGTGGGGCGCCTACTCACCTGAAATGACTCCCCAGTGCGTGACCTGTTGTCCCCTCTCCCAGGAGACCCTCCCCAGCACCTGGCCGCGGTGTGTCCTCCACGACCACAGTTGGTGCAGGGGATGGCCCCCCTCGGGTTCTCTCTCCTCCTCTCTCTAGCGCCAGCACCCCCGAGCTCCATGGGAATCGGCTCGGAGGTGCTGGAGGGTGGAATGGACGACCCCCACTCGGGACGTCCGCGGGTAGCCAGCAGGGTGTCTAGATGGATGGAAATGTCCACCAACTGGTCGAACGACAGGTTGGTGTCCCTGCAGGCCAGCTCACGACGAACGTCCTCTCGTAGGCTACACCGGTAGTGGTCGATGAGGGCCCTCTCATTCCACCCCGCATCCGCCGCTAGCGTCCGGAACTCCAGTGCGAACTCCTGTGCGCTCCTCTTCCCCTGTCGGAGGTGGAACAGACGCTCTCCCGCCGCTTTCCCCTCAGGTGGGTGATCGAAGACAGCCCTGAAGCGGCGGGGGAACTCCGCGTAGGTGATGGTAGCGGCGTCTATTCCCCTCCATTCGGCGTTGGCCCACTCCAACGCCTTGCCGGATAGACAGGAGATGAGGGCGGAGACGCTCTCGTATCCCGAGGGCGCCGGGTGTATGGTGGCCAGGTAGAGTTCCACCTGCAGGAGGAATCCCTGACACCCGGCTGCAGAACCGTCATATGCCCTCGGGAGCGAGAGCCGAATGCCACTGGGCTCCGGTGCTGAGAGAGGAGGATTGGCCGTTGGTGATGGGATGGTGTAAGAGTGCGTGGGCACCTCTCGAGTCACCAACCGGCGCAGAGTGTTGGACACCTCGTCCATGGCGGCCCCAAGTTGCCGGATCATGGTGTCTTGGTAGCTGATCCGGTCTTCCAGGGATTCGGGTGCCGCCGCTGTTCCTGCTGACTCCATAGTTTAGGTGTGTTGTTCTGTCAGTAGTTCCGATGTGGATGTGGTGGAGGAGTCAGGCGCAGGACACAGAGGATACGTCCAAAAGACTTTAATAGTCCAAAGAGCAACAAACAAAACACGACCTCGAAAACAGACGGAGGCGAGGCAATTACGCAAACACGCGTAAACAATAATCCCAAACATAGACAGAGTGCAGACACGCAGCTCTGTACGACAGGCAGAAAATAACAACACACAATCAGACTAATGCAAAACAAGGAACTTATAAGACAAGTAATCAACACACAAATGGACACAGGTGTAAAAGACAGACAAAAGCAATCACACTACGAAACATAGAGCAGTGGCAGCTAGTACTCCGGGGACGGCGAACGCCGAAGCCTGCCCGAACCAGGAGGAGGAGCAGTCTCGGCAGAATCCGTGACATGGCCATGACAGGGTCTTGATCTGGTGGTCCTCCATCCACACGTTGATTGACCTGGTTGTGTGGCATGGCACATTGTCCTGCTGGGAAAACAAATCCTCAGAGTTGGGGAAGAATGTCAAAGCAAAAGGAAGCAATTTTTCTTCCAGGACAACCTTGTACGTGGCTTGATTAATGCGTCCTTCACAAAGACAAATCTGCCCGATTCCAGCCTTGCTGAAGCACCCCCAGATCATCACCGATCCTCCACCAAATTTCACAGTGGGTGCGAGACACGGTGGCTTGTAGGCCTCTCCAGGTCTCCGTCTAACCATTAGACGACCAGGTGTTGGGCAAAGCTGAAAATTGGACTCATCAGAGAAGATGACCTTACTCCAGTCCTCTACGGTCCAATCCTTATGGTCTTTAGCAAACCTCAGCCTGGCTCTTCTTTGCTTCTCATTGACGAAGGGCTTTTTTCTAGCTTTGCACGACTTCAGCCCTGCCCCTAGGAGCCTGTTTCGAACCATCCTCGCCGTGCACTTCACCCCAGCTGCCGTTTGCCATTCTTTTTGTAGGTCACTTGATGTCATCCTACGGTTGTTGAGTGACATTCGAATGAGTTGGCTGTCATCCCGGTCATGTCCCGGAAAATGTCTGCTGCTTGACCTTGTTCTTATGAACAGCCGTCTTTGAAATGTTAAGGATGGAAGCAACCTGACGCTCACTGTATCCCTCTGCCAGTAAAGCCAGAATTGAACCCTTCTTTTCCTCACTCAAAACGTTCCTTTTCAACTCTTTTGGCAAGGTCAATAGTTATTTTTTTATTAATATTACTTTTGAGGTACTATTAGCACTGTTTTTGCCATCCAGCTGGTCCTATTGCAAGAGGATAGTGTTGACCACAGCAGTGGTTTTTATACTTTTCCTCGTTAAATAAGATTTGGTTCAGGTGATCACCTAATCAGCACCTAATTCAGTAGAATGAGGTGTGCCTGTGTTGGAATTCAACAGACACTGGAACGGAATGGCTGTCATTCATGTAGAGATGCTGATTTAAGAAAAAATGGAAGTGGTCTCTTAATTTTTTCCAGAGCTGTACAGTATAAAACTATACAAAATATATTCACGTCTGCAGTGCATAAAATGTGGTGAGTAATTGACTCAAAGAGAGAGAAAGACAATAGTTGGACAGTTTAAAAAATAATAATTTATTCAAAAATGAAGGAAAAGCGAGAGAGAGAGAGAGAGCCATTGTAAATACAACCCATATTTATGTTTATTTATTTTCCCATTTGTACTTTAACTGTTTGCACATTATTACAACACTGTATATATGCACAATATGACATTTGAAATGTCTTTATTCTTTTGGAACTTCTGAGTTAAATGTTTACTGTTAATATTTATTGTTTATTTCACTTTCGTTTACTATCTACTTCACTTCCTTTGGCAATGTTAACATACGTTTCCCATGAAATAAAGCCCTTAAATTGAATTGAAATTGAATTGAAATTGAATTGAAATTGAATTGAGAGCTAGCTATATTTCGTTGTATTTAAAAAAAACAAAATTGTTCTCTTACTTAGTTAGCGAATGCAACTAGCTAGTTTAGCCTACTCAAACACCCGGCTCAAACAGAGAGGGATGTTATGTTAGCTAGCTGGCTACTGTTATCCAACACTGGAACTCTTCCAAGCTTTTGGTTTTATAAATGTATTACCACCGGAGCCCGCCGGTGTAACTGCTAGCTGAATGTACACTGTACTGCGTGATTGTATCTGGTTTACTAACGCGTTAGCTATGTTGACTATGTTGTTAGCTAATATGGTGACAACGATTGTAGGCTGTGTGTAGCCGTTAGCGGTTATGAAATGAAGGTTTGGCTTGGAAAGGTTTTTTCACCTGGCCACAGACAGCTGATGTGTTGTGCATTGAAGTCCACAAGCGAAGGGAAAATGTGAGAGGAGGAGAAGGTGTAGAGGCGAGAAGGAATTATACAACGATCAAAGGGATCATGCTGTTTGTATGTGGCTGCTATGAAAGTGAACTGTGTTTGCACGTGATCAGGGATCTATTCATTCCACTGATTCTGTTGATAGAAGTTTCTTAAACGGAAGTAAATGGAACGAAACAGGGATAAACATACCTGAATTTGTCCAATAGAAACTCTCGTTTGCAACTGTTGGACTAATGAGTACACCCTAGATCAGCTAGATGCAGGCAAGAGTGTGCAAGGCGGTATTGAATGTGTCACTGTCTGTCACCTTGATTACTCACATTTCTCTCAACCTGTGCACCTACGTTGTAAACCTTCATTCATAGGCTAGGTTGTAGCAACCTCATGATGGGTATAGGGAAGATGTGAGTATCATGTAGTAGCCTAAACCTATCCATGTTACATTGAGCTGGGTGGATGGAATATGAATGACAGTCATCCAATATGCTGTAATAGAAATAAGGCCATGCTCATAAAAAAATTAAATTGTCCTCCCTCATCTTAAACGGCACCAACCGCCACTGGTAGCCACCCTGGCCTGGTTTATAGCACTGAACAAGATTACATAGGCTTGTGATGTCAATAAGCAATCATGCCTTGTTTCATATTTATTTATGTTTTATTACACATGTAATATTTATTTATGTAGTTTATTAAACATTTCATATTTATTTGTTTTATTACACATTTCATATTTATTGATGTCGTTTATTACACATTTCATATTTATTTGTTTTATTACACATTTCATATTTATTTATTTGTTTTATTACACATTTCATATTTATTTGTTTTATTACACATTTCATATTTATTTGTTTTATTACACATTTCATATTTATTGATGTAGTTTATTACACATTTTGTCTATTAGATTTGTTTATTTCGGTGTATTTTTTAAATGCCAAGAATATCTGTTTGTCTTGTTTTCGGATCGTTACAGTTTGGTCTCCATGGAAACCATGTATATCAGTTTCATTTCACGAGACACCGAGAAAGACAGAAACAGAAAGATCCGTGGAAGGGGCCCAACGTTCTCCTGGCATGTACCTTCAATTATGCAGAAAATGTGAATTCCGTATGAGCAAATTCTTAATGGAAAAGATTATTCAAATAATCTCACTGTTTCTCCCTCTCTATCTCCTTCTCTCCCTCTCGCTCTCTTTCACTCTTACTCACACACACACACACACACACACACACACACACACACACACACACCCCATCTGTCAGCAGTGTACCTTCTCTTCATCAACAGTAGGCTAAACTGGGTCCCCCCCCCCTGGTTGTACACAGCTGGTTGGCTGGCCCTCATGTGACACACACACACACACACACACACACATAAGCACAGACCCCCCTCACACACACACACACACACACACACAAACCCCACCTCCCATGTGTGTGTCGAATCACCTCAGCTGCTCTGGGATCAATTAGTTAGATCAGGCATCTTCAATCAAACCCAGAACAATGGCTGGTGTGTCACAACAGCCCTAGACAGCCAGCGGATTACTGCACCTCACAGACAGGCACAACAGGGTGTGTCTCTCTCTCTCTCTCTCTCTCTCATTGTGCGTGTGTGTGTGTGTGTGCGTGTGTGCGTGTGTGTGTGTGTGTGGAGGGAAACGGCAACATGGCCATGGCTCGTTGAGCACGCCACTGAAAGCAATTCACCTAGAGACGAGACGGAGGGACAAGGGTCAGGGAGTCTGGGGGCCAGCGGTTACACAAGCAATTTATTAACACCTTATGGGTAACATATGTATGGAGCTGGCAAAGGAGACCCACTGTGTTTCTTATAGCGTTCCCACCTGCTCCTCAATTTAGAAGTCATTTATGAACAATCAATTGGACAGGCTGATCATTTATGAGCAATCAATTGAACAGGCTGATTTTGCCGTGTCAAGGTTTACTGTTGGGGATATCAGTGTATGTTGTCTTTGAGTTCACTGAAATATTTTATGTTCCCCATCAAGAAAATCTAAAATGTCGCTCAAACAGAGGGGAGAACAAAAAAATAAAATAAGTAACTGACAACAACCAAAACAGGTGGGGGTTTTAGGAGGGGTTCTGAAAGACACCCATGGGGGTGTCCACTGAAAGTTGCATAGCAACAACAACTAGGACCTAAAAGACAATCACCATGAGACCCACTAAATCTGCCCAAGAGGAGGAAAACAAAAGAAAAACTCCACACCAAACTGAAAGACAGGAAGCAATGAAATCAAAATTGGGCGAGCCAACTAAAGGTGTTGACCCTCCGCATCTCTCAAGACAACTAGAGCACTGGGCCAGACACTCTTAAATAGCACCTGGGTCAGCACAGGTGTAACACCTTCCCACTAACGAGATGGCAACCAGCACAGGGGTAACACATACTGACTAACGAGGTGACACCAATCGTTGCGCCCTATGTGTTAACGAGCTATATGCGCTAAAGTCCAACATCAAAACATAATTGGAAAAACCAAAGCATGTAACACGTTCCTCCTTAAGACAAAAATATCATATGTTGGACAAGTTTGCTCACCGCCAACAGAAAACTTCCATCTCACAACATAATCAACTTAAATTCATCGCTACTTAAATGCGTCGCCTTCTCCAATTATACAAATCATTAAATACAAGACAAAGACAGCCACTTATTTTTTTTGTATATATATTTACTGCCGAAAACTCAGAAGTTTTGAAAAAAAAAACGGGTAAAATAATGTACGTTTCTAAAAGTCTCACCCCCCTGGAACGAGCGCAACCAAAACAATACTTAACTCAAACACGGAAAAATGTGCAGTCAAAATAAACTGTGAGCCAAGGCTAAACACAGACTGCCCACCGTTGATATACACCAGGATGTTAATGGAGGTGTTTACATAGACAGACCCATTTTTATATTTTGCCCAATAATTGGCAAAAGAGCTGAACTGATCTGTCAAAAGACCAATTAGTGGGAAAATAATCAGAATTGGACTTCCTGTATGAATGCAGCCAATGTGTGGTAGTGATTATGTGTGTCGTGGTCTGAATCAGCTCCTCTACAACACACTAACCATCCCTATGGCTGCTACCTTGTTCTGCCAGCTATGTGCTATACTGTGCAGAAGAGAGGAGGAGAGAGAGAGAGAGAGGGGGGGGGGGGGGGGGGGGGGGGGCAGAGAGGGACAGAGAGAGAGAGAGAGAGTCAGAGAGAGAGAGGGACAGAGAGAGAGAGAGAGAGGGACAGAGAGAGAGAGAGGGGGGGGGCACAGAGGGACAGAGAGAGAGAGTCAGAGAGAGAGGGACAGAGAGAGAGAGAGAGGGACAGAGAGAGAGAGAGAGGGACAGAGAGGGACAGAGAGAGAGAGGGACAGAGACAGAGAGAGACAGAGAGAGACAGAGAGAGACAGAGAGAGACAGAGAGAGACAGAGCGAGAGGGGGGAGAGAGAGAGAGACAGAGAGAGAGAGAGGGGGAGAGGGAGAGGGAGAGCGAGAGAGGGGGTGAGAGAGAGATGGGGACAGAGAGAGAGAGAGAGAGAGAGAGAGATGGGGACAGAGAGAGAGAGAGAGAGAGAGAGAGAGGGAGAGAGAGAGAGAGAGGGAGAGAGATTAATACTGTGAAGAAGAGAAAAAGAGAGGTGTGAACGAGAACCTGCCAGCATCACACATGATAGACTCATAGACTCTTAGAAAAGGCTACACCGCCTCCCCAGCATACACAATACAAAATCAGCAGGGGATCAAATACTTTTTTCCCTCACTGTATATTATATACAGTTAAAGTCGGAAGTTTACATACACTTACGTTGGAGTCATTAAAACTCATTTTTCAACCACTCCACAGCATGATGCTGCCACCCCCGTGCTTCACGGTTGGGATGGTGTTCTTCGGCTTGCAAGCATCCCCCTTTTTCCTCCAAACATAATGATGGTCATTATGGCCAAACAGTTCTATTTTTGTTTCATCAGACCAGAGGACATTTCTCCAAAAAGTACGATCTTTGTCCCCATATGTGCAGTTGAAAACTTTAGTCTGGCTTTTTTTTTATGGCGGTTTTGGAGCATTGGCTTCTTCCTTGCTGAGCGGCCTTTCAGGTTATGTCGATATAGAACTTGTTTTACTGTGGATATAGATACTTTTGTACCTGTTTCCTCCAGCGTCTTCACAAGGTCCCTTGCTGTTGTTCTGGGATTGATTTGCAGTTTTCGCCCCAAAGTACGTTCATCTCTAGGAGACAGAACGCGTCTCCTTCCTGAGCGGTATGACGGCTGCGTGGTCCCATGGTGTTTATACTTGCGTACTATTGTTTGTACAGATGAACGTGGTACCTTCAGGCGTTTGGAAATTGCTCCCAAGAATGAACCAGACTTGTGGAGGTCTACCATTTTTTTTATGAGGTCTTGGCTGATTTCTTTAGATTTTCCCATGATGTCAAGCAAATAGGCATTGAGTTTGAAGGTAGGCCTTGAAATACATCCACAGGTACACCTCCAATTGACTCAAATTATGTCAATTAGCCTATCAGAAGCTTATAAAGCCATGACATCATTTTCTGGAATTTTCCAAGCTGTTTAAAGGCACAGTCAACTTAGTGTATGTAAACTTTTGATCCACTGGAATTGTGATACAGTGAATTATAAGTGAAATAATCAGTCTGTAAACAATTGTTGGTAGAATTACTTGTGTCATGCACAAAGTAGATGTCCTAACCGACTTGCCAAAACTATAGTTTGTTAACAAGAAATTTGTGGAGTGGTTGAAAAACAAGTTTTAATGACTCCAACCTAAGTGTAAACTTCCGACTTTAACTGTATATAATATACAGTGAAGGAAAAAAGTATTTGATCCCCTGCTTATTTTGTATGTTTGCCCACTGACAAAGACATGATCAGTCTATAATTTTAATGGTAGGTTTATTTGAACAGTGAGAGACAGAATAACAACAAAAAAATCCAGAAAAACGCATGTCAAACATTTTAAAAATTCATTTGCATTTTGATGAGGAAAATAAGTATTTGACCCCTCTGCAAAACATGACTTAGTACTTGGTGGCAAAACCCTTGTTGAACATCACAGAGGTCAGACGTTTCTTGTAGTTGGCCACCAGGTTTGCACACATCTCAGGAGGGATTTTGTCCCACTCCTCTTTGCAGATCTTCTCCAAGTCATTAAGGTTTCGAGCCTGACGTTTGGCAACTCGAACCTTCAGCTCCCTCCACATATTTTATATGGGATTAAGGTCTGGAGACTGGCTAGGCCACTCCAGGACCTTAATGTGCTTCTTCTGGAGCCACTCCTTTGTTGCCTTGGTCGTGTGTTTTGGGTCATTGTCATGCTGGAATACCCATCCACGACCCATTTTCAATGCCCTGGCTGAGGGAAGGAGGTTCTCACCCAAGATTTGACGGTACATGGCCCCGTCCATCGTCCCTTTGATGCAGTGAAGTTGTCCTGTCCACTTAGCAGAAAAATACCCCCAAAGCATAATGTTTCCACCTCCATGTTTGACGGTGGGGATGGTGTTCTTGGGGTCATAGGCAGCATTCCTCCTCCTCCAAACATGGCGAGTTGAGTTGATGCCAAAGAGCTCGATTTTGGTCTCATCTGACAACAACAGTTTCACCCAGTTCTCCTCTGAATCATTCAGATGTTCATTGGCAAACTTCAGACAGGCCTGTATATGTGTTTTCTTGAGCAGGGGGACCTTGCGGGCACTGCAGGAATTCAGTCCTCCACGGCGTAGTGTGTTACCAATTGTTTTCTTGGTGACTATGGTCCCAGCTGCCTTGAGATCATTGACAAGATCCTCCCGTGTAGTTCTGGGCTGATTCCTCACCGTTCTCATGATCATTGCAACTCCACGAGGTGTGATCTTGCATGGAGCCCCAGGCCGAGGGAGATTGACAGTTCTTTTGTGTTTCTTCCATTTGCGAATAATCGCACCAACTGTTGTCACCTTCTCACCAAGCTGCTTGGCGATGGTATTGTAGCCCATTCCAGCCTTGCGTTTTTCTGGATTTTTTTGTTTTTATTCTGTCTCTCACTATTCAAATAAACCTACCATTAAATTATAGACTGATCATTTCTTTGTCAGTGGGCAAACGTACAAAATCAGCAGGGGATCAAATACTTTTTTTCCCTCACTGTATATGTTTCTCTCAGTCAGATTTCAATTTGGGAAACAAATTGCTGCAAGAGATGCTTTTGGGCATGTGTGAGGAGGGCTGTGGGGCTGAGGGATTTGAGAGGGGCGTAAGGAGGGGGTTGAAGGATAGTATTCATTAAAACTAAACCCCAGTCCCCATCTGGTGGTTTGAATAGAGAGCCCACTGTGGGGGGGGGGGGGGGGGGGGGTTGTCCCTAGGCCCCTTGACAGGCACGTGCCTAAGCTGCTCCAGCCTGTCCTCTCTTTGTGTGTGTGTGTGTGTGTCTGTGTGTATGTGTGTGTGTGTGTGTGTGTGTGTGTGTGTGTATGTGTGTGTGTGTGTGTGTATGTGTGTGTGTGTGTGTGTGTGTGTGTGTGTCTATGTGTCAGATTGGACAGGCAGAGGGGGGGGGGGGGGGGTGGGGGGGGGGGGGGCCTCAACACACCTGTGTCCCCCTCCATAGTCTCAACCAATCAGTAAACTGAACTGGAGACCTGGTCTAGCAAATGACACCCTATTCCCTATTTAGTAAACTACTTTTGACCAGGGCCCATAGGATGTAGTGCACTACTTTTTGACCAGGGCCCATAGGGTGCCGTGTAGGACGAAGCCATATACATCAGGAGGTAGCAGTCTATCTAGTAATGCATAGAATCCACTGCAGCATTATGTCCTTCACCAGAGTCAGACTTGGTGAGCTGCTACTGTAGTTGCAGAAATGCTATTTTGGGAAATCGTGAAGATGGGGGGGGAGGGGCCGAGGACTGTGAGTCCTTGGATAAAATCATTATCTCTGGAAGTGTGTGAATAATTTATGCTGGTCTGTGGATTTGTTTCTGGGGTAACTGAAAATCAAACATCAGCGCTCGTGCTGCTCTAATGCTGTCGTGTTGCTCTAATACTGTCAGTTGCTCTAATACTGTCAGCTGCTCTAATACTGTCAGTTGCTCTAATGCTGTCAGCTGCTCTAATGCTGTCAGCTGCTCTAATACTGTCAGCTGCTCTAATACTGTCAGCTGCTCTAATGCTGTCAGCTGCTCTAATACTGTCAGTTGCTCTAATGTTGTCAGCTGCTCTAATGCTGTCAGCTGCTCTAATGCTGTCAGCAGCTCTAATGCTGTCAGCTGCTCTAATACTGTCAGCTGCTCTAATACTGTTGTGCTGCTCTAATGCTGTCGTGCTGCTCTAATGCTGTCAGCTGCTCTAATGCTGTCAGCTGCTCTAATACTGTCAGCTGCTCTAATGCTGTCATGTTTTGGGGTCGGCTGCTCTAATGCTGTCAGCTGCTCTAATGCTGTCAGCTGCTCTAATGCTGTCAGCTGCTGTAATGCTGTTAGCTGCTCTAATGCTGTCAGCTGCTCTAATGCTGTCAGCTGCTCTAATACTGTTGTGCTGCTCTAATGCTGTCGTGCTTTGGGGTCGGCTGCTCTAATGCTGTCAGCTGCTCTAATGCTGTCAGCTACTCTAATGCTGTCAGCTGCTCTAATACTGTCAGCTGCTCTAATGCTGTCGTGCTTTGGGGTCGGCTGCTCTAATGCTGTCAGCTGCTGTAATGCTGTCAGCTGCTCTAATACTGTCAGCTGCTCTAATGCTGTCAGCTGCTCTAATACTGTGAGCTGCTCTAATGATGTCAGCTGCTCTAATGCTGTCAGCTGCTCTAATGCTGTCAGCTGCTCTAATGCTGTCGTGCTGCTCTAATGCTGTCGTGCTGCTCTAATACTGTCAGCTGCTCTAATGCTGTCGTGCTGCTCTAATGCTGTCGTGCTGCTCTAATGCTGTCAGCTGCTCTAATACTGTCAGCTGCTCTAATGCTGTCGTGCTGCTCTAAAGCTGTCGTGCTGTTCTAATACTGTCAGCTGATCTAATACTGTCGTGCTGATCTAATGCTGTCAGCTGCTCTAATACTGTCAGCTGCTGTAATGCTGTCGTGCTGCTCTAATGCTGTCAGCTGCTTTAATACTGTCAGCTGCTCTAATACTGTCAGCTGCTCTAATGCTGTCAGCTGCTGTAATGCTGTCAGCTGCTGTAATGCTGTTAGCTGCTCTAATGCTGTCAGCTGCTCTAATGCTGTCAGCTGCTCTAATACTGTTGTGCTGCTCTAATGCTGTCGTGCTTTGGGGTCGGCTGCTCTAATGCTGTCAGCTGCTCTAATAATGTCAGCTATTCTAATGCTGTCAGCTGCTCTAATACTGTCAGCTGCTCTAATGCTGTCGTGCTTTGGGGTCGGCTGCTCTAATGCTGTCAGCTGCTCTAATGCTGTCAGCTGCTCTAATGCTGTCAGCTGCTCTAATACTGTGAGCTGCTCTAATGATGTCAGCTGCTCTAATGCTGTCAGCTGCTCTAATGCTGTCAGCTGCTCTAATGCTGTCGTGCTGCTCTAATGCTGTCGTGCTGCTCTAATACTGTCAGCTGCTCTAATGCTGTCGTGCTGCTCTAATGCTGTTGTGCTGCTCTAATGCTGTCAGCTGCTATAATACTGTCAGCTGCTCTAATGCTGTCAGCTGCTCTAATACTGTCAGCTGCTCTAATGCTGTCGTGCTGCTCTAAAGCTGTCGTGCTGTTCTAATACTGTCAGCTGCTCTAATGCTGTCAGCTGCTCTAATGCTGTCAGCTGCTCTAATGCTGTTGTGCTGATCTAATGCTGTCAGCTGCTCTAATACAGTCAGCTGCTGTAATGCTGTCGTGCTGCTCTAATGCTGTCAGCTGCTCTAATACTGTCAGCTGCTCTAATACTGTCAGCTGCTCTGATACTGTCAGCTGCTCTAATAATGTCAGCTAATCTAAAACAGTCAGCTGCTCTAACACTGTCAGCTGCTCTAATGCTGTCAGCTGCTCTAATACTGTCAGCTGCTCTAACACTGTCAGCTGCTATAATGCTGCCAGCTGCTCTAATGCTGTCGTGCTGCTCTAATGCTGTCAGCTGCTCTAATGCTGTCGTGCTGCTCTAATGCTGTCGTGCTTGTAACACTCTGGGTCCAGGGACTCTGATTGTTGAGCCAGGGTTGTTATTTTCATTTAGGGTGTATTTCTATGTTGGATCTAGTTGTTCATTTCTATGTTTGGTTTTGTCGTTGATTAGTCATATGACTCCCAATCGGAGGTAACGAGTGTCAGCTGTCGGCTCGTTATCTCTGATTGGGAGCCATATTTAAACTGTGTGGTTTCTCCTTGGTTTGTGGGTTTTTGTTCCGTTATCAGTCAGTGTGACTGTGGACTTCACTAGTCGTGTTTCTTGTTTTTGTCGTGCTTTAACTAAATAAAGTACCATGTTCGTTTCACACGCTGCGCCTTGGTCAATTCCTTCACACGACCGTGACAGTGCTGCTCTAATGCTGTCAGCTGCTCTAATGCTGTCAGCAGCCCAAAACTGTCAGCTGCTCTAATACTGTCAGCTGCTTTAATACTGTCAGCTGCTCTAATGCTGTCAGCTGCTTTAATGCTGTCAGCTGTTCTAATACTGTCAGCTGCTCTAATACTGTCAGCTGCTCTAATGCTGTCGTGCTGCTCTAATACTGTCAGCTGCTCTAATACTGTCAGCTGCTCTAATGCTTTCAGCTGCTCTAATGCTGTCAGCTGCTCTAATGCTGTCGTGCTGCTCTAATACTGTCAGCTGCTCTAATGCTGTCAGCTGCTCTAATGAGGTCAGCTGCTCTTATAATGTCAGCTGCTCTAATGCTGTCATGCTGCTCTAATACTGTCAGCTGCTCTAATGCTGTCGGCTGCTCTAATACTGTCGTGCTGCTCTAATACTGTCAGCTGCTCTAATGCTGTCGTGCTGCTCTAAT
This sequence comes from Coregonus ussuriensis, assembly GCA_031479575.1. Lineage (NCBI taxonomy): Eukaryota > Metazoa > Chordata > Actinopteri > Salmoniformes > Salmonidae > Coregonus > Coregonus ussuriensis. The sequence goes on along the minus strand of CM062498.1, from coordinate 11,730,713 downwards.
ACTGTCAGTTGCTCTAATGCTGTCAGCTGCTCTAATTCTGTCAGCTGCTCTAATGCTGTCAGCTGCTCTAATGCTGTCAGCAGCTCTAATGCTGTCAGCTGCTCTAATGCTGTCAGCTGCTCTAATACTGTCAGCTGCTCTAATACTGTCAGCTGCTCTAATATTGTCGTGCTGCTCTAATGCTGTCAGCTGCTCTAATACTGTCGTGCTGCTCTAATGTTGTCAGCTGCTCTAATGCTGTCAGCTGCTCTAATGCTGTCAGCAGCTCTAATGCTGTCAGCTGCTCTAATGCTGTCAGCTGCTCTAATACTGTCAGCTGCTCTAATGCTGTCGTGCTGCTCTAATGCTGTCAGCTGCTCTAATACTGTCGTGCTGCTCTAATGTTGTCAGCTGCTCTAATACTGTCAGCTGCTCTAATACTGTTGTGCTGCTCTAATGCTGTCGTGCTGCTCTAATGCTGTCAGCTGCTCTAATGCTGTCAGCTGCTCTAATACTGTCAGCTGCTCTAATGCTGTCATGTTTTGGGGTTGGCTGCTCTAATGCTGTCAGCTGCTCTAATGCTGTCAGCTGCTCTAATGCTGTCAGCTGCTGTAATGCTGTTAGCTGCTCTAATGCTGTCAGCTGCTCTAATGCTGTCAGCTGCTCTAATACTGTTGTGCTGCTCTAATGCTGTCGTGCTTTGGGGTCGGCTGCTCTAATGCTGTCAGCTGCTCTAATGCTGTCAGCTACTCTAATGCTGTCAGCTGCTCTAATACTGTCAGCTGCTCTAATACTGTTGTGCTGCTCTAATGCTGTCGTGCTGCTCTAATGCTGTCAGCTGCTCTAATGCTGTCAGCTGCTCTAATACTGTCAGCTGCTCTAATGCTGTCATGTTTTGGGGTCGGCTGCTCTAATGCTGTCAGCTGCTCTAATGCTGTCAGCTGCTCTAATGCTGTCAGCTGCTGTAATGCTGTTAGCTGCTCTAATGCTGTCAGCTGCTCTAATGCTGTCAGCTGCTCTAATACTGTTGTGCTGCTCTAATGCTGTCGTGCTTTGGGGTCGGCTGCTCTAATGCTGTCAGCTGCTCTAATGCTGTCAGCTACTCTAATGCTGTCAGCTGCTCTAATACTGTCAAGTGCTCTAATGCTGTCGTGCTTTGGGGTCGGCTGCTCTAATGCTGTCAGCTGCTGTAATGCTGTCAGCTGCTCTAATACTGTCAGCTGCTCTAATGCTGTCAGCTGCTCTAATACTGTGAGCTGCTCTAATGATGTCAGCTGCTCTAATGCTGTCAGCTGCTCTAATGCTGTCGTGCTGCTCTAATGCTGTCGTGCTGCTCTAATACTGTCAGCTGCTCTAATGCTGTCGTGCTGCTCTAATGCTGTCGTGCTGCTCTAATGCTGTCAGCTGCTCTAATACTGTCAGCTGCTCTAATGCTGTCGTGCTGCTCTAAAGCTGTCGTGCTGTTCTAATACTGTCAGCTGATCTAATACTGTCGTGCTGATCTAATGCTGTCAGCTGCTCTAATACTGTCAGCTGCTGTAATGCTGTCGTGCTGCTCTAATGCTGTCAGCTGCTTTAATACTGTCAGCTGCTCTAATACTGTCAGCTGCTCTAATGCTGTCAGCTGCTGTAATGCTGTCAGCTGCTGTAATGCTGTTAGCTGCTCTAATGCTGTCAGCTGCTCTAATGCTGTCAGCTGCTCTAATACTGTTGTGCTGCTCTAATGCTGTCGTGCTTTGGGGTCGGCTGCTCTAATGCTGTCAGCTGCTCTAATAATGTCAGCTACTCTAATGCTGTCAGCTGCTCTAATACTGTCAGCTGCTCTAATGCTGTCGTGATTTGGGGTCGGCTGCTCTAATGATGTCAGCTGCTCTAATGCTGTCAGCTGCTCTAATGCTGTCAGCTGCTCTAATACTGTGAGCTGCTCTAATGATGTCAGCTGCTCTAATGCTGTCAGCTGCTCTAATGCTGTCAGCTGCTCTAATGCTGTCGTGCTGCTCTAATGCTGTCGTGCTGCTCTAATACTGTCAGCTGCTCTAATGCTGTCGTGCTGCTCTAATGCTGTCGTGCTGCTCTAATGCTGTCAGCTGCTATAATACTGTCAGCTGCTCTAATGCTGTCAGCTGCTCTAATACTGTCAGCTGCTCTAATGCTGTCGTGCTGCTCTAAAGCTGTCGTGCTGTTCTAATACTGTCAGCTGCTCTAATGCTGTCAGCTGCTCTAATGCTGTCAGCTGCTCTAATACTGTCAGCTGCTCTAATACTGTCAGCTGCTCTGATACTGTCAGCTGCTCTAATAATGTCAGCTAATCTAAAACAGTCAGCTGCTCTAACACTGTCAGCTGCTCTAATGCTGTCAGCTGCTCTAATACTGTCAGCTGCTCTAACACTGTCAGCTGCTATAATGCTGCCAGCTGCTCTAATGCTGTCGTGCTGCTCTAATGCTGTCAGCTGCTCTAATGCTGTCGTGCTGCTCTAATGCTGTCGTGCTGCTCTAATGCTGTCAGCTGCTCTAATGCTGTCAGCGGCCCAAAACTGTCAGCTGCTCTAATACTGTCAGCTGCTTTAATACTGTCAGCTGCTCTAATGCTGTCAGCTGCTTTAATGCTGTCAGCTGTTCTAATACTGTCAGCTGCTCTAATACTGTCAGCTGCTCTAATGCTGTCGTGCTGCTCTAATGCTGTCGTGCTGCTCTAATACTGTCAGCTGCTCTAATACTGTCAGCTGCTCTAATGCTTTCAGCTGCTCTAATGCTGTCAGCTGCTCTAATGCTGTCGTGCTGCTCTAATACTGTCAGCTGCTCTAATGCTGTCAGCTGCTCTAATGCTGTCAGCTGCTCTGATACTGTCAGCTGCTCTAATGCTGTCATGCTGCTCTAATACTGTCAGCTGCTCTAATGCTGTCGGCTGCTCTAATACTGTCGTGCTGCTCTAATACTGTCAGCTGCTCTAATGCTGTCGTGCTGCTCTAATACTGTCAGCTGCTCTAATGCTGTCAGCTGCTCTAATGCTGTCAGCTGCTCTAATACTGTCGTGCTGCTCTGATGCTGTCATTTGCTCTAATGCTGTCATGCTGCTCTGATGCTGTCAGCTGCTCTAATGCTGTCAGCTGCTCTATTGCTGTCAGCTGCTCTAATGCTGTCAGCTGCTCTAATACTGTTGTGCTGCTCTAATGCTGTCAGCTGCTCTAATGCTGTCAGCTGCTCTAATGCTGTCAGCTGCTTTAATGCTGTCAGCTGTTCTAATACTGTCAGCTGCTCTAATACTGTCAGCTGCTCTAATACTGTCGTGCTGCTCTAATACTGTCAGCTGCTCTAATGCTGTCAGCTGCTCTAATGCTGTCAGCTGCTCTAATACTGTCGTGCTGCTCTAATACTGTCAGCTGCTCTAATGCTGTCGTGCTGCTCTGATGCTGTCAGCTGCTCTAATGCTGTCAGCTGCTCTATTGCTGTCAGCTGCTCTAATGCTGTCATTTGCTCTAATGCTGTTGTGCTGCTCTAATGCTGTCAGCTGCTCTAATGCTGTCAGCTGCTCTAATACTGTCGTGCTGATCTAATACTGTCAGCTGCTCTAATGCTGTCAGCTGCTCTAATGCTGTCAGCTGCTCTGATAATATTTGCTATTCTAATGCTGTCATGCTGCTCTAATACTGTCAGCTGCTCTAATAATGTTGGCTGCTCTAATACTGTCGTGCTGCTCTAATACTGTCAGCTGCTCTAATACTGTCGTGCTGCTCTAATACTGTCAGCTGCTCTAATGCTGTCAGCTGCTCTAATGCTGTCAGCTGCTCTAATACTGTCAGCTGCTCTAATGCTGTCAGCTGCTCTAATGCTGTCAGCTGCTCTAATGCTGTCGTGCTGCTCTGATGCTCTCAGCTGCTCTAATACTGTCAGCTGCTCTATTGCTGTCAGATGCTCTAACGCTGTCAGCTGCTCTAATGCTGTCAGCTGCTCTAATACTGTCGTGCTGCTCTAATACTGTCAGCTGCTCTAATGCTGTCGTGCTGGTCTAATACTGTCAGCTGCTCTAATACTGTTGTGCTGCTCTAATGCTGTCAGCTGCTCTATTGCTGTCAGCTGCTCTAATGCTGTCAGCTGCTCTAATGCTGTCAGCTGCTCTAATACTGTCAGCTGCTCTAATACTGTCAGCTGCTCTAATGCTGTCGTGCTGCTCTAATACTGTCAGCTGCTCTAATGCTGTCAGCTGCTCTAATATTGTCAGCTGCTCTAATGCTGTCAGCTGCTCTAATGCTGTCAGCTGCTCTGATAATGTCAGCTGCTCTAATGCTGTCGTGCTGCTCTAATGCTGTCAGCTGCTCTAATACTGTCAGCTGCTCTAATACTGTCAGCTGCTCTAATGCTGTCAGCTGCTCTAATGCTGTCAGCTGCTCTGATAATGTCAGCTGCTCTAATACTGTCGTGCTGATCTAATGCTGTCAGCTGCTTTAAAACTGGCAGCTGCTGTAATGCTGTCGTGCTGCTCAAATGCTGTCAGCTGCTCTAATACTGTCAGCTGCTCTAATACTGTCAGCTGCTCTGATATTGTCAGCTGCTCTAATGCTGTCGTGCTGCTCTAATGCTGTCAGCTGCTCTAATACTGTCGTGCTGCTCTAATGTTGTCAGCTGCTCTAATGCTGTCAGCTGCTCTAATGCTGTCAGCAGCTCTAATGCTGTCAGCTGCTCTAATGCTGTCAGCTGCTCTAATACTGTCAGCTGCTCTAATACTGTCAGCTGCTCTAATGCTGTCGTGCTGCTCTAATGCTGTCAGCTGCTCTAATACTGTCGTGCTGCTCTAATGTTGTCAGCTGCTCTAATACTGTCAGCTGCTCTAATACTGTTGTGCTGCTCTAATGCTGTCGTGCTGCTCTAATGCTGTCAGCTGCTCTAATGCTGTCAGCTGCTCTAATACTGTCAGCTGCTCTAATGCTGTCATGTTTTGGGGTTGGCTGCTCTAATGCTGTCAGCTGCTCTAATGCTGTCAGCTGCTCTAATGCTGTCAGCTGCTGTAATGCTGTTAGCTGCTCTAATGCTGTCAGCTGCTCTAATGCTGTCAGCTGCTCTAATACTGTTGTGCTGCTCTAATGCTGTCGTGCTTTGGGGTCGGCTGCTCTAATGCTGTCAGCTGCTCTAATGCTGTCAGCTGCTCTAATGCTGTCAGCTGCTCTAATGCTGTCAGCTGCTCTAATACTGTTGTGCTGCTCTAATGCTGTCGTGCTGCTCTAATGCTGTCAGCTGCTCTAATGCTGTCAGCTGCTCTAATACTGTCAGCTGCTCTAATGCTGTCATGTTTGGGGGTCGCTGCTCTAGATGCTGTCAGCTGCTCTAATGCTGTCAGCTGCTCTAATGCTGTCAGCTGCTGTAATGCTGTTAGCTGCTCTAATGCTGTCAGCTGCTCTACATGCTGTCAGCTGCTCTAATACTGTTGTGCTGCTCTAATGCTGTCGTGCTTTGGGGTCGGCTGCTCTAATGCTGTCAGCTGCTGTAATGCTGTCAGCTGCTCTAATACTGTCAGCTGCTCTAATGCTGTCAGCTGCTCTAATACTGTGAGCTGCTCTAATGATGTCAGCTGCTCTAATGCTGTCAGCTGCTCTAATGCTGTCAGCTGCTCTAATGCTGTCGTGCTGCTCTAATGCTGTCGTGCTGCTCTAATACTGTCAGCTGCTCTAATGCTGTCGTGCTGCTCTAATGCTGTCGTGCTGCTCTAATGCTGTCAGCTGCTCTAATACTGTCAGCTGCTCTAATGCTGTCGTGCTGCTCTAAAGCTGTCGTGCTGTTCTAATACTGTCAGCTGATCTAATACTGTCGTGCTGATCTAATGCTGTCAGCTGCTCTAATACTGTCAGCTGCTGTAATGCTGTCGTGCTGCTCTAATGCTGTCAGCTGCTTTAATACTGTCAGCTGCTCTAATACTGTCAGCTGCTCTAATGCTGTCAGCTGCTGTAATGCTGTCAGCTGCTGTAATGCTGTTAGCTGCTCTAATGCTGTCAGCTGCTCTAATGCTGTCAGCTGCTCTAATACTGTTGTGCTGCTCTAATGCTGTCGTGCTTTGGGGTCGGCTGCTCTAATGCTGTCAGCTGCTCTAATAATGTCAGCTACTCTAATGCTGTCAGCTGCTCTAATACTGTCAGCTGCTCTAATGCTGTCGTGATTTGGGGTCGGCTGCTCTAATGCTGTCAGCTGCTCTAATGCTGTCAGCTGCTCTAATGCTGTCAGCTGCTCTAATACTGTGAGCTGCTCTAATGATGTCAGCTGCTCTAATGCTGTCAGCTGCTCTAATGCTGTCAGCTGCTCTAATGCTGTCGTGCTGCTCTAATGCTGTCGTGCTGCTCTAATACTGTCAGCTGCTCTAATGCTGTCGTGCTGCTCTAATGCTGTCGTGCTGCTCTAATGCTGTCAGCTGCTATAATACTGTCAGCTGCTCTAATGCTGTCAGCTGCTCTAATACTGTCAGCTGCTCTAATGCTGTCGTGCTGCTCTAAAGCTGTCGTGCTGTTCTAATACTGTCAGCTGCTCTAATGCTGTCAGCTGCTCTAATGCTGTCAGCTGCTCTAATGCTGTCGTGCTGATCTAATGCTGTCAGCTGCTCTAATACAGTCAGCTGCTGTAATGCTGTCGTGCTGCTCTAATGCTGTCAGCTGCTCTAATACTGTCAGCTGCTCTAATACTGTCAGCTGCTCTGATACTGTCAGCTGCTCTAATAATGTCAGCTAATCTAAAACAGTCAGCTGCTCTAACACTGTCAGCTGCTCTAATGCTGTCAGCTGCTCTAATACTGTCAGCTGCTCTAACACTGTCAGCTGCTATAATGCTGCCAGCTGCTCTAATGCTGTCGTGCTGCTCTAATGCTGTCAGCTGCTCTAATGCTGTCGTGCTGCTCTAATGCTGTCGTGCTGCTCTAATGCTGTCAGCTGCTCTAATGCTGTCAGCGGCCCAAAACTGTCAGCTGCTCTAATACTGTCAGCTGCTTTAATACTGTCAGCTGCTCTAATGCTGTCAGCTGCTTTAATGCTGTCAGCTGTTCTAATACTGTCAGCTGCTCTAATACTGTCAGCTGCTCTAATGCTGTCGTGCTGCTCTAATGCTGTCGTGCTGCTCTAATACTGTCAGCTGCTCTAATACTGTCAGCTGCTCTAATGCTTTCAGCTGCTCTAATGCTGTCAGCTGCTCTAATGCTGTCGTGCTGCTCTAATACTGTCAGCTGCTCTAATGCTGTCAGCTGCTCTAATGCTGTCAGCTGCTCTGATAATGTCAGCTGCTCTAATGCTGTCATGCTGCTCTAATACTGTCAGCTGCTCTAATGCTGTCGGCTGCTCTAATACTGTCGTGCTGCTCTAATACTGTCAGCTGCTCTAATGCTGTCGTGCTGCTCTAATACTGTCAGCTGCTCTAATGCTGTCAGCTGCTCTAATGCTGTCAGCTGCTCTAATACTGTCGTGCTGCTCTGATGCTGTCATTTGCTCTAATGCTGTCATGCTGCTCTGATGCTGTCAGCTGCTCTAATGCTGTCAGCTGCTCTATTGCTGTCAGCTGCTCTAATGCTGTCAGCTGCTCTAATACTGTTGTGCTGCTCTAATGCTGTCAGCTGCTCTAATGCTGTCAGCTGCTCTAATGCTGTCAGCTGCTTTAATGCTGTCAGCTGTTCTAATACTGTCAGCTGCTCTAATGCTGTCAGCTGCTCTAATGCTGTCAGCTGCTCTAATACTGTCGTGCTGCTCTAATACTGTCAGCTGCTCTAATGCTGTCGTGCTGCTCTGATGCTGTCAGCTGGTCTAATGCTGTCAGCTGCTCTATTGCTGTCAGCTGCTCTAATGCTGTCATTTGCTCTAATGCTGTTGTGCTGCTCTAATGCTTTCAGCTGCTCTAATGCTGTCAGCTGCTCTAATACTGTCGTGCTGATCTAATACTGTCAGCTGCTCTAATGCTGTCAGCTGCTCTAATGCTGTCAGCTGCTCTGATAATATTTGCTACTCTAATGCTGTCATGCTGCTCTAATACTGTCAGCTGCTCTAATAATGTTGGCTGCTCTAATACTGTCGTGCTGCTCTAATACTGTCAGCTGCTCTAATACTGTCGTGCTGCTCTAATACTGTCAGCTGCTCTAATGCTGTCAGCTGCTCTAATGCTGTCAGCTGCTCTAATACTGTCAGCTGCTCTAATGCTGTCAGCTGCTCTAATGCTGTCAGCTGCTCTAATGCTGTCGTGCTGCTCTGATGCTCTCAGCTGCTCTAATACTGTCACCTGCTCTATTGCTGTCAGATGCTCTAACGCTGTCAGCTGCTCTAATGCTGTCAGCTGCTCTAATACTGTCGTGCTGCTCTAATACTGTCAGCTGCTCTAATGCTGTCGTGCTGGTCTAATACTGTCAGCTGCTCTAATACTGTTGTGCTGCTCTAATGCTGTCAGCTGCTCTATTGCTGTCAGCTGCTCTAATGCTGTCAGCTGCTCTAATGCTGTCAGCTGCTCTAATACTGTCAGCTGCTCTAATACTGTCAGCTGCTCTAATGCTGTCGTGCTGCTCTAATACTGTCAGCTGCTCTAATGCTGTCAGCTGCTCTAATATTGTCAGCTGCTCTAATGCTGTCAGCTGCTCTAATGCTGTCAGCTGCTCTGATAATGTCAGCTGCTCTAATGCTGTCGTGCTGCTCTAATGCTGTCAGCTGCTCTAATACTGTCAGCTGCTCTAATACTGTCAGCTGCTCTAATGCTGTCAGCTGCTCTAATGCTGTCAGCTGCTCTGATAATGTCAGCTGCTCTAATACTGTCGTGCTGATCTAATGCTGTCAGCTGCTTTAAAACTGGCAGCTGCTGTAATGCTGTCGTGCTGCTCAAATGCTGTCAGCTGCTCTAATACTGTCAGCTGCTCTAATACTGTCAGCTGCTCTGATATTGTCAGCTGCTCTAATGCTGTCAGCTGCTCTATTGCTGTCAGCTGCTCTAATGCTGTCAGCTGCTCTAATGCTGTCAGCTGCTCTAATACTGTCAGCTGCTCTAATGCTGTCGTGCTGCTCTAATACTGTCAGCTGCTCTAATGCTGTCAGCTGCTCTAATGCTGTCGTGCTGCTGTAATACTGTCAGCTGCTCTAATGCTGTCGTGCTGCTCTAATACTGTCAGCTGCTCTAATACTGTCAGCTGCTCTAATGCTGTCGTGCTGCTCTAATACTGTCAGCTGCTCTAATGCTGTCAGCTGCTCTAATATTGTCAGCTGCTCTAATACTGTCAGCTGCTCTAATGCTGTCAGCTGCTCTGATAATGTCAGCTGCTCTAATGCTGTCGTGCTGCTCTAATGCTGTCAGCTGCTCTAATACTGTCAGCTGCTCTAATACTGTCAGCTGCTCTAATGCTGTCAGCTGCTCTAATGCTGTCAGCTGCTCTGATAATGTCAGCTGCTCTAATACTGTCGTGCTGATCTAATGCTGTCAGCTGCTTTAAAACTGGCAGCTGCTGTAATGCTGTCGTGCTGCTCAAATGCTGTCAGCTGCTCTAATACTGTCAGTTGCTCTAATACTGTCAGCTGCTCTGATATTGTCAGCTGCTCTAATGCTGTCAGCTGCTCTAAAACAGTCAGCTGCTCTAATGCTGTCAGCTGCTCTAATGCTGTCAGCTGCTCTAATACTGTCAGCTGCTCTAATACTGTCAGCTGCTATAATGCTGCCAGCTGCTCTAATACTGTCAGCTGCTCTAATACTGTCAGCTGCTCTAATGATGTCAGCTGCTCTAATGCTGTCAGCTGCTCTAATGCTGTCAGCTGCTCTGATAATGTCAGCTGCTCTAATACTGTCAGCTGCTCTAATGATGTCAGCTGCTCTAATGCTGTCAGCTGCTCTGATAATGTCAGCTGCTCTAATAGTGTCGTGCTTATCTAATGCTGTCAGCTGCTCTAATACTGTCAGCTGCTGTAATGCTGTCGTGCTGCTCTAATGCTGTCAGCTGCTCTAATACTGTCAGCTGCTCTAATACTGTCAGCTGCTCTGATACTGTCAGCTGCTCTAATGCTGTCAGCTGCTCTAAAACAGTCAGCTGCTCTAATGCTGTCAGCTGCTCTAATGCTGTCAGCTGCTCTAATACTGTCAGCTGCTCTAATACTGTCAGCTGCTATAATGCTGCCAGCTGCTCTAATGCTGTCGTGCTGCTCTAATGCTGTCAGCTTCTCTAATGCTGTCGTGCTGCTCTAATGCTGTCGTGCTGCTCTAATGTTGTCAGCTGCTAAAATGTAATGTAAATGTAAGCTGCTCTAATGCTGTCAGCTGTTCTAATACTGTCAGCTGCTCTAATACTGTCAGCTGCTCTAATGCTGTCGTGCTGCTCTAATGCTGTCGTGCTGCTCTAATACTGTCAGCTGCTCTAATACTGTCAGCTGCTCTAATACTGTCAGCTGCTCTAATACTGTCAGCTGCTCTAATGCTGTCGTGCTGCTCTAATACTGTCAGCTGCTCTAATGCTTTCAGCTGCTCTAATGCTGTTGTACTGCTCTAATGCTGTCGTGCTGCTCTAATGCTGTCGTGCTGCTCTAATGCTGTCAGCTGCTCTAATAATGTCGTGCTGCTCTAAAACAGTCAGCTGCTCTAATGCTGTCAGCTACTCTAATGCTGTCAGCTGCTCTAATACTGTCAGCTGCTCTAATACTGTCAGCTGCTATAATGCTGCCAGCTGCTCTAATGCTGTCGTGCTGCTCTAATGCTGTCAGCTTCTCTAATGCTGTCAGCTGCTAAAATGTAATGTAAATGTAAGCTGCTCTAATGCTGTCAGCGGCCCAAAACTGTAATGCTGTCAGCTGCTCTAATACTGTCAGCTGCTCTAATGCTGTCAGCTGCTCTGATAATGTCAGCTGCTCTAATACTGTCGTGCTGATCTAATGCTGTCAGCTGCTTTAAAACTGGCAGCTGCTGTAATGCTGTCGTGCTGCTCAAATGCTGTCAGCTGCTCTAATACTGTCAGCTGCTCTAATACTGTCAGCTGCTCTGATATTGTCAGCTGCTCTAATGCTGTCAGCTGCTCTAAAACAGTCAGCTGCTCTAATGCTGTCAGCTGCTCTAATGCTGTCAGCTGCTCTAATACTGTCAGCTGCTCTAATACTGTCAGCTGCTATAATGCTGCCAGCTGCTCTAATACTGTCAGCTGCTCTAATACTGTCAGCTGCTCTAATGATGTCAGCTGCTCTAATGCTGTCAGCTGCTCTAATGCTGTCAGCTGCTCTGATAATGTCAGCTGCTCTAATACTGTCAGCTGCTCTAATGATGTCAGCTGCTCTAATGCTGTCAGCTGCTCTGATAATGTCAGCTGCTCTAATAGTGTCGTGCTTATCTATTGCTGTCAGCTGCTCTAATACTGTCAGCTGCTGTAATGCTGTCGTGCTGCTCTAATGCTGTCAGCTGCTCTAATACTGTCAGCCGCTCTAATACTGTCAGCTGCTCTGATACTGTCAGCTGCTCTAATGCTGTCAGCTGCTCTAAAACAGTCAGCTGCTCTAATGCTGTCAGCTGCTCTAATGCTGTCAGCTGCTCTAATACTGTCAGCTGCTCTAATACTGTCAGCTGCTATAATGCTGCCAGCTGCTCTAATGCTGTCGTGCTGCTCTAATGCTGTCAGCTTCTCTAATGCTGTCGTGCTGCTCTAATGCTGTCGTGCTGCTCTAATGTTGTCAGCTGCTAAAATGTAATGTAAATGTAAGCTGCTCTAATGCTGTCAGCTGTTCTAATACTGTCAGCTGCTCTAATACTGTCAGCTGCTCTAATGCTGTCGTGCTGCTCTAATGCTGTCGTGCTGCTCTAATACTGTCAGCTGCTCTAATACTGTCAGCTGCTCTAATACTGTCAGCTGCTCTAATACTGTCAGCTGCTCTAATGCTGTCAGCTGCTCTAATGCTGTCGTGCTGCTTTAATACATTCAGCTGCTCTAATGCTTTCAGCTGCTCTAATGCTGTTGTACTGCTCTAATGCTGTCGTGCTGCTCTAATGCTGTCGTGCTGCTCTAATGCTGTCAGCTGCTCTAATAATGTCGTGCTGCTCTAAAACAGTCAGCTGCTCTAATGCTGTCAGCTACTCTAATGCTGTCAGCTGCTCTAATACTGTCAGCTGCTCTAATACTGTCAGCTGCTATAATGCTGCCAGCTGCTCTAATGCTGTCGTGCTGCTCTAATGCTGTCAGCTTCTCTAATGCTGTCAGCTGCTAAAATGTAATGTAAATGTAAGCTGCTCTAATGCTGTCAGCGGCCCAAAACTGTAATGCTGTCAGCTGCTCTAATACTGTCAGCTGCTCTAATACTGTCAGCTGCTCTGATACTGTCAGCTTCTCTAATGCTGTCGTGCTGCTCTAATGCTGTCGTGCTGCTCTAATGCTGTCAGCTGCTAAAATGTAATGTAAATGTAAGCTGCTCTAATGCTGTCAGCGGCCCAAAACTGTAATGCTGTCAGCTGCTCTAATACTGTCAGCTGCTCTAATACTGTCAGCTGCTCTGATACTGTCAGCTGCTCTAATGCTGTCAGCTGCTCTAAAACAGTCAGCTGCTCTAATGCTGTCAGCTGCTCTAATGCTGTTAGCTGCTCTAATACTGTCAGCTGCTCTAATACTGTCAGCTGCTATAATGCTGCCAGCTGCTCTAATGCTGTCGTGCTGCTCTAATGCTGTCAGCTTCTCTAATGCTGTCATGCTGCTCTAATGCTGTCGTGCTGCTCTAATGCTGTCAGCTGCTAAAATGTAATGTAAATGTAAGCTGCTCTAATGCTGTCAGCGGCCCAAAACTGTCAGCTGCTCTAATACTGTCAGCTGCTCTAATACTGTCAGCTGCTCTAATGCTGTTGTGCTGCTCTAATGCTGTCGTGCTGCTCTAATGCTGTCGTGCTGCTCTAATACTGTCAGCTGCTCTAATAATGTCGTGCTGCTCTAATGCTGTCAGCTGCTCTGATAATGTCAGCTGCTCTAATACTGTCAGCTGCTCTAATGATGTCAGCTGCTCTAATGCTGTCAGCTGCTCTGATAATGTCAGCTGCTCTAATAGTGTCGTGCTTATCTAATGCTGTCAGCTGCTCTAATACTGTCAGCTGCTGTAATGCTGTCGTGCTGCTCTAATGCTGTCAGCTGCTCTAATACTGTCAGCCGCTCTAATACTGTCAGCTGCTCTGATACTGTCAGCTGCTCTAATGCTGTCAGCTGCTCTAAAACAGTCAGCTGCTCTAATGCTGTCAGCTGCTCTAATGCTGTCAGCTGCTATAATGCTGCCAGCTGCTCTAATGCTGTCGTGCTGCTCTAATGCTGTCAGCTTCTCTAATGCTGTCGTGCTGCTCTAATGCTGTCGTGCTGCTCTAATGTTGTCAGCTGCTAAAATGTAATGTAAATGTAAGCTGCTCTAATGCTGTCAGCTGTTCTAATACTGTCAGCTGCTCTAATACTGTCAGCTGCTCTAATGCTGTCGTGCTGCTCTAATGCTGTCGTGCTGCTCTAATACTGTCAGCTGCTCTAATACTGTCAGCTGCTCTAATACTGTCAGCTGCTCTAATACTGTCAGCTGCTCTAATGCTGTCAGCTGCTCTAATGCTGTCGTGCTGCTTTAATACATTCAGCTGCTCTAATGCTTTCAGCTGCTCTAATGCTGTTGTACTGCTCTAATGCTGTCGTGCTGCTCTAATGCTGTCGTGCTGCTCTAATGCTGTCAGCTGCTCTAATAATGTCGTGCTGCTCTAAAACAGTCAGCTGCTCTAATGCTGTCAGCTACTCTAATGCTGTCAGCTGCTCTAATACTGTCAGCTGCTCTAATACTGTCAGCTGCTATAATGCTGCCAGCTGCTCTAATGCTGTCGTGCTGCTCTAATGCTGTCAGCTTCTCTAATGCTGTCAGCTGCTAAAATGTAATGTAAATGTAAGCTGCTCTAATGCTGTCAGCGGCCCAAAACTGTAATGCTGTCAGCTGCTCTAATACTGTCAGCTGCTCTAATACTGTCAGCTGCTCTGATACTGTCAGCTTCTCTAATGCTGTCGTGCTGCTCTAATGCTGTCGTGCTGCTCTAATGCTGTCAGCTGCTAAAATGTAATGTAAATGTAAGCTGCTCTAATGCTGTCAGCGGCCCAAAACTGTAATGCTGTCAGCTGCTCTAATACTGTCAGCTGCTCTAATACTGTCAGCTGCTCTGATACTGTCAGCTGCTCTAATGCTGTCAGCTGCTCTAAAACAGTCAGCTGCTCTAATGCTGTCAGCTGCTCTAATGCTGTTAGCTGCTCTAATACTGTCAGCTGCTCTAATACTGTCAGCTGCTATAATGCTGCCAGCTGCTCTAATGCTGTCGTGCTGCTCTAATGCTGTCAGCTTCTCTAATGCTGTCATGCTGCTCTAATGCTGTCGTGCTGCTCTAATGCTGTCAGCTGCTAAAATGTAATGTAAATGTAAGCTGCTCTAATGCTGTCAGCGGCCCAAAACTGTCAGCTGCTCTAATACTGTCAGCTGCTCTAATACTGTCAGCTGCTCTAATGCTGTTGTGCTGCTCTAATGCTGTCGTGCTGCTCTAATGCTGTCGTGCTGCTCTAATGCTGTCAGCTGCTCTAATAATGTCGTGCTGCTCTAATGCTGTCAGCTTCTCTAATGCTGTCGTGCTGCTCTAATGCTGTCGTGCTGCTCTAATGCTGTCAGCTGCTCTAATACTGTCAGATGCTCTAATACTGTCAGCTGCTCTAATACTGTCAGCTGCTTTAATACTGTCAGCTGCTCTAATGCTGTCAGCTGCTCTGATACTGTCAGCTGCTCTAATACTGTCGTGCTGCTGTAATGCTGTTGTGCTGCTCTAATACTGTTATCTGCTCTAATGCTGTCGTGCTACTATAGTACTGTCAGCTGCTCTAATGCTGTAAGCTGCTCTAATACTGTCGTGCTGCTCTAATATTGTCAGCTTCTCTAATACTGTTGTGCTGCTCTGATGCTGTCAGCTGCTCTAATGCTGTCAGCTGCTCTAATACTGTCAGCTGCTCTAATACTGTCAGCTGCTCTAATGATGTCGTGCTGCTCCAATGCTGTCGTGCTGCTCTAATACTGTAAGCTGCTCTAATGCTGTTGTGCTGCTCTAATCCTGTCAGCTGCTCTAATGCTGTCAGCTGCTATAATACTGTCAGCTTCTCTAATGCTGTCAGCTGCTCTAATACTGTCTGCTGCTCTAATGCTGTCAGCTGCTCTAATACTGTCAGCTGCTCTAATGCTGTCATGCTGCTCTAATGCTTTCGTTCTGCTCTAATGCTGTCGTGCTGCTCTAATACTGTCAGCTGCTCTAATGCTGTCAGCTGCTCTAATACTGTCAGCATCTCTAATGCTGTCAGCTGCTCTAATACAGTCAGCTGCTCTAATGCTTTCGTGCTGCTCTAATGCTGTCGTAATGCTCTAATGCTGTCGTGCTGCTCTAATACTGTCAGCTGCTCTAATACTGTCAGCTGCTCTAATGCTGTCGTGCTGCTCTAATGCTGTCGTGCTGCTCTAATGCTGTCGTGCTGCTCTAATACTGTCAGTTTCTCTAAGCTGTCAGCTGCTCTAATACTGTCTGCTGCTCTAATGCCGTCAGCTGCTCTACTGCTGTCGTGCTGATCTGATGCTGTCTTCTGCTCTAATGCTGTCAGCTGCTCTAATACTGTCAGCTGCTCTAATACTGTCATCTGCTCTAATGCTGTCAGCTGCTCTAATGCTGTCAGCTGCTCTGATAATGTCAGCTGCTCTAATACTGTCAGCTGCTCTAATGTTGTCAGCTGCTCTAATACTGTCAGATGCTCTAATACTGTCAGCTGCTCTAATGCTGTCAGCTGCTCTAATGCTGTCAGCTGCTCTAATGCTGTCAGCTGCTCTAATACTGTCAGCTTCTCTAATGCTGTCAGCTGCTCTAGTACTGTCTGCTGCTCTAATGCTGTCAGCTGCTCTAATGCTGTCGTGCTGCTCTAATGCTGTCAGCTGCTCTAATACTGTCGTGCTGCTCTAATGCTGTCAGCTGCTCTAATGCTGTCGTGCTGCTCTAATACTGTCAGCTGCTCTAATGCTGTCGTGCTGCTCTAATACTGTCAGCTGCTCTAATGCTGTCAGATGCTCTAATGCTTGTCAGCTGCTCTAATGCTGTCAGCTGTTCTAATACTGTCAGCTGCTCTAATGCTGTCAGCTGCTCTAATGCTGTCAGCTGCTCTAATGCTGTCGTGCTGCTCTAATGCTGTCAGCTGCTCTAATGCTGTCAGCTGCTCTAATGCTGTCAGCTGCTCTGATAATATCAGCTACTCTAATGCTGTCGGCTGCTCTAATACTGTCGTGCTGCTCTAATACTGTCAGCTGCTCTAATGCTGTCGTGCTGCTCTAATACTGTCAGCTGCTCTAATGCTGTCAGCTGCTCTAATGCTGTCAGCTGCTCTAATGCTGTCAGCTGCTCTAAACTGTCAGCTGCTCTATTGCTGTCAGCTGCTCTAATGCTGTCAGCTGCTCTAATGCTGTTGTGCTGCTCTAATGCTGTCAGCTGCTCTAATGCTGTCAGCTGCTCTAATACTGTCGTGCTGATCTAATACTGTCAGCTGCTCTAATGCTGTCAGCTGCTCTAATACTGTCAGCTGCTCTGATAATATCAGCTACTCTAATGCTGTCATGCTACTCTAATACTGTCAGCTGCTCTAATGCTGTCGGCTGCTCTAATACTGTCGTGCTGCTCTAATACTGTCAGCTGCTCTAATACTGTTGTGCTGCTCTAATACTGTCAGCTGCTCTAATGCTGTCAGCTGCTCTAATGCTGTCAGCTGCTCTAATACTGTCAGCTGCTCTAATGCTGTCAGCTGCTCTAATGCTGTCAGCTGCTCTAATGCTGTCGTGCTGCTCTGATGCTCTCAGCTGCTCTAATACTGTCAGCTGCTCTAACGCTGTCAGCTGCTCTAATGCTGTCAGCTGCTCTAATACTGTCGTGCTGCTCTAATACTGTCGTGCTGCTCTAATGCTGTCAGATATTCTAATACTGTCGTGCTGCTCTAATACTGTCAGCTGCTCTAATGCTGTCGTGCTGGTCTAATACTGTCAGCTGCTCTAATACTGTTGTGCTGCTCTAATGCTGTCAGCTGCTCTATTGCTGTCAGCTGCTCTAATGCTGTCAGCTGCTCTAATGCTGTCAGCTGCTCTAATAATGTCAGCTGCTCTAATGCTGTCGTGCTGCTCTAATACTGTCAGCTGCTCTAATGCTGTCAGCTGCTCTAATGCTGTCGTGCTGCTCTAATACTGTCAGCTGCTCTAATACTGTCAGCTGCTCTAATACTGTCAGCTGCTCTAATGCTGTCAGATGCTCTAATACTGTCGTGCTGCTCTAATACTGTCAGCTGCTCTAATGCTGTCGTGCTGGTCTAATACTGTCAGCTGCTCTAATACTGTTGTGCTGCTCTAATGCTGTCAGCTGCTCTATTGCTGTCAGCTGCTCTAATGCTGTCAGCTGCTCTAATGCTGTCAGCTGCTCTAATAATGTCAGCTGCTCTAATGCTGTCGTGCTGCTCTAATACTGTCAGCTGCTCTAATGCTGTCAGCTGCTCTAATGCTGTCGTGCTGCTCTAATACTGTCAGCTGCTCTAATACTGTCAGCTGCTCTAATACTGTCAGCTGCTCTAATGCTGTCAGCTGCTCTAATACTGTCAGCTGCTCTAATGCTGTCAGCTGCTCTAATACTGTCAGCTGCTCTAATACTGTCAGCTATGCTGTCAGCTGCTAATGTCAGCTGCTCTGATAATGTCAGCTGCTCTAATACTGTCGTGCTGATCTAATGCTGTCAGCTGCTCTAATACTGGCAGCTGCTGTAATGCTGTCGTGCTGCTCAAATGCTGTCAGCTGCTCTAATACTGTCAGCTGCTCTAATACTGTCAGCTGCTCTGATACTGTCAGCTGCTCTAATGCTGTCAGCTGCTCTAAAACAGTCAGCTGCTCTAATGCTGTCAGCTGCTCTAATGCTGTCAGCTGCTCTAATACTGTCAGCTGCTCTAATACTGTCAGCTGCTATAATGCTGCCAGCTGCTCTAATACTGTCAGCTGCTCCAATACTGTCAGCTGCTCTAATACTGTCAGCTGCTCTAATGCTGTCAGCTGCTCTAATGCTGTCAGCTGCTCTAATGCTGTCAGCTGCTCTGATAATGTCAGCTGCTCTAATACTGTCATGCTGCTCTAATGCTGTCAGCTGCTCTAATGCTGTCAGCTGCTCTGATAATGTCAGCTGCTCTAATACTGTCGTGCTTATCTAATGCTGTCAGCTGCTCTAATGCTGTCGTGCTGCTCTAATACTGTCAGCTGCTCTAATGCTGTCAGCTGCTCTAATGCTGTCAGCTGCTCTAATGCTGTCAGCTGCTCTAAACTGTCAGCTGCTCTATTGCTGTCAGCTGCTCTAATGCTGTCAGCTGCTCTAATGCTGTTGTGCTGCTCTAATGCTGTCAGCTGCTCTAATGCTGTCAGCTGCTCTAATACTGTCGTGCTGATCTAATACTGTCAGCTGCTCTAATGCTGTCAGCTGCTCTAATACTGTCAGCTGCTCTGATAATATCAGCTACTCTAATGCTGTCATGCTACTCTAATACTGTCAGCTGCTCTAATGCTGTCGGCTGCTCTAATACTGTCGTGCTGCTCTAATACTGTCAGCTGCTCTAATACTGTTGTGCTGCTCTAATACTGTCAGCTGCTCTAATGCTGTCAGCTGCTCTAATGCTGTCAGCTGCTCTAATACTGTCAGCTGCTCTAATGCTGTCAGCTGCTCTAATGCTGTCAGCTGCTCTAATGCTGTCGTGCTGCTCTGATGCTCTCAGCTGCTCTAATACTGTCAGCTGCTCTAACGCTGTCAGCTGCTCTAATGCTGTCAGCTGCTCTAATACTGTCGTGCTGCTCTAATACTGTCGTGCTGCTCTAATGCTGTCAGATGCTCTAATACTGTCGTGCTGCTCTAATACTGTCAGCTGCTCTAATGCTGTCGTGCTGGTCTAATACTGTCAGCTGCTCTAATACTGTTGTGCTGCTCTAATGCTGTCAGCTGCTCTATTGCTGTCAGCTGCTCTAATGCTGTCAGCTGCTCTAATGCTGTCAGCTGCTCTAATAATGTCAGCTGCTCTAATGCTGTCGTGCTGCTCTAATACTGTCAGCTGCTCTAATGCTGTCAGCTGCTCTAATGCTGTCGTGCTGCTCTAATACTGTCAGCTGCTCTAATACTGTCAGCTGCTCTAATACTGTCAGCTGCTCTAATGCTGTCAGATGCTCTAATACTGTCGTGCTGCTCTAATACTGTCAGCTGCTCTAATGCTGTCGTGCTGGTCTAATACTGTCAGCTGCTCTAATACTGTTGTGCTGCTCTAATGCTGTCAGCTGCTCTATTGCTGTCAGCTGCTCTAATGCTGTCAGCTGCTCTAATGCTGTCAGCTGCTCTAATAATGTCAGCTGCTCTAATGCTGTCGTGCTGCTCTAATACTGTCAGCTGCTCTAATGCTGTCAGCTGCTCTAATGCTGTCGTGCTGCTCTAATACTGTCAGCTGCTCTAATACTGTCAGCTGCTCTAATACTGTCAGCTGCTCTAATGCTGTCAGCTGCTCTAATACTGTCAGCTGCTCTAATGCTGTCAGCTGCTCTAATACTGTCAGCTGCTCTAATACTGTCATCTGCTCTAATGCTGTCAGCTGCTCTAATGCTGTCAGCTGCTCTGATAATGTCAGCTGCTCTAATACTGTCGTGCTGATCTAATGCTGTCAGCTGCTCTAATACTGGCAGCTGCTGTAATGCTGTCGTGCTGCTCAAATGCTGTCAGCTGCTCTAATACTGTCAGCTGCTCTAATACTGTCAGCTGCTCTGATACTGTCAGCTGCTCTAATGCTGTCAGCTGCTCTAAAACAGTCAGCTGCTCTAATGCTGTCAGCTGCTCTAATGCTGTCAGCTGCTCTAATACTGTCAGCTGCTCTAATACTGTCAGCTGCTATAATGCTGCCAGCTGCTCTAATACTGTCAGCTGCTCCAATACTGTCAGCTGCTCTAATACTGTCAGCTGCTCTAATGCTGTCAGCTGCTCTAATGCTGTCAGCTGCTCTAATGCTGTCAGCTGCTCTGATAATGTCAGCTGCTCTAATACTGTCATGCTGCTCTAATGCTGTCAGCTGCTCTAATGCTGTCAGCTGCTCTGATAATGTCAGCTGCTCTAATACTGTCGTGCTTATCTAATGCTGTCAGCTGCTCTAATGCTGTCGTGCTGCTCTAATACTGTCAGCTGCTCTAATGCTGTCAGCTGCTCTAATGCTGTCAGCTGCTCTAATGCTGTCAGCTGCTCTAAACTGTCAGCTGCTCTATTGCTGTCAGCTGCTCTAATGCTGTCAGCTGCTCTAATGCTGTTGTGCTGCTCTAATGCTGTCAGCTGCTCTAATGCTGTCAGCTGCTCTAATACTGTCGTGCTGATCTAATACTGTCAGCTGCTCTAATGCTGTCAGCTGCTCTAATACTGTCAGCTGCTCTGATAATATCAGCTACTCTAATGCTGTCATGCTACTCTAATACTGTCAGCTGCTCTAATGCTGTCGGCTGCTCTAATACTGTCGTGCTGCTCTAATACTGTCAGCTGCTCTAATACTGTTGTGCTGCTCTAATACTGTCAGCTGCTCTAATGCTGTCAGCTGCTCTAATGCTGTCAGCTGCTCTAATACTGTCAGCTGCTCTAATGCTGTCAGCTGCTCTAATGCTGTCAGCTGCTCTAATGCTGTCGTGCTGCTCTGATGCTCTCAGCTGCTCTAATACTGTCAGCTGCTCTAACGCTGTCAGCTGCTCTAATGCTGTCAGCTGCTCTAATACTGTCGTGCTGCTCTAATACTGTCGTGCTGCTCTAATGCTGTCAGATGCTCTAATACTGTCGTGCTGCTCTAATACTGTCAGCTGCTCTAATGCTGTCGTGCTGGTCCTAATACTGTCAGCTGCTCTAATACTGTTGTGCTGCTCTAATGCTGTCAGCTGCTCTATTGCTGTCAGCTGCTCTAATGCTGTCAGCTGCTCTAATGCTGTCAGCTGCTCTAATAATGTCAGCTGCTCTAATGCTGTCGTGCTGCTCTAATACTGTCAGCTGCTCTAATGCTGTCAGCTGCTCTAATGCTGTCGTGCTGCTCTAATACTGTCAGCTGCTCTAATACTGTCAGCTGCTCTAATACTGTCAGCTGCTCTAATGCTGTCAGCTGCTCTAATACTGTCGTGCTGCTCTAATACTGTCAGCTGCTCTAATGCTGTCGTGCTGGTCTAATACTGTCAGCTGCTCTAATACTGTTGTGCTGCTCTAATGCTGTCAGCTGCTCTATTGCTGTCAGCTGCTCTAATGCTGTCAGCTGCTCTAATGCTGCAGCTGCTACTAATAATGTCAGGCTGCTCTAATTGCTGTCGTGCTGCTTCTAAAGATACTGTCAGCTGCTCTATGCTGTCAGTGCTCTCTAATGCTGTCGTGCTGCTCCTATACTGTCAGCTGCTCTAATACTGTCAGCTGCTCGAATACTGTCAGCTGCTCTAATGCTTGTCAAGCTGCTCTAATGACTGGGTCAGCTGCTACTGTAATGCTGTCAGCTGCTCTATACTGATCGCTGCTCTAATACTGTCATCTGCCTCTAATGCTGTCAGCTGCTCTAATGCTGCTCAGCTGCTCTGATAAATGTCTAGAACTGGCTCTAATTACTGTCGTGCTGAATCTAATGCTGTCGATGTCTATTATGGCAGCTGCTGTAATTGCTGTCGTTCCTGCTCAATGCTGTCAGCTGCTCTGAATATTACTGTCTGCTGCTCTAATACTGTCAGCTGCTCTGATACTGTCAGCTGCTCTAATGCTGTAGCTGCTCT
>CM062498.1:11664232-11708437 GCA_031479575.1 Coregonus ussuriensis | reverse complement strand
AAGATGTGGAGGGTGAAGGTGTGGAGGGTGAAGATGTGGAGGGTGAAGGTGTGGAGGGTGAAGGTGTGGAGGGTGAAGATGTGGAGGGTGAAGGTGTGGAGGGTGAAGGTGTGGAGGGTGAAGAGGTGGAGGGTGAAGATGTGGAGGGTGAAGGTGTGGAGGGTGAAGGTGTGGAGGGTGAAGGTGTGGAGGGTGAAGATGTGGAGGGTGAAGGTGTGGAGGGTGAAGAGGTGGAGGGTGAAGGTGTGGAGGGTGAAGGTGTGGAGGGTGAAGAGGTGGAGGGTGAAGGTGTGGAGGGTGAAGGTGTGGAGGGTGAAGGGGTGGAGGGTGAAGGTGTGGAGGGTGAAGAGGTGGAGGGTGAAGGTGTGGAGGGTGAAGGTGTGGAGGGTGAAGGTGTGGAGGGTGAAGGTGTGGAGGGTGAAGATGTGGAGGGTGAAGGTGTGGAGGGTGAAGGTGTGGAGGGTGAAGATGTGGAGGGTGAAGGTGTGGAGGGTGAAGGTGTGGAGGGTGAAGGTGTGGAGGGTGAAGGTGTGGAGGGTGAAGGTGTGGAGGGTGAAGGTGTGGAGGGTGAAGAGGTGGAGGGTGAAGGTGTGGAGGGTGAAGGTGTGGAGGGTGAAGGTGTGGAGGGTGAAGAGGTGGAGGGTGAAGGTGTGGAGGGTGAAGAGGTGGAGGGTGAAGAGGTGTAGGGTGAAGGTGTGGAGGGTGAAGGTGTGGAGGGTGAAGGTGTGGAGGGTGAAGGTGTGGAGGGTGAAGGTGTGGAGGGTGAAGGTGTGGAGGGTGAAGGTGTGGAGGGTGAAGATGTGGAGGGTGAAGGTGTGGAGGGTGAAGGTGTGGAGGGTGAAGGTGTGGAGGGTGAAGGTGTGGAGGGTGAAGGTGTGGAGGGTGAAGGTGTGGAGGGTGAAGGTGTGGAGGGTGAAGAGGTGGAGGGTGAAGGTGTGGAGGGTGAAGGTGTGGAGGGTGAAGGTGTGGAGGGTGAAGGTGTGGAGGGTGAAGGTGTGGAG
Source organism: Coregonus ussuriensis (assembly GCA_031479575.1). NCBI lineage: Eukaryota > Metazoa > Chordata > Actinopteri > Salmoniformes > Salmonidae > Coregonus > Coregonus ussuriensis. The sequence continues at coordinate 11,707,436 of CM062498.1, read as the reverse complement.
GGTGAAGGTGTGGAGGGTGAAGGTGTGGAGGGTGAAGATGTGGAGGGTGAAGGTGTGGAGGGTGAAGGTGTGGAGGGTGAAGGTGTGGAGGGTGAAGGTGTGGAGGGTGAAGGTGTGGAGGGTGAAGGTGTGGAGGGTGAAGGTGTGGAGGGTGAAGGTGTGGAGGGTGAAGAGGTGGAGGGTGAAGATGTGGAGGGTGAAGGTGTGGAGGGTGAAGGTGTGGAGGGTGAAGGTGTGGAGGGTGAAGGTGTGGAGGGTGAAGGTGTGGAGGGTGAAGGTGTGGAGGGTGAAGATGTGGAGGGTGAAGGTGTGGAGGGTGAAGGTGTGGAGGGTGAAGGTGTGGAGGGTGAAGGTGTGGAGGGTGAAGGTGTGGAGGGTGAAGGTGTGGAGGGTGAAGAGGTGGAGGGTGAAGGGGTGGAGGGTGAAGGTGTGGAGGGTGAAGAGGTGGAGGGTGAAGGTGTGGAGGGTGAAGTAACAGCCCTCTTTATCCATGTCCTACTTGTCTTTTAACAGTTTGTCTAAGCCTCTAAGTTACTCAACTTGATGAACAACTAAGCTTCATCAGCAATGTTGTTAGTAGCTAAATCCAGACCAACATATGTCTCTGCAATATACCGTAGTGCAATAAAAAAACACATTGTATTATTGTATAGCGTTCAACAATGTAACGCACAGAAACAGTATGGTAACACAAGCACCCGTGTGATGCGGTTGAGGCGTCGGATGGTACACTTGATCTCGTACTCCGGCCCTAACCCTAATCCCTAACCTCTAACCATAATCCCTAACATCTAACCATAATCCCTGACCTCTAACCATAACCCCTGACCTCTAACCATAACCCCTGACCTCTAACCATAACCCCTAACCTCTAACCATAACCCCTAACCTCTAACCATAACCCCTAAATCTAACCCTAACCCCTAACCTCTAACCATAACCCCTAACCTCTAACCATAACCCATAAATCTAACCATAACCCCTAACCTCTAACCATAACCCCTAACATCTAACCATAACCCCTAACCTCTAACCATAACCCCTAACATCTAACCATAACCCCTAACCTCTAACCATAACCCCTAACCTCTAACCATAACCCCTAACATCTAACCATAACCCCTAACCTCTAACCATAACCCCTAACCTCTAACCATAACCCCTAACCTCTAACCATAACCCCTAAATCTAACCATAACCCCTAACCTCTAACCATAACCCCTAACCCCTAACCATAACACCTAACCTCTAACCATTACCCCTAACCTCTAGCCATAACCTCTAACCCTAACCCCTAACCTCTAACCATAACCCCTAACCTTTAGCCATAACCCCTAACCTCTAACCCCTAACCTCTAACCATAACCCCTAACCTCTAGCCATAACCCCTAACCTCTAACCATAACCCCTAACCTCTAACCTCTAACCATAACCTCTAACCATAACCCATAAATCTAACCATAACCCCTAACCTCTAACCTCTAACCCCTAACCTCTAACCTCTAACCATAACCCCTAACCTCTAGCCATAACCCCTAACCTCTAACCATAACCCCTAACCCCTAACCTCTAACCATAACCCATAAATCTAACCATAACCCCTAACCTCTAACCATAACCCCTAAATCTAACCCTAACCCCTAACCTCTAACCATAACCCCTAACCTCTAACCATAACCCATAAATCTAACCATAACCCCTAACCTCTAACCATAACCCCTAACCTCTAACCATAACCCCTAACATCTAACCATAACCCCTAACCTCTAACCATAACCCCTAACCTCTAACCATAACCCCTAACATCTAACCATAAACCCTAACCTCTAACCATAACCCCTAACCTCTAACCATAACCCCTAACCTCTAACCATAACCCCTAAATCTAACCATAACCCCTAACCTCTAACCATAACCCCTAACCCCTAACCATAACACCTAACCTCTAACCATTACCCCTAACCTCTAGCCATAACCTCTAACCCTAACCCCTAACCTCTAACCATAACCCCTAACCTTTAGCCATAACCCCTAACCTCTAACCCCTAACCTCTAACCATAACCCCTAACCTCTAACCTCTAACCCCTAACCTCTAACCTCTAACCATAACCCCTAACCTCTAGCCATAACCCCTAACCTCTAACCTCTAACCCCTAACCTCTAACCTCTAACCCCTAACCTCTAACCTCTAACCATAACCCCTAACCTCTAACCCCTAACCTCTAACCATAACCCCTAACCTCTAACCCCTAACCTCTAACCTCTAACCATAACCCCTAACCTCTAACCTCTAACCATAACCCATAACCTCTAACCCCTAACCTCTAACCCCTAACCCATAACCCCTAACCTCTAACCTCTAACCATAACCCCTAACCTCTAACCCCTAACCCCTAACCTCTGACCCCTAACCTCTAACCTCTAACCATAACCTCTAACCCCTAACCTCTAACCTCTAACCATAACCCCTAACCTCTAACCCCTAACCCCTAACCTCTAACCCCTAACCTCTAACCTCTAACCATAACCCCTAACCTCTAACCCCTAACCTCTAACCTCTAACCCCTAACCTCTAACCTCTAACCATAACCCCTAACCTCTAGCCATAACCCCTAACCTCTAGCCATAACCCCTAATCTCTAACCATAACCCCTAACCATAACCCCTAAATCTAACCATAACCACTAACCCATAACCACAACCCCTAACCTTTAACCATAACCCCTAACCTCTAACCATAACCCCTAACCTCTAACCATAACCCCTAACCCCTAACTCTAACCATAACCCCTAACCTCTAACCATAACCCCTAACCCCTAACCTCTAACCCCTAACTCTAACCATAACCCCTAACCTCTAACCATAACCCCTAACTCTAACCATAACCCCTAACCTCTAACCATAACCCCTAACCTCTAACCCCTAACCATAACCCCTAACCTCTAACCATAACCCCTAACCTCTAACCATAACCCCTAACCTCTAACCATAACCCCTAACCTCTAACCATAACCCCTAACCTCTAACCATAACCCCTAACCTCTAACCATAACCCCTAACCTCTAACCATAACCCCTAACCTCTAACCCCTAACCTCTAACCATAACCCCTAACTCTAACCATAACCCCTAACCTCTAACCATAACCCCTAACCTCTAACCCCTAACCTCTAACCATAACCCCTAACCATAACCCCTAACCATAACCCCTAACCATAACCCCTAACCTCTAACCATAACCCCTAACCTCTAACCATAACCCCTAACCTCTAACCATAACCCCTAACCTCTAACCATAACCCCTAACCTCTAACCATAACCCCTAACCTCTAACCATAACCCCTAACCTCTAACCATAACCCCTAACCTCTAACCCCTAACCTCTAACCATAACCCCTAACCTCTAACCCCTAACCTCTAACCAAGGGATGGTAACACAAGTACCTGTGTGACGCGGTTGAGGCGTTGGCTGGTACACTTGGTCTCGTACTCCGGTCGCAGCTGGAGCTGCTGCTGCTCTTCCTCAAAGTCCACCAGGTCCCACTCATACTCCAGCCGGGCCTGGCGACGCTTCCAGAACTCCAGGAACAGAGTCACTGCAGAAGGAAGGACAGGAGGAGGAGACATAGTCAGGGCCAAAAAAGACTCCATGGAAAGGCTTGGTAGAACTGAATTTTACTAGCAATAGTTTTAAGCATTGTGTAGATATCCCTCATCCTTGCAGTGTGTCAGCTATATTCAGTAGGAATTCAACCACATGACTCCCTTTTCATACAGATGAGGCTGGGCACCAGTATGTTTTCTGCTAACATTCCACTTTTCTGTGTCATGTGTTTTTTCGAAAGGGTCGCAGGTTCGAATCCCCGAGCCGACAAGGTGAAACATCTGCCGATGTGCCCTTGAGCAAGGCACTTAACCCTAATTGCTCCTTTAAGTCGCTCTGGATAAGAGTGACTGCTAAATGACTAAAAACATTTTTTACAAAACGTAAACAAGGTCCCGACGTCAGGCTAGAGAAGCTCGGCAGTTATAAAGTACAAAAGTACTCCAAGAGAACGTCTGTTTTCCAGTTGTAGCTATTGGCAGCTGCCACTAGGAGGGGTACTCAGTCTAGTCATGCACAGTTACAGTACTCAGTGCCTGTCACTTACCCCAAATCCCCATGAATATGGCAAAGAACACCGTCCCCACATTGTCAAACATGTGCGATTGCTGAAAGAAGAACAACGTGGGGTAAAGTTCATACACAAAAGAACGTCTTAAAAGCAGAAAAACAAGAGAGGGATCTAAAGTTCCTTAGAGATATGCGTCGACAAAATAAAACACATTTCCAACAACGATTATCTTTAGCATGGATGCACTCCTTACCCAGGACGAGTTACACGTTGTGTTGAGTTTCCAGTAGCCACATGTCTTGTCACACAGCGGACACATGATGATGTTGCCTCCGATCTCCTCACTGCAGATTTCTTTACTGGAATAACCAAGAGATTTCAAAACAACGGAAGTGATAGTCTCATGACGTAGGTCTACTGCATCAAAACATATGAGCTGCATTATCAGCCACCTTCACTTAGCTATAATTATTAGTCTGTCCCAATCGTTGGACGTATCAATCTGACCCCGGACAACGTACAAATGTATAATAACTACACTGGATACTGCTTACACCAACTCAGTCCTTTCAGATCAACAGGAGCGCCTAGGGGATAGGGGCTAGGGGCTAGGGGATAGGGGCTAGGGGCTAGGGGATAGGGGCTAGGGGATAGGGGATAGGGGATAGGGGATAGGGGCTAGGGGATAGGGGCTAGCGGATAGGGGCTAGGGGATAGGGGCTAGGGGCTAGGGGATAGGGGATAGGGGCTAGGGGCTAGGGGCTAGGGGCTAGGGGCTAGGGGATAGGGGCTAGGGGCTAGGGGCTAGGGGATAGGGGATAGGGGATAGGGGCTAGGGGATAGGGGCTAGGGGCTAGGGGATAGGGGATAGGGGCTAGCGGATAGGGGATAGGGGCTAGGGGATAGGGGCTAGGGGATAGGGGCTAGGGGCTACACAACACAAGCGTAGGGGCTAGTGGCTAGGGGATAGGGGATAGGGGATAGGGGATAGGGGATAGGGGCTAGGGGCTAGGGGATAGGGGATAGGGGCTAGGGGCTAGGGGGTAGGGGATAGGGGATAGGGGATAGGGGCTAGGGGATAGGGGATAGGGGCTAGGGGATAGGGGCTAGGGGATAGGGGCTAGGGGATAGGGGATAGGGGATAGGGGATAGGGGATAGGGGCTACACAACACAAGCGTAGGGGCTAGTGCCTAGGAGCTAGGGGATAGGGGCTAGGGGATAGGGGATAGGGGCTAGTGCCTAGGGGCTAGGGGATAGGGGATAGGGGATAGGGGATAGGGGCTAGGGGGTAGGGGATAGGGGATAGGGGATAGGGGCTAGGGGATAGGGGATAGGGGCTAGGGGCTAGTGCCTAGGGGCTAGGGGATAGGGGATAGGGGATAGGGGCTAGGGGATAGGGGCTAGGGGATAGGGGATAGGGGATAGGGGATAGGGGATAGGGGATAGGGGCTAGGGGCTAGGGGATAGGGGATAGGGGCTAGGGGCTAGGGGGTAGGGGATAGGGGATAGGGGATAGGGGCTAGGGGATAGGGGATAGGGGCTAGGGGATAGGGGCTAGGGGATAGGGGCTAGGGGATAGGGGCTAGGGGATAGGGGATAGGGGATAGGGGCTACACAACACAAGCGTAGGGGCTAGTGCCTAGGAGCTAGGGGATAGGGGCTAGGGGATAGGGGATAGGGGCTAGTGCCTAGGGGCTAGGGGATAGGGGCTAGGGGCTAGTGCCTAGGGGCTAGGGGTTGAATTGGGATTCAGGGGCCCTCACCTCCAGACGTTGTCATCGAAGGTGAACAATCCATAGAGAAAACAGATCAGGCCTACTACCGCAGCGAAGAACAGCATCTCAGTGTAGAAACCCAGCCAGGCAAAGTAGATCCCAATCTTCTCCCCGTAATACTTCCTGTTATGGGAAATGCAACACAACCAATCAAACATTTTCTCCTCATAATACTTCCTGTTATGGGAAATACAACACAACCAATCAAACAACAACAATCAGGTTGTGAACTCCAGGTCAGGTCAGGTCTATCTAGCATCTAAAAATAATGGGCAAATGCAGTTACAGTAAATAACAGCCCCCCCTGTAGCTCAGTTGGTAGATCATGGCGCTTGCAACGCCAGGGTTGTGGGTTTGATTCCCACGGGGGGCCAGTATGAAAATGTATGCACTCACTAACTGTAAGTCGCTCTGGATAAGATCGTCTGCTAAATGACTAAAATGTAAATGACCTGGGCACTGAGGTTCACTTTTAAAGGTGAATTCAGCTGGAGGTGATATCTGCAGAGTTTACAGCAATCAAGATCTCTGGAAATATACTGTTAGGTAAATTGCTTTTTAAATGTCTGTCACTGTGCGTAGGTGGTTCATCTATGTTGGATTAAACAACGGGTGGGTCTAATCCTGAATGCTGATTGGTCAAAACCGCATTCCAGCCGGTGTCTATTCCACAAGTTACCACCGGCTAAATCTATGACGTTAAAATGCCTATTTACTCAGTTCCCTCTGACTGCCCAATCCACTGTCTCATCAGCCCAGCCAGGCAATTTATAAACTTGATCTCCACTATAAAAAGCATCTAGACATTATCTCACATTTCTTTTAGACTAACATTTAGTTTTCAACAGCGGAGATTTATGTAAACCTTGCTGTCTGTCTCGCCGACATTTGCAACATTGTTTCAATATTCAAATTCGATCTCCAGCTGTCCCATAGTAATGAATGTGTCGGGGTCGGGACGAGACAGTTGTTGTGTCATGTTGTGTCATGTGTCGTGTTGTGTTGTGTTGTGTCGTGTTGTGTTGTGTTGTGTCATGTTGTGTCATGTGTCGTGTTGTGTTGTGTCGTGTTGTGTTGTGTTGTGTTGTGTCATGTTGTGTTGTGTCATGTTGTGTTGTGTTGTGTTGTGTCGTGTTGTGTTGTGTTGTGTTGTGTCATGTTGTGTTGTGTTGTGTTGTGTTGTGTCATGTTGTGTTGTGTTGTGTTGTGTTGTGTTGTGTCATGTTGTGTTGTGTCGTGTTGTGTTGTGTCGTGTCATGTTGTGTTGTGTCATGTGTTGTGTCGTGTTGTGTTGTGTTGTGTTGTGTCATGTTTTCATGGCTGAAAACTTTTTACTTTTAAACTCGGACAAAACAGAGATGCTTGTTCTAGGTCCCAAGAAACAAAGAGATCTTCTGTTAAATCTGACAATTCATCTTGATGGTTGTAAAGTCGTCTCAAATAAAACTGTGAAGGACCTCGGCGTTACTCTTGACCCTGATCTCTCTTTTGACGAACATATCAAGACTGTTTCAAGGACAGCTTTTTTCCATCTACGTAACATTGCAAAAATCAGAAATTTTCTGTCCAAAAATGATGCAGAAAAATTAATCCATGCATTTGTTACTTCTAGGTTAGACTACTGCAATGCTCTATTTTCCGGCTACCCGGATAAAGCACTAAATAAACTTCAGTTAGTGCTAAATACGGCTGCTAGAATCCTGACTAGAACCAAGAAATTTGATCATATTACTCCAGTGCTAGCTTCCCTACACTGGCTTCCTGTTAAGGCAAGGGCTGATTTCAAGGTTTTACTGTTAACCTATAAAGCGTTACATGGGCTTGCTCCTACCTATCTTTCCGAGTTGGTCCTGCCGTACATACCAATACGTACGCTACGGTCACAAGACGCAGGCCTCCTAATTGTCCCTAGAATTTCTAAGCAAACAGCGGGAGGCAGGGCTTTCTCCTATAGATCTCCATTTTTATGGAACAGTCTGCCTACCCATGTGAGAGACGCAGACTCGGTCTCAACCTTTAAGTCTTTACTGAAGACTTATCTCTTCAGTAGGTCATATGATTGAGTGTAGTCTGGCCCAGGAGTGTGAAGGTGAACGGAAAGGCTGGAGCAACGAACAGCCCTTGCTGTCTCTGCCGGGCCGGTTCCCCTCTCCACTGGGGTTCTCTGCCTCTAACCCTGTTGCAGGGGCTGAGTCACTGGCTTGCTGGTGCTCTTTCATGCCGTCCCTGGGAGGGGTGCGTCACTTGAGTGGGTTGAGTTACTGACGTGATCTTCCTGTCTGGGTTGGCGCCCCCCCCTTGGTTTGTGCTGTGGTGGAGACCTCTGTGGGCTATACTCGGCCTTGTCTCAGGATTGTAAGTTGGTGGTTGGGGATATCCCTCTAGTGGTGCGGGGGCTGTGCTTTGGCGGAGTGGGTGGGGTTATATCCTTCCTGTTTGGCCCTGTCCGGGGGTTTCTTCGGATGGGGCCACAGTGTCTCCGGACCGCTCCTGTCTCAGCCTCCAGTATTTATGCTGCAGTAGTTTATGTGTCGGGGGGCTGGGGTTAGTTGGTTATACCTGGAGTACTTCTCCTGTCTTATCCAGTGTCCTGTGTGAATTTAAGTATGCTCTCTCTAATTCTCTCGTTCTCTCTTTCTCTCTGAGAACCTGAGCCCTAGGACCATACGTCAGGACTACCGGGCATGATGACACCTTGCTGTCCCCAGTCCGCCTGGCCTTGCTGCTATTCCAGTTTCAACTGTTCTGCCTGCGGCTACGAAACCCCTACCTGTCCCAGACCTGCTGTTTTCAACTCTTAATGATCGGCTATGAAAAGCCAACTGAGAGACCTGAGCCCTAGGACCATACGTCGGGACTACCGGCCGTGGTGACTCCTTGCTGTCCCCAGTCCGCCTGGCCTTGCTGCTATTCCAGTTTCAACTGTTCTGCCTGCGGTTATGGAACCCCTACCTGTCCCAGACCTGCTGTTTTCAACTCTTAATGATCGGCTATGAAAAGCCAACTGAGATTTATTCCTGATTATTATTTGACCATGCTTGTCACTTATGAACATTTTTGAACATCTTGGCATGGTTCTGTTATAATCTCCACCCGGCACAGCCAGAAGAGGACTGGCCACCCCTCATAGCCTGGTTCCTCTCTAGGTTTCTTCCTAGGTTTTCGCCTTTCTAGGGAGTTTTTCCTAGCCACCGTGCTTCTACACCTGCATTACTAGCTGTTTGGGGTTTTAGGCTGGGTTTCTGTACAGCACTTCGAGATATTAGCTGATGTAAGAAGGGCTATATAAAATAAAATTGATTGATTGATTGATGTTGTGTCATGTGTTGTGTTGTGTCGTGTTGTGTCATGTTGTGTTGTGTTGTGTTGTGTCATGTTGTGTCATGTGTTGTGTTGTGTCGTGTCGTGTTGTGTTGTGTCGTGTTGTGTCATGTTGTGTTGTGTTGTGTCATGTTGTGTCATGTTGTGTCGTGTTGTGTTGTGTCATGTTGTGTTGTGTCATGTTGTGTTGTGTCATGTTGTGTCATGTTGTGTTGTGTTGTGTTGTGTTGTGTCATGTTGTGTCGTGTTGTGTCATGTTGTGTTGTGTTGTGTCATGTTGTGTCATGTTGTGTCATGTTGTGTTGTGTTGTGTCATGTTGTGTCATGTTGTGTTGTGTCATGTTGTGTCATGTTGTGTTGTGTCGTGTTGTGTTGTGTCATGTTGTGTTGTGTCGTGTCGTGTTGTGTCATGTTGTGTCATGTTGTGTCATGTTGTGTCATGTTGTGTCATGTTGTGTTGTGTTGTGTCATGTTGTGTCATGTTGTGTTGTGTTGTGTTGTGTCATGTTGTGTTGTGTCATGTGTTGTGTTGTGTCGTGTTGTGTTGTGTCATGTTGTGTTGTGTCATGTTGTGTTGTGTCATGTTGTGTTGTGTTGTGTCATGTTGTGTCATGTTGTGTTGTGTTGTGTTGTGTCATGTTGTGTTGTGTCATGTGTTGTGTTGTGTTGTGTCATGTTGTGTTGTGTCATGTTGTGTTGTGTCGTGTTGTGTTGTGTCATGTTGTGTTGTGTCATGTTGTGTTGTGTCATGTTGTGTTGTGTCGTGTTGTGTTGTGTCGTGTTGTATCATGTTGTGTTGTGTCATGTTGTGTTGTGTCATGTTGTGTTGTGTCATGTTGTGTTGTGTTGTGTTGTGTCATGTTGTGTTGTGTCATGTTGTGTTGTGTCATGTGTCATGTTGTGTCATGTTGTGTTGTGTCATGTTGTGTTGTGTCATGTTGTGTCATGTTGTGTCGTGTCGTGTCGTGTCGTGTCGTGTCGTGTTGTGTTGTGTTGTGTTGTGTCATGTTGTGTCATGTTGTGTCGTGTTGTGTTGTGTTGTGTCATGTTGTGTTGTGTCATGTTGTGTCGTGTTGTGTTGTGTCGTGTTGTGTTGTGTCATGTTGTGTCATGTTGTGTCGTGTCGTGTCGTGTCGTGTCGGGTTGTGTTGTGTTGTGTTGTGTCATGTTGTGTCATGTTGTGTCGTGTTGTGTTGTGTTGTGTCATGTTGTGTTTTGTCATGTTGTGTCATGTTGTGTTGTGTCATGTTGTGTTGTGTCATGTTGTGTTGTGTCGTGTTGTGTTGTGTTGTGTTGTGTTGTGTCATGTTGTGTTGTGTCATGTTGTGTCGTGTTGTGTTGTGTTGTGTCATGTTGTGTCATGTTGTGTCATGTTGTGTTGTGTCGTGTTGTGTTGTGTCGTGTTGTGTCGTGTTGTGTCGTGTCGTGTCGTGTTGTGTTGTGTCGTGTCGTGTCGTGTTGTGTTGTGTTGTGTCATGTTGTGTTGTGTCATGTTGTGTCGTGTTGTGTTGTGTTGTGTCATGTTGTGTCGTGTTGTGTTGTGTTGTGTCATGTTGTGTTGTGTCATGTTGTGTCGTGTCATGTTGTGTTGTGTCATGTTGTGTTGTGTCATGTTGTGTCGTGTTGTGTCGTGTCGTGTTGTGTCGTGTTGTGTTGTGTCGTGTCGTGTTGTGTCGTGTTGTGTTGTGTTGTGTCATGTTGTGTTGTGTCGTGTCGTGTTGTGTCATGTCATGTTGTGTTGTGTCGTGTTGTGTCATGTTGTGTTGTGTTGTGTTGTGTTGTGTTGTGTTGTGTCATGTTGTGTTGTGTCATGTTGTGTTGTGTTGTGTCATGTTGTGTTGTGTTGTGTTGTGTCATGTTGTGTTGTGTCATGTTGTGTTGTGTCATGTTGTGTTGTGTCATGTTGTGTCGTGTTGTGTTGTGTTGTGTCATGTTGTGTCGTGTTGTGTTGTGTCGTGTTGTGTTGTGTCATGTTGTGTTGTGTCATGTTGTGTCGTGTTGTGTCGTGTCGTGTTGTGTTGTGTCATGTTGTGTCGTGTCGTGTTGTGTCATGTCATGTTGTGTTGTGTCATGTTTTGTCATGTTGTGTCATGTTGTGTCGTGTTGTGTTGTGTTGTGTCATGTTGTGTTGTGTCATGTTGTGTTGTGTCGTGTTGTGTTGTGTCATGTTGTATTGTGTCATGTTGTGTCGTGTTGTGTCGTGTTGTGTCATGTTGTGTTGTGTCATGTTGTGTCGTGTTGTGTTGTGTTGTGTCATGTTGTGTCGTGTTGTGTTGTGTCATGTTGTGTTGTGTCATGTTGTGTCATGTTGTGTTGTGTCGTGTTGTGTTGTGTTGTGTTGTGTTGTGTCGTGTTGTGTTGTGTCGTGTCGTGTCGTGTCATGTTGTGTTGTGTCGTGTTGTGTTGTGTCATGTTGTATTGTGTCATGTTGTGTCGTGTTGTGTCGTGTTGTGTCATGTTGTGTTGTGTCATGTTGTGTCGTGTTGTGTTGTGTTGTGTCATGTTGTGTCGTGTTGTGTTGTGTCATGTTGTGTTGTGTCATGTTGTGTCATGTTGTGTTGTGTCGTGTTGTGTTGTGTTGTGTTGTGTTGTGTCGTGTTGTGTTGTGTCGTGTCGTGTCGTGTCGTGTCGTGTCGTGTCGTGTCGTGTCGTGTTGTGTTGTGTCATGTTGTGTTGTGTCGTGTCGTGTTGTGTCGTGTTGTGTCGTGTTGTGTTGTGTCGTGTTGTGTTGTGTCGTGTTGTGTCGTGTTGTGTTGTGTCATGTTGTGTCATGTTGTGTTGTGTCATGTTGTGTTGTGTCATGTTGTGTCGTGTTGTGTTGTGTCATGTTGTGTCATGTTGTGTTGTGTCATGTTGTGTTGTGTCATGTTGTGTCGTGTTGTGTTGTGTCATGTTGTGTCGTGTTGTGTCATGTTGTGTCGTGTCATGTTGTGTTGTGTCATGTTGTGTCGTGTTGTGTTGTGTCATGTTGTGTCGTGTTGTGTTGTGTTGTGTTGTGTTGTGTCGTGTTGTGTTGTGTCGTGTTGTGTTGTGTCATGTTGTGTCATGTTGTGTCGTGTCGTGTCGTGTCGTGTTGTGTTGTGTTGTGTCATGTTGTGTTGTGTCATGTTGTGTCATGTTGTGTCGTGTTGTGTTGTGTTGTGTTGTGTCATGTTGTGTTTTGTCATGTTGTGTCATGTTGTGTTGTGTCGTGTTGTGTTGTGTTGTGTCGTGTTGTGTTGTGTCATGTTGTGTGATGTCATGTTGTGTCGTGTTGTGTTGTGTTGTGTCATGTTGTGTTGTGTCATGTTGTGTCATGTTGTGTTGTGTCGTGTTGTGTTGTGTCGTGTTGTGTCGTGTTGTGTCGTGTTGTGTTGTGTTGTGTCATGTTGTGTTGTGTCGTGTTGTGTCGTGTTGTGTTGTGTCGTGTTGTGTCGTGTTGTGTTGTGTTGTGTCATGTTGTGTTGTGTCATGTTGTGTCGTGTTGTGTTGTGTTGTGTCATGTTGTGTCGTGTTGTGTTGTGTTGTGTCATGTTGTGTTGTGTCATGTTGTGTCGTGTCATGTTGTGTTGTGTCATGTTGTGTTGTGTCATGTTGTGTCGTGTTGTGTTGTGTCGTGTCGTGTTGTGTTGTGTCATGTTGTGTTGTGTCGTGTTGTGTTGTGTCGTGTTGTGTTGTGTCGTGTTGTGTCGTGTTGTGTTGTGTTGTGTCATGTTGTGTTGTGTCGTGTCGTGTTGTGTCATGTCATGTTGTGTTGTGTCGTGTTGTGTCATGTTGTGTTGTGTTGTGTCATGTTGTGTTGTGTCATGTTGTGTTGTGTCATGTTGTGTTGTGTCGTGTTGTGTTGTGTCATGTTGTGTTGTGTCATGTTGTGTTGTGTCATGTTGTGTCGTGTTGTGTTGTGTTGTGTCATGTTGTGTCGTGTTGTGTTGTGTCGTGTTGTGTTGTGTCATGTTGTGTTGTGTCATGTTGTGTCGTGTTGTGTCGTGTCGTGTTGTGTTGTGTCATGTTGTGTTGTGTCGTGTCGTGTTGTGTCATGTCATGTTGTGTTGTGTCATGTTGTGTCATGTTGTGTCATGTTGTGTCGTGTTGTGTCATGTTGTGTTGTGTCATGTTGTGTTGTGTCATGTTGTGTTGTGTCATGTTGTGTTGTGTCGTGTTGTGTTGTGTCATGTTGTGTTGTGTCATGTTGTGTCGTGTTGTGTTGTGTTGTGTCATGTTGTGTTGTGTCATGTTGTGTCGTGTTGTGTTGTGTTGTGTCATGTTGTGTCGTGTTGTGTTGTGTTGTGTCATGTTGTGTTGTGTCATGTTGTGTCATGTTGTGTTGTGTCGTGTTGTGTTGTGTCGTGTTGTGTTGTGTCGTGTTGTGTCGTGTTGTGTTGTGTTGTGTTGTGTCGTGTTGTGTTGTGTCGTGTTGTGTCGTGTTGTGTCGTGTTGTGTTGTGTCGTGTTGTGTTGTGTCGTGTTGTGTCGTGTTGTGTTGTGTTGTGTTGTGTCATGTTGTGTCGTGTTGTGTCGTGTCGTGTTGTGTTGTGTCATGTTGTGTTGTGTCGTGTCGTGTTGTGTCATGTCATGTTGTGTTGTGTCATGTTGTGTCATGTTGTGTCATGTTGTGTCGTGTTGTGTCATGTTGTGTTGTGTCATGTTGTGTTGTGTCATGTTGTGTTGTGTCATGTTGTGTTGTGTCGTGTTGTGTTGTGTCATGTTGTGTTGTGTCATGTTGTGTTGTGTCATGTTGTGTCGTGTTGTGTTGTGTTGTGTCATGTTGTGTCGTGTTGTGTTGTGTCGTGTTGTGTTGTGTCATGTTGTGTTGTGTCATGTTGTGTCGTGTTGTGTTGTGTTGTGTCATGTTGTGTTGTGTCATGTTGTGTTGTGTCATGTTGTGTTGTGTCATGTTGTGTTGTGTCATGTTGTGTCGTGTTGTGTTGTGTCGTGTCGTGTTGTGTCGTGTCATGTCATGTTGTGTTGTGTCATGTTGTGTTGTGTCATGTTGTGTCGTGTTGTGTTGTGTCATGTTGTGTTGTGTCGTGTTGTGTCATGTCATGTTGTGTTGTGTCATGTTGTGTCATGTTGTGTCATGTTGTGTTGTGTTGTGTCATGTTGTGTCGTGTTGTGTTGTGTCATGTTGTGTTGTGTCGTGTTGTGTCATGTCATGTTGTGTTGTGTCATGTTGTGTCATGTTGTGTCATGTTGTGTTGTGTCATGTTGTGTTGTGTCGTGTTGTGTTGTGTCATGTTGTGTTGTGTCATGTTGTGTTGTGTCATGTTGTGTTGTGTCATGTTGTGTCGTGTTGTGTTGTGTTGTGTCATGTTGTGTTGTGTCATGTTGTGTCGTGTTGTGTTGTGTTGTGTTGTGTCATGTTGTGTCGTGTTGTGTTGTGTTGTGTCATGTTGTGTCGTGTTGTGTTGTGTCGTGTTGTGTTGTGTCATGTTGTGTTGTGTCATGTTGTGTCGTGTTGTGTTGTGTCGTGTTGTGTCATGTTGTGTTGTGTCATGTTGTGTCGTGTCGTGTCGTGTCATGTTGTGTTGTGTCGTGTTGTGTTGTGTTGTGTCGTGTTGTGTCATGTTGTGTTGTGTCATGTTGTGTCGTGTTGTGTTGTGTTGTGTCATGTTGTGTCGTGTTGTGTTGTGTTGTGTCATGTTGTGTCGTGTTGTGTTGTGTCGTGTTGTGTCATGTTGTGTTGTGTCATGTTGTGTCGTGTTGTGTCATGTTGTGTTGTGTCATGTTGTGTCGTGTCGTGTCGTGTCATGTTGTGTTGTGTCATGTTGTGTTGTGTTGTGTCGTGTTGTGTCATGTTGTGTTGTGTTGTGTCATGTTGTGTTGTGTTGTGTCATGTTGTGTTGTGTCGTGTTGTGTCGTGTCGTGTTGTGTTGTGTCATGTGTGTTGTGTCGTGTCATGTTGTGTCATGTTGTGTCGTGTTGTGTCATGTTGTGTTGTGTCGTGTCATGTTGTGTCATGTTGTGTTGTGTTGTGTCATGTTGTGTCGTGTCGTGTCGTGTTGTGTCGTGTCGTGTCATGTTGTGTTGTGTCGTGTTGTGTCGTGTTGTCTCATGTTGTGTCGTGTCATGTTGTGTTGTGTCATGTTGTGTTGTGTCATGTTGTGTTGTTTTCTCACCGTATCAAGTTGAGAGGCTGCTCTTTGAAGAAACTGAAGAACCGGGCCCAGTTTTTATAGAGGCTGAATCTCTCACTCTCACTGTTGGGGTCCCTGGATGCCTTCCAGTACCGAGACTGTATACATACAGAGGGATACATGTCATTCAGAGTGTGATGGTCCTACTGGATACATGTCATTCAGAGTGTGATGGTCCTACTGGATATATGTCATTCATAGTGTGATGGTCCTACTGGATACATGTCATTTATAGTGTGATGGTCCTACTGGATACATGTCATTTATAGTGTGATGGTCCTACTGGATACATGTCATTTATAGTGTGATGGTCCTACTGGATACATGTCATTTACAGTGTGATGTCCTACTGGATACATGTCATTTACAGTGTGATGTCCTACTGGATACATGTCATTTACAGTGTGATGTCCTACTGGATACATGTCATTTATAGTGTGATGGTCCTACTGGATACATGTCATTTATAGTGTGATGGTCCTACTGGATACATGTCATTTATAGTGTGATGGTTCTACTGGATACATGTCATTTATAGTGTGATGGTTCTACTGGATACATGTCATTTATAGTGTGATGTCCTACTGGATACATGTCATTTATAGTGTGATGTCCTACTGGATACATGTCATTTATAGTGTGATGTCCTACTGGATACATGTCATTTATAGTGTGATGGTCCTACTGGATACATGTCATTTACAGTGTGATGGTTCTACTGGATACATGTCATTTATAGTGTGATGTCCTACTGGATACATGTCATTTATAGTGTGATGGTCCTACTGGATACATGTCATTTACAGTGTGATGTCCTACTGGATACATGTCATTTATAGTGTGATGGTTCTACTGGATACATGTCATTTATAGTGTGATGGTCCTACTGGATACATGTCATTTACAGTGTGATGGTTCTACTGGATACATGTCATTTACAGTGTGATGTTCTACTGGATACATGTCATTTATAGTGTGATGTCCTACTGGATACATGTCATTTATAGTGTGATGGTCCTACTGGATACATGTCATTTATAGTGTGATGGTCCTACTGGATACATGTCATTTACAGTGTGATGTCCTACTGGATACATGTCATTTACAGTGTGATGTCCTACTGGATACATGTCATTTACAGTGTGATGTCCTACTGGATACATGTCATTTATAGTGTGATGGTCCTACTGGATACATGTCATTTATAGTGTGATGTCCTACTGGATACATGTCATTTATAGTGTGATGTCCTACTGGATACATGTCATTTATAGTGTGATGGTTCTACTGGATACATGTCATTTATAGTGTGATGTCCTACTGGATACATGTCATTTATAGTGTGATGTCCTACTGGATACATGTCATTTATAGTGTGATGTCCTACTGGATACATGTCATTTATAGTGTGATGGTCCTACTGGATACATGTCATTTATAGTGTGATGGTCCTACTGGATACATGTCATTTATAGTGTGATGGTCCTACTGGATACATGTCATTTATAGTGTGATGGTCCTACTGGATACATGTCATTTATAGTGTGATGGTTCTACTGGATACATGTCATTTATAGTGTGATGTCCTACTGGATACATGTCATTTACAGTGTGATGTCCTACTGGATACATGTCATTTATAGTGTGATGTCCTACTGGATACATGTCATTTATAGTGTGATGTCCTACTGGATACATGTCATTTATAGTGTGATGTCCTACTGGATACATGTCATTTATAGTGTGATGGTCCTACTGGATACATGTCATTTACAGTGTGATGGTCCAACTGGATACATGTCATTTATAGTGTGATGTCCTACTGGATACATGTCATTTATAGTGTGATGTCCTACTGGATACATGTCATTTATAGTGTGATGGTCCTACTGGATACATGTCATTTATAGTGTGATGTCCTACTGGATACATGTCATTTATAGTGTGATGTCCTACTGGATACATGTCATTTATAGTGTGATGTCCTACTGGATACATGTCATTTATAGTGTGATGTCCTACTGGATACATGTCATTTATAGTGTGATGGTCCTACTGGATACATGTCATTTACAGTGTGATGGTCCAACTGGATACATGTCATTTATAGTGTGATGTCGTACTGGATACATGTCATTTATAGTGTGATGGTTCTACTGGATACATGTCATTTATAGTGTGATGGTCCAACTGGATAAAAAATGGTATCAATGAGTTCATCTGATTCTGGGTAAGTAGAAAATCTTGAATGACTTCACAGATACTCATTGGCATATGCGCATACCATTAGGCCCAACAAGAGCCCAGAGGGCAAAGCTGTTTTGGCCACCAGGAGAGGGGTCACTATTATACAGTAGCTTCTTACATCATGAAGTGGGAAGGCAGACCCGTAGGTCCCGTTGTTGAGCAGGCGCTTGAGACCCTTCTTGTCCTTGTCCTCCTTGTTGTACGCACAGCGGGCCAGGATATAATACACCTGTAGGAGGAGAGGTGAAAGGTCATTTAGTACACCTGTAGGAGGAGAGGTGAAAGGTCATTTAGAACACCTGTAGGAGGAGAGGTGAAAGGTCATTTAGTACACCTGTAGGAGGAGAGGTGAAAGGTCATTTAGAACACCTGTAGGAGGAGAGGTGAAAGGTCATTTAGAACACCTGTAGGAGGAGAGGTGAAAGGTCATTTAGTACACCTGTAGGAGGAGAGGTGAAAGGTCATTTAGAACACCTGTAGGAGGAGAGGTGAAAGGTCATTTAGAACACCTGTAGGAGGAGAGGTGAAAGGTCATTTAGAACACCTGTAGGAGGAGAGGTGAAAGGTCATTTAGAACACCTGTAGGAGGAGAGGTGAAAGGTAATTTAGAACACCTGTAGGAGGAGAGGTGAAAGGTCATTTAGTACACCTGTAGGAGGAGAGGTGAAAGGTCATTTAGTACACCTGTAGGAGGAGAGGTGAAAGGTCATTTAGTACACCTGTAGGAGGAGAGGTGAAAGGTCATTTAGTACACCTGTAGGAGGAGAGGTGAAAGGTCATTTAGAACACCTGTAGGAGGAGAGGTGAAAGGTCATTTAGAACACCTGTAGGAGGAGAGGTGAAAGGTCATTTAGAACACCTGTAGGAGGAGAGGTGAAAGGTCATTTAGAACACCTGTAGGAGGAGAGGTGAAAGGTCATTTAGAACACCTGTAGGAGGAGAGGTGAAAGGTCATTTAGAACACCTGTAGGAGGAGACTTGAAAGGTAATTTAGAACACCTGTAGGAGGAGAGCTGAAAGGTGATTTAGTACACCTGTAGGAGGAGAGGTGAAAGGTCATTTAGTACACCTGTAGGAGGAGACTTGAAAGGTAATTTAGAACACCTGTAGGAGGAGAGGTGAAAGGTCATTTAGTACACCTGTAGGAGGAGACTTGAAAGGTAATTTAGAACACCTGTAGGAGGAGAGGTGAAAGGTCATTTAGAACACCTGTAGGAGGAGAGGTGAAAGGTCATTTAGAACACCTGTAGGAGGAGACTTGAAAGGTAATTTAGAACACCTGTAGGAGGAGAGGTGAAAGGTCATTTAGAACACCTGTAGGAGGAGAGGTGAAAGGTCATTTAGAACACCTGTAGGAGGAGAGGTGTACGTGTAATATTCTATTCATTCATTCTAGAAGTCACTATATTTACAG
Organism: Coregonus ussuriensis; assembly: GCA_031479575.1. NCBI lineage: Eukaryota > Metazoa > Chordata > Actinopteri > Salmoniformes > Salmonidae > Coregonus > Coregonus ussuriensis. The sequence continues at coordinate 11,688,450 of CM062498.1, read as the reverse complement.
GCATACCTTGAATGGCTACATTTAAATCTCTGATAAGAAATAAGTTACGACAGTCGACTTGATTCTCCTATAATAAACCCTAATGACGGTGCAGTTGATTCTACTTACTATCCTGTGGCCTACTTACTATCCTGTTGGCATACTTACTATCCTGTTGGCCTACTTACTATCCTGTTGGCCTACTTACTATCCTGTTGGCCTACTTACTATCCTGTTGGCCTACTTACTATTCTGTTGGCCTACTTACTATCCTGTTGCGGACGGAGGGAGGGAAGAAGGTGTCCTTGTCATCGATGAGGAAGAAGTCAGTCTTTCCCTTGTTGAAGGGTGAGGTGAAGTAGTCTGGTTCAGGATTCATAATGTGGTCCGGTAGACGGAAGGGAGTGAACAGCCAGTTCATGGGAATGTCCTGGTGGAAGAGGAGACTTTAAGAAGAAGAATCTTTATCATTAAACATTCCTAGCCTGTGTGCTAGTTTTACATTCATAACCTGTGTGCTAGTTTTACATTCATAACCTGTGTGCTAGTTTTACATTCATAACCTGAGTGCTCGTTTTACATTCATAACCTGTGTGCTAGTTTTACATTCATAACCTGAGTGCTAGTTTTACATTCATAACCTGTGTGCTAGTTTTACATTCATAACCTGTGTGCTAGTTTTACATTCATAACCTGTGTGCTAGTTTTACATTCATAACCTGTGTGCTAGTTTTACATTCATAACCTGTGTGCTAGTTTTACATTCATAACCTGAGTGCTCGTTTTACATTCATAACCTGAGTGCTAGTTTTACATTCATAACCTGAGTGCTAGTTTTACATTCATAACCTGTGTGCTAGTTTTACATTCATTACCTGAGTGCTAGTTTTACATTCATAACCTGGGGGCCAGTTGTGTTTGACATGACATGTTTGGCATGACAATGATAGCAATGGAGTTGGCAAGAGCACAAACAGATCTTCCCTACAGTCCACGGAAATGTGTCCTGACCAGATTTTCAGTTACGCGATTCGAACCGGCAACCCTCTGGTCGCTGGCTCGCCTCTCTAACCTCTAGGCTAACTGGCTGCCTACTGCTAACTGGCTAACTGGCTAACCTCTAGGCTAACTGGCTGCCTACTGCTAACTGGCTAACTGGCTAACCTCTAGGCTAACTGGATGCCTACTGCTAACTGGCTAACTGGCTAACCTCTAGGCTAACTGGCTGCCTACTGCTAACTGGCTAACTGGCTAACCTCTAGGCTAACTGGCTGCCTACTGCTAACTGGCTAACTGGCTAACCTCTAGGCTAACTGGATGCCTACTGTACCTTGTGGGTGGGGATGTCACTTTTCTTGAACGGAACCTTGATCTTGAGGACATCGGCGTAGGTGGCTAGCACATCCCATGGAGTGTGGATCTTCACAAAGTATGTCTTACCGTCATCTGACTCCTGATTGGAGGAGATAAATGGAGAGATGGATGGAAAGATGGAGATGGACAGACACAGAAGGATGAATGGACAGACAGAGAAACAGACCAGAGAAACAGACCAGAGAAACAGACCAGAGAAACAGACCAGAGAAACAGACAGGGAAACAGACCAGAGAAACAGACCAGAGAAACAGACCAGAGAAACAGACCAGAGAAACAGACCAGAGAAACAGACCAGAGAAACAGACCAGAGAAACAGACCAGAGAAACAGACCAGAGAAACAGACAGAGAAACAGACCAGAGAAACAGACCAGAGAAACAGACCAGAGAAACAGACCAGAGAAACAGACCAGAGAAACAGACAGAGAAACAGACCAGAGAAACAGACCAGAGAAACAGACAGAGAAACAGACCAGAGAAACAGACCAGAGAAACAGACCAGAGAAACAGACCAGAGAAACAGACCAGAGAAACAGACAGAGAAACAGACCAGAGAAACAGACAGAGAAACAGACCAGAGAAACAGACCAGAGAAACAGACCAGAGAAACAGACAGGGAAACAGACCAGAGAAACAGACCAGAGAAACAGACCAGAGAAACAGACCAGAGAAACAGACCAGAGAAACAGACCAGAGAAACAGACCAGAGAAACAGACAGAGAAACAGACCAGAGAAACAGACAGAGAAACAGACCAGAGAAACAGACAGAGAAACAGACCAGAGAAACAGACCAGAGAAACAGACCAGAGAAACAGACCAGAGAAACAGACCAGAGAAACAGACCAGAGAAACAGACCAGAGAAACAGACAGAGAAACAGACCAGAGAAACAGACAGAGAAACAGACCAGAGAAACAGACAGAGAAACAGACCAGAGAAACAGACAGAGAAACAGACCAGAGAAACAGACCAGAGAAACAGACCAGAGAAACAGACAGAGAAACAGACCAGAGAAACAGACAGAGAAACAGACCAGAGAAACAGACCAGAGAAACAGACCAGAGAAACAGACCAGAGAAACAGACCAGAGAAACAGACCAGAGAAACAGACAGAGAAACAGACCAGAGAAACAGACCAGAGAAACAGACCAGAGAAACAGACCAGAGAAACAGACCAGAGAAACAGACCAGAGAAACAGACCAGAGAAACAGACCAGAGAAACAGACCAGAGAAACAGACAGAGAAACAGACCAGAGAAACAGACCAGAGAAACAGACCAGAGAAACAGACCAGAGAAACAGACAGAGAAACAGACCAGAGAAACAGACCAGAGAAACAGACCAGAGAAACAGACCAGAGAAACAGACCAGAGACCAGAGAAACATTTACATAAGTTTGCTTTGTCATTATGGGGTATTGTGTGTAGATTGATGAGAATTATTATTTTTTTTTAATCAATTTTAGAATAAGGCTGTAACGAAACAAAATGTGGAAAAAGTCAAGGGGTCTGAATACTTTCCGAATGCACTCTAACTTGGTTAGATCTAACTGAATGAACCTTCAGGGCAGGAATCTCACCATAACTTGGTTAGATCTAACTGAATGAACCTTCAGGGCAGGAATCTCACCATAACTTGGTTAGATCTAACTGAATGAACCTTCAGGGCAGGAATCTCACCATAACTTGGTTAGATCTAACTGAATGAACCTTCAGGGCAGGAATCTCACCATAACTTGGTTAGATCTAACTGAATGAACCTTCAGGGCAGGAATCTCACCATAACTTGGTTAGATCTAACTGAATGAACCTTCAGGGCAGGAATCTCACCATAACTTGGTTAGATCTAACTGAATGAACTTTCAGGGCAGGAATCTCACCATAACTTGGTTAGATCTAACTGAATGAACCTTCAGGGCAGGAATCTTACCGATTTGTCCTCCGTCTCCAGCTCCAGGCCTGCCTTCTGTAGGTTAGCTTCATACTCCCTCCGCCTCTCCTGTTGAGAAACAAAAGAATAAAGGAGAGGAGAGGAGAGGAGAGGAGAGGAGAGGAACATAAAAACTAGCAACAGTCATCAAAATTATTAAAAGGTTTTAAAAACAATTCTAATAAATGCAACAGTTGGACAATAGATTACATCTAAAAAATACTTTATATTGTTTGCAAGATGAGACATAATATCACTATAATCCGAGTGTTCATTTTCAGAAGTTGCTTTCATTTCAGCGCATCTAAATTCAACTGTATTAAAAAAGTAATTTGTTCAATCCCACAAAAAATGTACACCCATCAAAATAAAAGTATCTTTCTACTCATTATTGTGATGTAAGTGTCAATGCGAAGCTTTAGCGTTCTTATAGATTCAACTGAATGCCAATGTATCCCATTGAGCACGTCAGCCATTACCGGGGTGTGTATGACAGGTCATTGCGATCATTTCCGTGGTCGTACCGTTAACGGGAAAAAACAACAGGCACAAGCAAGAGAATGAAAGAGTCACAGGAGTGAAATGAAAGCAATCAAATCCAGCGAGATTTAAGTGATTCGTGGATTTTGCATTCCTCAAACACAGGAAATACTGCAGATGGCGGAAAAAGACAGATCCTCAGCTGGGTGGGGCATGCCCGTTGCTACAGAAACGCACAGAAATGGGAGTTGATCTGTTTGAGTTGGCACTAGAAATATACAATTTCCTCAATCAATCTCACTGCTTTGTCATCTGAATGTATAACATTCTGGGAATAGTGACTGTGTGTGTGTATATGAGTGTGTATGAATAGTGACTGTGTGTGTGTGTGTATGTGTGTGTGTATGAATAGTGACTGTGTGTGTGTGTATTTGTGTGTATGAATAGTGACTGTGTGTGTGTGTCTGTGTGAGGGTTCCTACCCAGGCCTAGGGTCAGTGTGGTGGGCAGTGAGAGTGGTGAATGTGTGAGTTTCAGGACAGACAGACACAGCAGAGCTGACTGACAACAGAGCTGACTGACACCAGAGCTGACTGACACCAGAGCTGACTGACACCAGAGCTGACTGACACCAGAGCTGACTGACAACAGAGCTGATGACACCAGAGCTGACTGACACCAGAGCTGACTGACACCAGAGCTGACTGACACCAGAGCTGACTGACAACAGAGCTGACTGACAGCAGAGCTGACTGACACCAGAGCTGACTGACACCAGAGCTGACTGACACCAGAGCTGACTGACACCAGAGCTGACTGACAACAGAGCTGACTGACAGCAGAGCTGACTGACAGCAGAGCTGACTGACACCAGAGCTGACTGACAGCAGAGCTGACAGGCCTCCCAGTCATGGAGTAACAGTAACAGCAAGGTGTGAGGGTTAACACCCCAGTCACAGACATGTTGGACCATTCATCAATCTGAAGCTACTAGTCCCTGGGCTAGCTGTATCCAAACATACAGTCTGTAGCTACTAGCCCCTGGGCTAGCTGTATCCAAACATACAGTCTGTAGCTACTAGCCCCTGGGCTAGCTGTATCCAAACATACAGTCTGTTGCTACTAGCCCCTGGGCTAGCTGTATCCAAACATACAGTCTGTAGCTACTAGCCCCTGGGCTAGCTGTATCCAAACATACAGTCTGTAGCTACTAGCCCCTGGGCTAGCTGTATCCAAACATACAGTCTGTAGCTACTAGCCCCTGGGCTAGCTGTATCCAAACATACAGTCTGTAGCTACTAGCCCCTGGGCTAGCTGTATCCAAACATACAGTCTGTAGCTACTAGCCCCTGGGCTAGCTGTATCCAAACATACAGTCTGTAGCTACTAGCCCCTGGGCTAGCTGTATCCAAACATACAGTCTGTTGCTACTAGCCCCTGGGCTAGCTGTATCCAAACATACAGTCTGTTGCTACTAGTCCCTGGGCTAGCTGTATCCAAACATACAGTCTGTTGCTACTAGCCCCTGGGCTAGCTGTATCCAAACATACAGTCTGTTGCTACTAGCCCCTGGGCTAGCTGTATCCAAACATACAGTCTGTAGCTACTGACCAGGCCAGCCCAGTAGCCAAACGTATGGGGACATGGCAGGGCCATTCACGCTGTGTCACAGTTCACACAGCATGTAAATACTACTCAAATATACGTTGTACTCAAATACACTAAAATAACTAATTTAACAAGGAAACTAAGGGTCAATTCAAGGCTACCTCAAAAGCAAGTCTGATGATAAGGACATTCCATTCCATGGGGCTGGCTAGGAATGAGGCATTATAGCTACTGTAGCTTATCTCAAATTTTTATTTTGTGTCTTGTTTCAAGGTATTTGTAGCTTATCTCTTGATATATTCAAGGGAAAATCCACTCAAAAAACTATATTTTGGTATTTTCTTCATTAGTCCACTGTTGATACAATCCCAAAATGTTTTGCATGTTAGCAGTCAAGATTTCAAGACGTTGGACTTTCAAGAAGCAAAGTGTGTCACCGGCCGTTTTCCCCTTTAACACCATCAACATAGTCAGTGAACAGTTTGGCAAGAGAAAACTAGCTGGTCCTGACAACTGACTGTGTATTACGGCACGCTTCTATAGTGACTCACACTGTATAACTGTAGTATTGTCAACTACTAGAGTCATGTAGCCTGGTTAAACCAGACTGAATGCTGAACTCACAATGGAGCGGAGCATTCAGTTTGGTTTAACCCAGGCTAAGTGTCCTGTGCTCAGAAACCAGCACCTAGTCTCACTGAGAATTACAGTACATTGAAAAAAACCTGTGATAACTAGCAATTGCATTTAACAGGTAATAGCTACAGTAATATTGAGCACAGGTGTGTTTCTGAAGGTGTATCTTACCTGTTTCCTCTCTCCGTCTCGGTCATCCACATAGGACAGGATGAAGTCAATCCTCCTCTTTCCATCACGGAAGAACACAGAGTCCTTACTCTGTTGATGCTTGTCAACCTGGGAGGAGACAGACAACACACACACACACACACACACACACACACACACACACACACACACACACACACACACACACACACACACACACACACACACACACACACAAACACAGTCAGCTGAAATACACAGACGTTTTCCCAGACACACATTAAGTCCTTGACTAAAAAGTTATATCAATAGAGATTATGTGTCTGGGAAGTTGGACCATAAAGTACATAATCATAAAGGAAAGATGCCTTCAGAAACGTAGACAGCCTTCAGTTCACTCCAACTCCAAACGTTACCTACACAGGCGTTTCAAGGCAGAATCAAACAGTAGCTGAACACATTATTCAGTTGGTAGAGCATGGCGCTTGCAACACCAGGGTTGTGGGTTCGTTTCCCACGGGGGGGTGGGGGGGGGGGGGCAGTATGAAAAATGTATGCACTCACTAACTGTAAGTCGCTCTGGATAAGAGCGTCTGCTAAATGACAAAAAAAATAAAATCAAAATATTGAATACAGCCAAGCTCTGAGCCACTCATCCACAGCACAGCAACCCCACTGCAAATCAATCCATATACTGTCACTGTAACTAGATATGGATGAAGAATCACACACAGCGTCACAGAAGATTCGGATGATGAGGTCATGCAAGGAGCAGGAGCAACGTAATTCAATTTCAACCATGGCTTAGAGTGGAACTGACAGCGTTTTAACTACTTTGCACATATTAAACAAACAGACAATCATAATATCAGTCAAAAAATATCAAATTCCCAGTTTATGCTACAAAAACCAACATTGTAAGAGGTTTTAAAAATAGGATACATTTGACTCAACGTTCCATGACGTACACTAAGGCATTGTTGGCAGAATAGATGGATGCAGTTCAATGCATGATTAATATAATTCACCAATATATTTTTTGGTAGTCCCAAAAATATTTCTATCAGGTTGTAAATCACAGCTGGCCTGGTACATTGTTTGCTGCCTCCATTCGGGATGCACTGTTTCAGTTTCAATGACTTAATATTCTGGACAAAAACGGCTGAATGTAACTAAGGCTGGGAATGTCAATACATTCAAACTAGCAAGGGCAGAGATCACAAGTCAGTCATAACGTGGCTAATAGGTTAGCGTATCTATTTATGTAGCAAGCTAAAAACACAGAGCCTAACGTTAGCTCGATAGCTAGCTGCTAGGAGGATGTAATGCCATTGGAGGAGTGGGTGAGTGACTGACTTTTTCCCCTCATATCGTTTTTAAGTGGCTATACACAGCTAGAGATGCAGGTGTCATTTGGTTAGCTAGCAAGAACTTCAACGACTGTTATCCATTTAGCATATCTCTTGCGTTCGCAAATTCACTCTGGCTATCTACTCCGATTTCAGAGCACTCTCATCTGAGTGTGCCAGAGCGCAGAATAACTGATGTATTTACGAACACGCAACATGACCCGGTATCACTAAAGTAGACAAAAAAAGTACTATTTAGTCACCAACGCTCTAGATAACATGTAAACAGCCTAACCAGCTCTGCTAAGCCGAGTAAAATGGTCAGAGTGAGGTGTTCTCTCATTTGTGTCTGGAATTAGCTAGCTAGCTAGCTAGCCAACTTTAGCCAGTTAGCTTGGGTGCTTGGTTGGGACAAACATGCATTGGCAGGCAAGCTGCAGAAGGACGAGGAGGCTACATTTCCACATCATTTATCAGTGCAATTTTGACGGCCAACTAGCTGAAAAACTTTGAGAGGGTTTATCTAATGTTCCTTCGTTAGATTTTAGCTTATCTCGCTCTGGCTAGCATTAGTTGTTGATCTTGTTGTTGATGTTCATAACTGAGGGAGAGAGAGCCTACCTTTTCATGGTTGTTTGATCAATAGGACTGTAAAGTTCCCAAATGTAAGAGGTTCCATTGTTCTATGTACCATTGAGCATGGTCCCATTGTTCTATGTTCCATTGAGCATGGTTCCATTGTTCTATGTTCCATTGAGCATGGTCCCATTGTTCTATATTCCATTGAGCATGGTTCCATTGTTCTATGTTCCATTGAGCATGGTCCCATTGTTCTATGTTCCATTGAGCATGGTCCCATTGTTCTATATTCCATTGAGCATGGTCCCATTGTTCTATATTCCATTGAGCATGGTCCCATTGTTCTATGTTCCATTGAGCATGGTTCCATTGTTCTATGTTCCATTGAGCATGGTCCCATTGTTCTATGTTCCATTGAGCATGGTCCCATTGTTCTATGTTCCATTGAGCATGGTTCCATTGTTCTATGTTCCATTGAGCATGGTTCCATTGTTCTATGTTCCATTGAGCATGGTCCCATTGTTCTATGTTCCATTGAGCATGGTTCCATTGTTCTATATTCCATTGAGCATGGTCCCATTGTTCTATGTTCCATTGAGCATGGTCCCATTGTTCTATGTTCCATTGAGCATGGTCCCATTGTTCTATGTTCCATTGAGCATGGTCCCATTGTTCTATGTTCCATTGAGCATGGTTCCATTGTTATATGTTCCATTGTTCTATGTTCCATTGAGCATGGTTCCATTGTTCTATGTTCCATTGAGCATGGTCCCATTGTTCTATGTTCCATTGAGCATGGTCCCATTGTTCTATGTTCCATTGAGCATGGTCCCATTGTTCTATGTTCCATTGAGCATGGTCCCATTGTTCTATGTTCCATTGAGCATGGTTCCATTGTTCTATGTTCCATTGAGCATGGTTCCATTGTTCTATGTTCCATTGAGCATGGTCCCATTGTTCTATGTTCCATTGAGCATGGTTCCATTGTTCTATGTTCCATTGAGCATGGTCCCATTGTTCTATGTTCCATTGAGCATGGTCCCATTGTTCTATGTTCCATTGAGCATGGTTCCATTGTTCTATGTTCCATTGAGCATGGTCCCATTGTTCTATGGTCCATTGAGCATGGTTCCATTGTTCTATATTCCATTGAGCATGGTTCCATTGTTATATGTTCCATTGAGCATGGTTCCATTGTTATATGTTCCATTGTTCTATGTTCCATTGAGCATGGTTCCATTGTTCTATGTTCCATTGAGCATGGTTCCATTGTTCTATGTTCCATTGAGCATGGTTCCATTGTTCTATGTTCCATTGAGCATGGTTCCATTGTTCTATGTTCCATTGAGCATGGTTCCATTGTTCTATGTTCCATTGAGCATGGTTCCATTGTTATATGTTCCATTGAGCATGGTTCCATTGTTATATGTTCCATTGTTCTATGTTCCATTGAGCATGGTTCCATTGTTATATGTTCCATTGAGCATGGTTCCATTGTTATATGTTCCATTGTTCTATGTTCCATTGAGCATGGTTCTATTGTTCTATGTTCCATTGAGCATGGTTCCATTGTTCTATGTTCCATTGAGCATGGTTCCATTGTTATATGTTCCATTGTTCTATGTTCCATTGAGCATGGTTCCATTGAGGCTAGCAGGAGGTCTGGGGCCTGTTTTTCTCCCATTAGAACCGGTCTTAGTCACGATCTTGATACACTGGGTCTGTGTCTGGGTCTTGATCTGGGTCTGGGTCTTGATCTGGGTCTTGATATGGGTCTGGGTCTGGGTCTTGAGAGGTTGGGTCTCCAGGTTGGCCATATGAAAGAAAAATGCGGTGTTGTTGTTGTCTTACAGTAACATTATGCTATTATATTATATTGGGTTCTGTTATGTAGAATATTATCATTGTGATCTTGCAGACATTGATTCAGCTTTGATCTTACTTTGTTAAACAATCACCATTGGCCAGAGTAGCCAGTTCTCTACGACTAGAGCAGAGACCGTTCGTAAAGGAGAGAACAGACACATGAGCCGAACGTTATCCGCACATGTGCAGAAGCATCGGGATCTTTAGTGCAGAGAAAAAAGATCAGGGAAAAGTTTGATCCGCAGCCACTCCGTACATTCTAAGTAGCGTTCTAGTGATAGAACTTACCTAACTTCTGTCTGGCAGGCTGGTGGGAGGAGCTATAGGAGGACGGGCTCATTGTAATGGCTGGGATGGAATCGATGGAACGGAGTCAAACGTGGAGTTGGCTGACAACGTCATGAAAATGATGCGTGCGCATCAATGTGGCCCGAAGGTGTATGATTCTGAACAGTCAGTTCGCTAGCAACAATGACAAGAAGCTGCCTTGTGGGGAATCATAGGTCGTCCATGCTAATATGGCAAAGATTCGCTAGCTAGCTAACCAATAACTGTAACGATGTATTTGAGAGACAACAAGTGCTCATTGTCCAAATGTATTTATGTTTTCAATAAACATTTGGAGACTAAATATAGTTGACATGTTGTCAACAGCCTAAGCCAACCCCGTCTGTTTTTCCGCATAGTTGCGCAAGCGTCGGTTTTGTTGCTAAACAACCAACCCGCCTATGTGTTTGATGTGCTTGATACGTTCATTTATTCCATTCCAGCCATTACAATGAGCCTGTCCTCCTATTGCTCCTCCCACCAGCCTCCTCTGATATCTGCGTGCATCCAGCCTGGCCTTAGACTGATCCCAGATCTGTTTGAGCTGTCTTGCCAGATAGACAGCAATAGATCTAGGTCCAGGCTAACATGGACTCGACCTTTGAACTCTAAATCCACTTCCGATTTATTTTCTTCTTTAGAATTTGGAGCACCTTTTTGAAACTCTGCCTTTGGGTAACTGAACGACCACTCCCACCCCCCCAGAGGAGATCCCAGCCATGTTGACCAAGCACTGCAGCCTCTGCAATGGGCCAAGCGGTATGATACAGCCTGCAGAGAAAGAAATAGCCTGCTCTTTCACCCTGCTCTGACACACACACAGGAAGGAATGCCCTATTGAGAAAGTAGGAGACCTGTTCCAGCTTTTCACATACCTATAAATAACTAAGCAACTGAACCACATATTCTAGAGCTGGCCGTGCTATCACAGTTCCAGTCTGGACAGGAACACATGCTAATAGAATTAGCACAACAAACACACTGGACATAGACGTCCGGCCAACACACTAGGTCTAGTTCTGCTCTCAGTATCCTCTACCCATTAAAAAAAACTGGACAGGACCCTAGCTGCATGTAGAATTAGCACAACAAACCACTAGGCCTAGACATCCCCTTTAGTCTACCCTCACAAACACAGTGATGCTTCCCTGTCCCAATAGATATGAATAGCATCATCCTCATAGAACCACTAGGCCTACTAGTTCCAGTCAACACATAGCGTAATCATCCTCTAGTCCCGTTCACTCACACAGAGTCCTCCTTGTCTTGTCCTTCCGTCTGGACAGGACAATCCTCGCTGCTCATAGATTTACTGTAGCATAACAACAACCATTGGCCAGGTAGTCCCCAGTCTCCCAGTCTCCCAGTCTCCCAGTCTCCCAGTACACCAGTACCCCGTTCCCCAGTCTCCAGTCCCCCAGTCTCCCAGTTCCCCAGTTCTCCAGTCTCCCAGTTCCCCAGTCTCCCAGTTCCCCAGTCTCCAGTCTCCCAGTTCCCCAGTCTCCCAGTTCCCCAGTCTCCCAGTTCCCCAGTCTCCAGTCTCCAGTCCCCCAGTCTCCCAGTACACCAGTACCCCGTTCCCCAGTCTCCAGTCCCCCAGTCTCCCGTTCCCCAGTTTCCCAGTCTCCCAGTACACCAGTACCCCGTCCCCCAGTACCCCATCCCCCAGTCTCCAGACCCTCAGTCTCCCAGTTCCCCAGTCTCCCAGTTCCCCAGTCTCCCAGTCCCCCAGTCTCCATACCCTCAGTCTCCCAGTACCCCAGTCTCCCAGTCTCCCAGTCCCCCAGTCCCCCAGTCTCCCAGTACCCCAGTCCCCCAGTCTCCCAGTACCCCAGTCCCCCAGTCTCCCAGTCCCCCAGTACTCCGCCTCCCAGTTCCTCAGTACCCCGTCCCCCAGTCTCCCGTCCCCAGTCTCCCAGTCCCACAGTACCCCGTCTCACAGTCCCCCTGTCTCCCAGTCTCCAGTCTCCCAGTTCCCCAGTCTCCCAGTTCCCCAGTCTCCCAGTCCCCCAGTCTCCCAGTCCCCCAGTCTCCCAGTCCTCCAGTCTCCAGTCCTCCAGTCCTCCAGTCTCCAGTCCTCCAGTCCCTCTACCTCTCACAAACACATTGATTGATTGTTACCGTAGCTAGAGTAAGAGGGGGAGGAGAGAAGAAGAAGAAGAGCACTTGACCTCCTCTTTAGTCTACCCTCACAAGAGAAGAAGAAGAGCACTTGACCTCCTCTTTAGTCTACCCTCACAAGAGAAGAAGAAGAGCATTTGACCTCCTCTTCCATGGCCTTCTCTCTGGATAGTACAGTGCATTCGGAAAGTATTCAGACCCCTTGACTTTTTCCACATTTTGTTACGTTACAGCCTTATTCTAAAATGGATTAAATTGTTTTTTCCCCCTCGTCAATCTACACACAATACCCCATAATGATGAAGCAAAAACTGGTTTTTAGACAATTTTGCACATTTATAAAAATATAAATGGAAATATCACATTTACGTAAGTATTCATACCTTTAACTCAGCACTTTGTTGAAGCACCTTTAGCAGTGATTACAGCCTCAATTCTTCTTGGGTATGACGCTACAAGCTTGGCACACCTGTAGTTTGGGAGTTTCTCCAATTCTTCTCTGCAGATCCTCTCAAGCTCTGTCAGGTTGGATGGGGAGCGATGCTGCACAGCTATTTTCAGGTCTCTCCAGAGATGTTCGATCGGGTTTAAGTCCAGGCTCTGGCTGGGCCACTCAAGGACATTCAGAGACTTGTCCCAAAGCCACTCCTGCGTTGTCTTGGCTGTGTGTTTAGGGTCGTTGTCCTGTTGGAAGGTGAACCTTCGCCCAGGCTGAGGTCCTGAGCGCTCTGGAGCAGATTTTCATCAAGGATCTCTCTGTCCTCCGTTCATCTTTGCCTTGATCCTGACTAGTCTCCCAGTCCCTGCTGGAAAACATCCCCACAGCATGATGCTGCTACCACCATGCTTCACCGTAGGGTTGGAGCCAGGTTTCCTCCAGACGTGACACTTGGCATTCAGGCCAAAGAGTTCAATCTTGTTTAATCAGACCAGATAATCTTGTTTCTCATGGTCTGAGAGTCCTTTAGGTGCCTTTTGGCAAATTCCAAGTGGGTTGTCATGTTTCTTTTACTGAGGAGTGGCTTCCGTCTGGCCACTCTACCATAAAGGCCTGATTGGTGGAGTGCTGCAGAGATGGTTGTTCTTCTGGAAGGTTCTCCCATCTCCACAAAGGAACTCTGGAGCTCTGTCAGAGTGACCATCAGGTTCTTGGTCACCTCCCTGACCAAGCCCCTTCTCCCCCGATTGCTCAGTTTGGCCGGTCGGCCAGCTCTAGGAAGAGTCTTGGTGGTTCCAAACTTCTTCCATTTAAGAATGATGGAGGCCACTGTGTTCTTGGGGACCTTCAATGCTGCAGACATTTTTTGGTACCCTTCTCCAGATCTGTGCCTCGACACAATCCTGTCTCGGAGCTCTACGGACAATTCCTTCGACCTCATGGCTTGGTTTTTGCTCTAACATGCACTGTCAACTGTGGGACTTTATATAGACAGGTGTGTGCCTTTCCAAATAATTTCCAATCAATTGAATTTACCACAGGTGGACTCCAATCAAGTTGTAGAAACATCTCAAGCATGATCAATGGAAACAGGATGCACCTGAGCTCAAAATCGAGTCTCATAGCAAAGGGTCTGAATACTTATGTAAATAAGGTATTACTGTTTTTTATTTTTATAAAATGTGCAAAAATGTCAAAAAACTTATTTTCGCTTTGTCATTATGGGGTATTGTGTGTAGATTGATGATGAAAAAAATGCATTTAATCAATTTTAGAATGAGGCTGTAACGTAACAAAATGTGGAAAAAGTAAAGAGGTCTGAATACTTTCCGAAGGCACTGTATGTCTGCCAAGCATCAGCTGTGACTCCCACTATGTCTGCATCAGCTGTGACTCCCACTATGTCTGCATCAGCTGTGACTCCCACTATGTCTGCATCAGCTGTGACTCCCACTATGTCTGCATCTGCTGTGACTCCCACTATGTCTGCATCAGCTGTGACTCCCACTATGTCTGCATCAGCTGTGACTCCCACTATGTCTGCATCAGCTGTGACTCCCACTATGTCTGCATCAGCTGTGACTCCCACTATGTCTGCATCTGCTGTGACTCCCACTATGTCTGCATCAGCTGTGACTCCCGCTATGTCTGCATCAGCTGTGACTCCCACTATGTCTGCATCAGCTGTGACTCCCACTATGTCTGCATCAGCTGTGACTCCCACTATGTCTGCATCAGCTGTGACTACCTTCTATGTCTGCATCTGCTGAAAGGCAGCTGGGTCTTTTACACAGCCAGAGTGCTTTCTTCTGGGTGCAACACGGACAACAAGCCCCTAACTCACTCACTCTCTCCCCTTCTCCTCACATGCTCATACTTCACCAGTCCTGTAACAAGCCCACACTCACTCAGACATCGAGAGAGAGAGAGAGAGAGAGGAGGTTCTAATGTAGTAACAGATATTTGGCTCATGAATGCATTTTTTATCTATACCTCGAACATTCATGTTGTTCTGTACATTCCCATGATGATACAAAAACAGGGCATTAAAACCAGGTGTTCAAACAGGGCATTAAAACAGGGTGTTCAAACAGGGCATTCAAACAGGGTGTTCAAACAGGGCATTAAAACAGATTACCCTTTTTTGTTTTCTTGGATAAACAAAAACTTGAATCAGGTCGATTAAAGCAAGATATTCTATATATATATATATATATATATATATATATATATATATATTTTTTTTTTAAGGATATGTATGTGTATATATGTATATGTGTATGTATGTGTGTATGTGTATGTATATATGTGTGTATATGTACAGTGGGGAGAACAAGTATTTGATACACTGCCGATTTTGCAGGTTTTTCTACTTACAAAGCATGTAGAGGTCTGTAATTTTTATCATAGGTACACTTCAACTGTGAGAGACGGAATCTAAAACAAAAATCCAGAAAATCACATTGTATGATTTTTAAGTAATTAATTTGCATTTTATTGCATGACATAAGTATTTGATCACCTACCAACCAGTAAGAATTCCGTCTCTCACAGACCTGTTAGTTTTTCTTTAAGAAGCCCTCATGTTCTCCACTCATTACCTGTGTTAACTGCACCTGTTTGAACTTGTTACCTGTATAAAAGACACCTGTCCACACACTCAATCAAACAGACTCCAACCTCTCCACAATGGCAAAGAACAGAGAGCTGTGTAAGGACATCAGGGATAAAATTGTAGACCTGCACAAGGCTGGGATGGGCTACAGGACAATAGGCAAGCAGCTTGGTGAGAAGGCAACAGCTGTTGGCGCAATTATTAGAAAAGGGAAGAAGTTCAAGATGACGGTCAATCACCCTCGGTCTGGGGCTCCATGCAAGATCTCACCTCGTGGGGCATCAATGATCATAAGGAAGGTGAGGGATCAGCCCAGAACTACACGGCAGGACCTGGTCAATGACCTGAAGAGAGCTGGGACCACAGTCTCAAATAAAACCATTAGTAACACACTACGCCGTCATGGATTAAAATCCCGCAGCGCACGCAAGGTCCCCCTGCTCAAGCCAGCGCATGTCCAGGCCCGTTTGAAGTTTGCCAATGACCATCTGGATGATCCAGAGGAGGAATGGGAGAAGGTCATGTGGTCTGATGAGACAAAAATAGAGCTTTTTGGTCTAAACTCCACTCGCCGTGTTTGGAGGAAGAAGAAGGATGAGTTCAACACCAAGAACACCATCCCAACCGTGAAGCATGGAGGTGGAAACATCATTCTTTGGGGATGCTTTTCTGCAAAGGGGACAGGACGACTGCACCGTATTGAGGGGAGGATGGATGGGGCCATGTATCGCGAGATCTTGGCCAACAATCTCCTTCCCTCAGTAAGAGCATTGAAGATGGGTCGTGGCTGGGTCTTCCAGCATGACAACGACCCAAAACACACAGCCAGGGCAACTAAGCAGTGGCTCCGTAAGAAGCATCTCAAGGTCCTGGAGTGGCCTAGCCAGTCTCCAGACCTGAACCCAATAGAAAATCTTTGGAGGGAGCTGAAAGTCCGTATTGCCCAACGACAGCCCCGAAACCTGAAGGATCTGGAGAAGGTCTGTATGGAGGAGTGGGCCAAAATCCCTGCTGCAGTGTGTGCAAACCTGGTCAAGACCTACAGGAAACGTATGATCTCTGTAAATGCAAACAAAGGTTTCTGTACCAAATATTAAGTTCTGCTTTTCTGATGTATCAAATACTTATGTCATGCAATAAAATGCAAATTAATTACTTAAAAATCATACAATGTGATTTTCTGGATTTTTGTTTTAGATTCCGTCTCTCACAGTTGAAGTGTACCTATGATAAAAAATTACAGACCTCTACATGCTTTGTAAGTAGGAAAACCTGCTAAATCGGCAGTGTATCAAATACTTGTTCTCCCCACTATATATATATATATATATATATATATATATATATATATATATATATATATATATATATATATACAGTGGGGAAAGAAAGTATTTAGTCAGCCACCAATTGTGAAAGTTCTCCCACTTAAAAAGATGAGAGAGGCCTGTAATTTTCATCATAGGTACACGTCAACTATGACAGACAAATTGAGAAAAACATTTCCAGAAAATCACATTGTAGGATTTTCTATGAATTTATTTGCAAATTATGGTGGAAAATAAGTATTTGGTCACCAACAAACAAGCAAGATTTCTGGCTCTCACAGACCTGTAACTTCTTCTTTAAGAGGCTCCTCGGTCCTCCACTCGTTACCTGTATTAATGGCACCTGTTTGAACTTGTTATCAGTATAAAATACACCTGTCCACAACCTCAAACAGTCACACTCCAAACTCCACTATGACCAAGACCAAAGAGCTGTCAAAGGACACCAGAAACAAAATTGTAGACCTGCACCAGGCTGGGAAGACTGAATCTGCAATAGGTAAGCAGCTTGGTTTGAAGAAATCAACTGTGGGAGCAATTATTAGGAAATGGAAGACATACAAGACCAATGATAATCTCCCTCAATCTGGGGCTCCATGCAAGATCTCACCCTGTGGGGTCAAAATGATCACAAGAACGGTGAGCAAAAATCCCAGAACCACATGGGGGGACCTAGTGAATGACCTGCAGAGAGCTGGGACCAAAGTAACAAAGCCTACCATCAGTAAGACACTACGCCGCCAGGGACTCAAATCCTGCAGTGCTAGACGTGTCCCCCTCCTTAAGCCAGTACATGTCCAGGCCCGTCTGAAGTTTGCTAGAGTGCATTTGGATGATCCAGAAGAGGATTGGGAGAATGTCATATGGTCAGATGAAACCAAAATAGAACTTTTTGGTAAAAACTCAACTCATCGTGTTTGGAGGACAAAGAATGCTGAGTTGCATCCAAAGAACACCATACCTACTGTGAAGCATGGGGGTGGAAACATCATGCTTTGGGGCTGTTTTTCTGCAAAGGGACCAGGACGACTGATCCGTGTAAAGGAAAGAATGAATGGGGCCATGTATCGTGAGATTTTGAGTGAAAACCTCCTTCCATCAGCAAGGGCATTGAAGATGAAACGTGGCTGGGTCTTTCAGCATGACAATGATCCCAAACACACCGCCCGGGCAACGAAGGAGTGGCTTCGTAAGAAGCATTTCAAGGTCCTGGAGTGGCCTAGCCAGTCTCCAGATCTCAACCCCATAGA
Source organism: Coregonus ussuriensis (assembly GCA_031479575.1). NCBI lineage: Eukaryota > Metazoa > Chordata > Actinopteri > Salmoniformes > Salmonidae > Coregonus > Coregonus ussuriensis. The sequence continues at coordinate 11,670,420 of CM062498.1, read as the reverse complement.
AAATCTTTGGAGGGAGTTGAAAGTCTGTGTTGCCCAGCGACAGCCCCAAAACATCACTGCTCTAGAGGAGATCTGCATGGAGGAATGGGTCAAAATACCAGCAACAGTGTGTGAAAACCTTGTGAAGACTTACAGAAAACGTTTGACCTGTGTCATTGCCAACAAAGGGTATATAACAAAGTATTGAGAAACTTTTGTTATTGACCAAATACATATTTTCCACCATGATTTGCAAATAAATTCATTAAAAATCCTACAATGTGATTTTCTGGATTTTTCTTTCTCATTTTGTCTGTCATAGTTGACGTGTACCTATGATGAAAATTACAGGCATCTCTCATCTTTTTAAGTGGGAGAACTTGCACAATTGGTGGCTGACTAAATACTTTTTTCCCCCACTGTATATATATATAAACATAAACATGGGGGATTGGAAGTGATGCAGACAATTACATTGATGGAAGTTACAATCTATCTGCAATATTAAGCTGATCTACCCCCCCCGCCCAAAAAATAATAATATATATATATATTCTAGAGATACTGAACCCATCTCTGTCTAACAATAAGCTATTCAAGGAGCCTGTAACTGACGCTATAGTACACAAACAACCTTAAGACCTGAAAACAACGCTGGAGAACAAAGTACACAGAGCAGACAGGTTGCTAACACCGGACACCTGTTTGCCAGACCGGACATTTATTACTGGAACTGACTGGTTCATGTGTCATATCATTTACATGAGTGTCAACAAACCATCAGCTTGTGAAAAAAAACTATGAACTTCCTGTATTCACTTGTCCCCTGGCCTTAAAAACCCTTCAGTATTTGCAGATCTCTAAGGCGGGAATCAATATGGTAGAAGCTCCACCACTACACTGCTGATACCTACCCAGACACTTCAGATCTGCAGACATGGAAGGGTTAGGGCAGAGGGGAAAGGGTTAGGGGAAAGGGTTAGGGCAGAGGGGAAAGGGTAGGGAGCAAATTGGGACTTGAGGTTTAGTGCACAGGGCTTTAGTCCAACTCTGTACAGACTGACATCCTCTGCCTGTGCCAACTGGGCATCCCATCTCCTGTACTATATGTAGGCTTTACCATGTTTAAATATATTATTTACATTTTAGTCATTTAGCAGACGCTCTTATCCAGAGCGACTTACATTATTCTTTTTTTTTTTTTCATACTGGCCCCCCGTGGGAATCGAACCCACAACCCTGGCGTTGCAAACGCCATGCTCTGCCAACTGTAGGGTAATATATAAATACTGTAGGGTAATATACAGCTACCATAGGATAATATACAGCTACCATAGGATAATATATGGCTACCGTAGGATAATATATGGCTAACATAGGGTAATATACAGCTACCATAGGGTAATATATGGCTACCATAGGGTAATATATGGCTACCATAGGATAATATATGGCTACCGTAGGGTAATATATGGCTACCGTAGGGTAATATATGGCTACCATAGGGTAATATATGGCTCCCATAGGGTAATATATGGCTCCCATAGGGTAATATATGGCTCCCATAGGGTAATATATGGCTACCATAGGGTAATATATGGCTACCGTAGGATAATATATGGCTACCGTAGGGTAATATATGGCTACCGTAGGGTAATATATGGCTACCATAGGGTAATATATGGCTCCCATAGGGTAATATATGGCTACCATAGGGTAATATATGGCTACCATAGGGTAATATATGGCTACCATAGGATAATATATGGCTACCATAGGGTAATATATGGCTACCGTAGGGTAATATATGGCTACCGTAGGGTAATATACAGCTACCATAGGATAATATATGGATACCATATGGTAATATACTACCCTTTTCACACTATTTTAACAGACCCAAACTTGTCCTTCAGCCTTCAGCCACATTGTCCTTCAGCCACGGTTCCAGTACCTATGGTGGATACATTATCAGGCCAGCTCAGTAGAGCTTGGTTTGGCTCAGCTTGGCACTCAGTAGTGTGAAAAGCTCTTACCGTACACAAATGTGTGTTCATTTAGTTGCAAAAAAAAAGTACATTTGCCCGGCGCAACAGACGGCTATATCGGTCCACTAATACAGGACTAGTAAAGGCCCAGTGCACTACTTTTGGATTATTATTACTTTTATCAGATTTTTCAGGGGGAGCTGCGTCACCCTTAGCAACCCCTACTTCCTGTTGCTATGCATGCAGCCACTAGTCTACAGACCGTTTTCCAGTACACGACACACTGACGTCAGGCACAGACGCGCGCGACTCTTGGCGGCAGTAAGAAAGCCATCGCCATCTGAGCCCATTCAACACAGCCTAGAGATCTATGTTTTTATTACTTCTAAACAAAATAACTTTTTTGGGGGGGGTTCTCATACGCTTACAATGATGTTTTGATTCTCGCTTGAACAGTCGCTAAATCACTGCCGCAGTTGTTAGCTAGAATGCTAACGCTCATTGATATAGACCAGGACTGCCCAACTCTGTTCCTGGAGAGCTACCGTCCTGTAGGTTTTTGCTCCAACCCTAATCTAGCTCACCTGATTCTAATAATTAGCAGGTTGATAAGATCAATCAGGTTAGTAACACCTGGGGTTGGAGCGAAAACCTACAGGAGGCTAGCTCACCAGGAACAGGGTTGGGCAACCCTGATATAGGCTGTAGCAAAAGCTAGTCAAAGAGCCATTTTACTGGTTGAAGTGTTTTTTAAGTATAATGCAGTTGATTTGAGACGATGACACAAACATTATATTAAGCAGGACATTCACACGAGGTTTACAATCCAAGTATAATCCAAAAGTAGTGTGAAATGCGCTCATAAGCAACATGTAAATAGAGGCATTTTTTTGCTGGTGGTCTATGAGAACTCCCCCCCGTGTTCTGCCACCAACTTGCGCCCATCTCCCTCGTGTGGCAATGTTTGCAAACACAGAAAGGGGCCTAATAGACAGAAAGACTTGTAGCCAGTAGCCGCACACTTTCATGTTTTCCAAGAAATCCTGGTTGGAGGATTCCGGATTTCATGCTGATTCCCTCTTGATTCCAGGAATCTTCCAACCAGGATTTACAGATAACCTGGGAGTTTTGTGAAAGATATTGGAATTTTGCAACCCTAAGCAGGCATTATGGCTTATAATGCACGGCAAGTAGCATCACACCAAGCCTGTTTACCATACAGTATATAAAGTAGCATCACACCAAGCCCGTAGTTTACCATACAGTATATAAAGTAGCATCACACCAAGCCCGTAGTTTACCATACAGTATATAAAGTAGCATCACACCAAGCCCGTAGTTTACCATACAGTATATAAAGTAGCATCACACCAAGCCCGTAGTTTACCATACAGTATATAAAGTAGCATCACACTAAGCCCGTAGTTTACCATGCCATACCCTGGAGCGATGCTTCAGGAACAGAGCCCTCTTTCTGCACATCTGTGGAGGAAGGAACCGACTGGGAAGTGAGAGAAGGAGAGAGGGACCAACTACATACTAGGTACAGTCGGAGGATCTTAATTTGATCCAGTTTTCTACAACAGGAAAATAATCCTGCAGCAACAGGAAATGTGAATTCTTATGTGGATTATAATTAAATGGACATTTTTGTAAGGGTTGATACGTTCTTCTTTAGGGCAAATCAAGTCAGTGGAAATTACAAACTTTAGAAGCCTTTTTAAAACTCAAAGATATACTACTGCTGTGCAGGAAAATTCTCAGCAACAAAATAGTGATAAATTAAAGATCTGTACACTACCTGAGGGACTAACAACATACAGATCAGGGTTGTGTTCAATATGACAAACCGTAGCAAAATGAGCATTTCAAGTAGTATATCTCTGTTTTAGGCTGTTTTCTTTCATTTTGTGAGTACTGACACACCCCTATAGCACACTCTATGGCAACACCATTCATACTCCCAACAACTCAGACACCATGGCAACACCATTCATACTCCCAACAACTCAGACACCATGGCAACCCCATTCATACTCCCAACAACTCAGACACCATGGCAACCCCATTCATACTCCCAACAACTCAGACACCATGGCAACCCCCATACATACAGTATGGAATGATGAAAATTACAGGCCTATTTAGTCAGCACAATTGGTGGCTGACTAAATACTTTTTTCCCCCACTGTACTCCCAACAACTCAGACACCATGGCAACCCCATTCATACTCCCAACAACTCAGACACCATGGCAACCCCATTCATACTTCCAACAACTCAGACACCATGGCAACCCCATACATACTCTAATAAAAAAGTCAACAAAGGTCGATAAAGGGGCTGTTATTGCATCAATGCCCGCTACAATAGGGCGCCCTGGAGGTTTTGTAACATTCTTGTGTAATTTCGGCAAAGTATAGAAAGTGTCAATTTTAGGGTGTTGAATAGCCAAAAAATCGTGTTCTTTTTTGGTGATTCGACCAGAACTTAAATACCCATCTAGGACAGTAAATATAGTGTTCTGAAATTGGGAAGTGGGGTCAATTCTGAGTTTCTTGTAAAAGGTGTTGTCAAGCAGTTGTCTGTGACACTAATTTACATAAACTGTCCTATCCATGAGTACAACCGACCCACCCTTATCAGCAGGGCGGGTAAGGACTGACGTATCGGATTGTAAATCAAGCAAAGCTTGTTTTTCATCCTTAGGTAAATGATGGAAAGATATGTACTCCTGTTTGTTCTTAAGGAGATTACCACCATCTTTTTCAACGAGTCTGCAATATGTCTCAATAGAGTGACTGGCGATTGGCTGGAGGTACAAAATAACTCTTCCTTCTGAAAGGAGTCTGTACAGGTGAGCCACCTACATGTTCAGTTCAAATATCATGATTAGGGGAGCTAAAAGTATTCCCTTAAACTGATGTTTCAAAAAAAAAAAAAAGAACGTTTTTTAAAGTACGAATCTCTGAGCATCGTAGCACCATTAGGTGCAAAAACTCGACATACCCAGTCGCTGCCCACTTTTTGGAAGTGAACCACTCGATTTCGTCCCTACCTTATATCGGCATCGAACATGTCAACCTCCCTAGGAGAGGGGGTGACCTCGACAACTTATTGTTAAAATGAGAGGCTGCCTGGATCTTTAATTTAAAGATCCTTGCTCCCTTCGGTCTCAACGTAGACTTTGATTTGAAGCCATTCTTGTGATTATTGTGATTTTGCTATTCATTGTAAATGTTTGTGGGCCTATGTAGCCAAGTTGTATCTATGATCGTATGCTATATATTCATGTATTATGTATGTTCTGTTTATCTGTGAATTAACCAATGATATCAGGCCACTCCCGCCCATGATTACAGACACCTGTGTGTGTCCTTTGACACTATATAAACTAGTGACCCGTAGTGTTTGTCATTATACCCTGATATACAGCTTGTCTGTCCAAACGTTGGTTATCAGGATATTAAATTATTGCGTCTGAGCTCCTAGAGTGAGACTCTCCTTTTCTTTTTCAACCCCATACATCCTCCCAACAACTCAGACACCATGGCAACCCCATACATCCTCCCAACTACTCAGACACCATGGCAACCCCATACATCCTCCCAACAACTCAGACACCATGGCAACCCCATACATACTCCCAACAACTCAGACACCATGGCAACCCCATACATCCTCCCAACAACTCAGACACCATGGCAACCGCATACATCCTCCCAACAACTCAGTCACCATGGCAACCCCATACATACTCCCAACAACTCAGACACCATGGCAACCCCATACATCCTCCCAACAACTCAGACACCATGGCAACCCCATACATCCTCCCAACAACTCAGACACCATGGCAACTCCATACATCCTCCCAACAACTCAGACACCATGGCAACCCCATACATCCTCCCAACAACTCAGACACCATGGCAACCCCATACAATACTCCCAACAACTCAGACACCATGGCAACGCCATTCATACTCCCAACAACTCAGACACCATGGCAACCCCATACATCCTCCCAACAACTCAGACACCATGGCAACGCCATTCATACTCCCAACAACTCAGACACCATGGCAACTCCATACATACTCCCAACAACTCAGACACCATGGCAACGCCATTCATACTCCCAACAACTCAAGACACCATGGCAACGCCATTCATACTCCCAACAACTCAGACACCATGGCAACCCCATACATACTCCCA
>CM062498.1:11601732-11661732 GCA_031479575.1 Coregonus ussuriensis | reverse complement strand
GAAGTGGAAAGAGAATTAGACTATGGAAATAAAACGACTGCGCCTTAAATATATTCATTTGCATAACCCAAGAACACTACAAGATAATATAGTGTGTGTGTATGTGTGTATGTGTGTATTTGTGACATATTGAGAATGTAGTGTGTGTATGTGTGTGTACATATCAGTGGAGGCTGCTGAGGGGAGGACGGCTCATAATAATGGCTGGATCGGAGCCAGTGGAATGGCATCAAATACATGGTAAAAATGGAAACCATTTGTTTGATGTATTTTATATTTGATGCCATTCCACCCATTCCGCTCCAGCCATTACCACGAGCCCGTCCTCCCCAATTAAGGTACCACCAACCTCCTGTGATGTCTGAGTGTGTGTGTTTACCTCTGAAGGGTCAAGCTGGGGGTGGGGAGAGTCGTCAGTGTCGACGTCATGGCGATTGTGGTGGAAGCCGTTGTTGTCCTCTGAAACACATAGTGATAACCAATCAATCAACCAATCAATCAATACCGTTATTGTCCTAATTGGGGAAGTTGTAGTGGAGATCCATTGACATAGGCTACTTGATCATACTTGATGTCATTCAAGGAAAATACAGACTAGCAAATACAGATGAGGACGTAGGAACTCTATCTGTAAATAATACAGATGAGGACGTAGTCACTCTATCTATAAATAATACAGATGAGGACGTAGTCACTCTATCTATAAATAATACAGATGAGGACGTAGTCACTCTATCTATAAATAATACAGATGAGGACGTAGTCACTCTATCTATAAATAATACAGATGAGGACGTAGTCACTCTATCTATAAATAATACAGATGAGGACGTAGTCACTCTATCTGTAAATAATACAGATGAGGACGTAGTCACTCTATCTGTAAATAATACAGATGAGGACGTAGTCACTCTATCTATAAATAATACAGATGAGGACGTAGTCACTCTATCTATAAATAATACAGATGAGGACGTAGTCACTCTATCTGTAAATAATACAGATGAGGACGTAGTCACTCTATCTATAAATAATACAGATGAGGACATAGTCACTATCTATAAATAATACAGATGAGGACGTAGTCACTCTATCTATAAATAATACAGATGAGGACGTAGTCACTCTATCTATAAATAATACAGATGAGGACGTAGTCACTCTATCTATAAATAATACAGATGAGGACGTAGTCACTCTATCTGTAAATAATACAGATGAGGACGTAGTCACTCTATCTATAAATAATACAGATGAGGACGTAGTCACTCTATCTGTAAATAATACAGATGAGGACGTAGTCACTCTATCTGTAAATAATACAGATGAGGACGTAGTCACTCTATCTGTAAATAATACAGATGAGGACGTAGTCACTCTATCTGTAAATAATAATGGCATGGAAAATACAATTACACCTGTTGTCTAACAATGTAATTACACATGTTGTCTGACAATGTAATTACACCTGTTGTCTAACAATGTAATTACACCTGTTGTCTGACAATGTAATTACACGTTGTCTGACAATGTAATTACACCTGTTGTCTAACAATGTAATTACACCTGTTGTCTGACAATGTAATTACACATGTTGTCTGACAATGTAATTACCCCTGTTGTCTGACAATGTAATTACACCTGTTGTCTGACAATGTAATTACCCCTGTTGTCTGACAATGTAATTACCCCTGTTGTCTGACAATGTAATTACACCTGTTGTCTGACAATGTAATTACCCCTGTTGTCTGACAATGTAATTACCCCTGTTGTCTGACAATGTAATTACCCCTGTTGTCTGACAATCTCTTGGTTCTCCACTCCATGGTAATAACAATGGCACTATTATATAGAAATGTAATGGGGACAGCTGTGTGTGTAATGGGGACAGCTGTGTGTGTGTGTCAATGTGTGTCTATCTGTGTGTGTGTGTTTGTGTGTGTGTGTTTGTGTGTGTGTGTGTGTGTGGTATTTTACATTTCTTGACTCAAGAATCTAAATAGAGATTAAATAACCGATGGGCTCTTTATGGTTGTACACACACATGTACACACACACACACACACACACACACACACACACACACACACACACACACACACAGACACACACACAGACACACACACAGACATATGCACAGACACATATACACACACAGACATACACACAGACAGACACACTTCTAACATTGTTACAATGATGAAGTGAAGAGTGTTTCTAAGGCAACAGTGGTGTAACGATACAGTCTTCCTAGTTCTAAGTTTCTACTGAGAGTAACCTGCCAAATAACCACTTCCTCTTTCCAGCCTTTTACAACAACGCCCAAAACAGACTTACTTTAACGCTTTATTGCAGTGGGCTAAATCAGGGTCCCACAGAGTGTTTCTTGGTAGTCTTAAACAAATCTACTTTGAAACAAAAGTATACACCTCACACACATGGTTATGGGCTTCAAAAAAGAAGACACCTGCACCATGTCAGATATAGAGTTGAAATGTATTACATTTAGAGTTTGCATCCCAATATTACACTTTATATACATGACAGAAGCCTGAAATATAACAAAACCGTTTGATAGAGAAACACCGGATTTTCGGCTGTTTTTTAAAAATAATGTTTATTAATTATGAAAAATATGAATAACCTTCCACCCACAAGTTCATTAGACTGCAGGAAACCTACGAGGAAAATATTGGGCCTACTGTGCTACGCCAGGCGTCTCGGGGACGTCTCTCGAATCTCCTCTCTCTCTCCTCTCTCTCCTCTCTCCCCTCTCTCCCTCCTCTCCCTCCTCTCTCCTCTCTCCCCTCTCTCCTCTCTCCCTCCTCTCCCTCCTCTCTCCTCTCTCCTCTCTCCCCTCTCTCCTCTCTCCTCTCTCCCCTCTCTCCCTCCTCTCTCCCTTCTCTCTCTCTCTCTCGTCTCGGGGACGGGAGCGGCCATTCATATCGTCTTTGTTTTGTATTGTTGTTTTAATAAAGTACAAAAAATAAAAAACAGAGGTAACTACAGTAAATTCCTACTTGTGTTTTAGTTAAGCTACAGAATACCTACAGTTGAAGTCGGATGTTTACATACACCTTAGCCAAATACATTTAAACTCACTTTTTCACTATTTCTGACATTTAATCCTAGTAAAAATTCCCTGTCTTAGGTCAGTTAGAATCATCACTTTATTTTAAGAATGTGTAATGTCAGAATAATAGTAGAGAGAATGATTTATTTCAGCTTTTATTTCATTCATCACATTCCCAGTGGGTCAGAAGTTTACATACACTCAATTAGTATTTGGTAGCATTGCCTTTAAATAGTTTAACTTGGGTCAAACGTTTCGGGTAGCCTTCCACAAGCTTCCCACAATAAGTTGGGTGACTTTTGGCCCATTCCTCCTGACAGAGCTGGTGTAACTGAGTCCGGTTTGTAGGCTTCCTTGCTCGCACAAGCTTTTTCAGTTCTGCCCACACATTTTCTATAGGATTGAGGTCAGGGCTTTGTGATGGCCACTCCAATACCTTGACTTTGTTGTCCTTAAGCCATTTTGCCACAACTTTGGAAGTATGCTTGGGGTCATTGTCCATTTGGAAGACCCATTTGCGACCAAGCTTTAACTTCCTGACTGATGTCTTGAGATGTTGCTTCAATATATCCACATAATTGTCCTTCCTCATGATGCCATCTATTTTGTGAAGTGCACCAGTCCCTCCTGCAGCAAAGCACCCCCACAGCATGATGCTGCCACCCCCGTGCTTCACAGCTGGGTTGGTATTCTTTGGCTTGCAAGCACCTCCTTTTCCTCCAAACATAACGATGGTCATTATGGCCAAACAGTTCTATTTTTGTTTCATCAGACCAGAGGACATTTCTCCAAAAAGTATGATCTTTGTCCCCATGTGCAGTTGCAAACCGTAGTCTGGCTTTTTTATGGCGGTTTTGGAGCAGTGGCTTCTTCCTTGCTGAGCGGCCTTTCAGGTTATGTCGATATAGGACTCGTTTTACTGTGGATATAGATAAGTTTGTACCTTTTTCCTCCAGCATCTTCACAAGGCCCTTTGCTGTTGTTCTGGGATTGATTTGCACTTTTCGCACCAATGTACGTTAATCTCTAGGAGACAGAACGCGTCTCCTTCCTGAGCGGTATGAAGGCTACTTGGTCCCATGGTGTTTATACTTGCGTACTATTGTTTGTACAGATGAACGTGGTACCTTCAGGCATTTGGAAATTGCTCCCAAGGATGAACCAGACTTGTGGAGGTCTACAATTTCTTTTCTGAGGTCTTGGCTGATTTCTTTTGATTTTCCCATGTCAAGCAAAGAGGCACTGAGTTTGAAGGTAGGCCTTGAAATACATCCACAGGTACACCTCCAATTGACTCAAATTATGTCAATTAGCCTATCAGAAGCTTCTAAAGCCATGACATCATTTTCTGGAATTTTCCAATCTGTTTAAAGGCACAGTCAATTTAGTGTATGTAAACTTCTGACTCACTGGAATTGTGATACAGTGAATTATAAGTGAAATAATCTGTCTGTAAACAATTGTTAGAAAAATTACTTGTGTCATGCACAAAGTAGATGTCCTAACCGACTTGCCAAAACTATAGTTTGTTAACAAGACATTTGTGGAGTGGTTGAAAAACGAGTTTTAATGACTCCAATCTAAGTGTATGTAAACTTCCGAATTCAACTGTACTTCTTTCTTTTTGTTTTAGCCTAAACTCACGTCACTCTCTTCTCTCTAATCCTATTATTCAATCACAGTGGGGCCTGAGAGTCTGAAAAGTACAGTTTAGTCAACCAGTAAAATAAGTGTACCTGGGCAGTCTGACCTAAAACACTTGTTTCCCAGTCCAGAGAAGAGAAGGAAGACAAGGTGTCACTACAGAAATCTGACTGTGACCAGCTTTGTGAACTTTTATGAGCGACTCTACTGTTCAGCTGCTGAAAACATGTGGAACAGTGCAGTACAGTGGAACAGTGCAGTACAGTGGAACAGTGCAGTACAGTGGAACAGTGCAGTACATGTGGAACAGTGCAGTACAGTGGAACGGTGCAGTACATGTGGAACAGTGCAGTACAGTGGAACAGTGCAGTACAGTGGAACAGTGCAGTACAGTGGAACAGTGCAGTACATGTGGAACAGTGCAGTACAGTGGAACAGTGCAGTACAGTGGAACAGTGCAGTAGATGTGGAACAGTGCAGTACAGTGGAACAGTGCAGTACAGTGGAACAGTGCAGTACATGTGGAACAGTGCAGTACAGTGGAACAGTGCAGTACAGTGGAACAGTGCAGTACATGTGGAACAGTGCAGTACAGTGGAACAGTGCAGTACATGTGGAACAGTGCAGTACAGTGGAACAGTGCAGTACAGTGGAACAGTGCAGTAGATGTGGAACAGTGCAGTACAGTGGAACAGTGCAGTACAGTGGAACAGTGCAGTACATGTGGAACAGTGCAGTACAGTGGAACAGTGCAGTACAGTGGAACAGTGCAGTACATGTGGAACAGTGCAGTACAGTGGAACAGTGCAGTACATGTGGAACAGTGCAGTACATGTGGAACAGTGCAGTACATGTGGAACAGTGCAGTACATGTGGAACAGTGCAGTACAGTGGAACAGTGCAGTACAGTGGAACAGTGCAGTACAGTGGAACAGTGCAGTACATGTGGAACAGTGCAGTACAGTGGAACAGTGCAGTACATGTGGAACAGTGCAGTACAGTGGAACAGTGCAGTACAGTGGAACAGTGCAGTAGATGTGGAACAGTGCAGTACAGTGGAACAGTGCAGTACAGTGGAACAGTGCAGTACATGTGGAACAGTGCAGTACAGTGGAACAGTGCAGTAATTAATTATTATTAATTAATTAATAATATTAATATGCCATTTTGCAGACGCTTTTATCCAAAGCGACTTACAGTCATGCGTGCATACATTTTTCTGTATGGGTGGTCCCGGGGATCGAACCCACTACCTTGGCGTTACAAGCGCCGTGCTCTACCAGCTGAGCTACAGAGGACCACAAGTACATGTGGAACAGTGCAGTACAGTGGAACAGTGCAGTACATGTGGAACAGTGCAGTACAGTGGAACAGTGCAGTACAGTGGAACAGTGCAGTAGATGTGGAACAGTGCAGTTCAGTGGAACAGTGCAGTACAGTGGAACAGTGCAGTACAGTGGAACAGTGCAGTACATGCGGAACAGTGCAGTACATGTGGAACAGTGCAGTACAGTGGAACAGTGCAGTACAGTGGAACAGTGCAGTACAGTGGAACAGTGGAACAGTGCAGTACATGTGGAACAGTGCAGAACAGTGCAGTACAGTGGAACAGTGCAGTACAGTGGAACAGTGCAGTACATGCGGAACAGTGCAGTACAGTGGAACAGTGCATTACAGTGGAACAGTGCAGTATATGCGGAACAGTGCAGTACAGTGGAACAGTGCAGTACAGTGGAACAGTGGAGTACATGTGGAACAGTGCAGTACATGCGGAACAGTGCAGTACAGTGGAACAGTGCATTACAGTGGAACAGTGCAGTACATGCGGAACAGTGCAGTACAGTGGAACAGTGCAGTACAGTGGAACAGTGGAGTACATGTGGAACAGTGCAGTACATGTGGAACAGTACAGTACAGTGGAACAGTGCAGTACAGTGGAACAGTGCAGTACATGTGGAACAGTGCAGTACAACAGTGCAGTACATGTGGAACAGTGCAGTACAGTGGAACAGTGCAGTACATGTGGAACAGTGCAGTACATGTGGAACAGTGCAGTACATGTGGAACAGTGCAGTACAGTGGAACAGTGCAGTGGAACAGTGCAGTACAGTGGAACAGTGCAGTAATTAATTATGATTAATTAATTAATAATATTAATATGCCATTTTGCAGACGCTTTTATCCAAAGCGACTTACAGTCATGCGTGCATACATTTTTCTGTATGGGTGGTCCCGGGGATCGAACCCACTACCTTGGCGTTACAAGCGCTGTGCTCTACCAGCTGAGCTACAGAGGACCACAAGTACATGTGGAACAGTGCAGTACAGTGGAACAGTGCAGTACATGTGGAACAGTGCAGTACAGTGGAACAGTGCAGTACAGTGGAACAGTGCAGTAGATGTGGAACAGTGCAGTTCAGTGGAACAGTGCAGTACAGTGGAACAGTGCAGTACAGTGGAACAGTGCAGTACATGCGGAACAGTGCAGTACATGTGGAACAGTGCAGTACAGTGGAACAGTGCAGTACAGTGGAACAGTGCAGTACAGTGGAACAGTGGAACAGTGCAGTACATGTGGAACAGTGCAGAACAGTGCAGTACAGTGGAACAGTGCAGTACAGTGGAACAGTGCAGTACATGCGGAACAGTGCAGTACAGTGGAACAGTGCATTACAGTGGAACAGTGCAGTGCATGCAGAACAGTGCAGTACAGTGGAACAGTGCAGTACAGTGGAACAGTGGAGTACATGTGGAACAGTGCAGTACATGCGGAACAGTGCAGTACAGTGGAACAGTGCATTACAGTGGAACAGTGCAGTACATGCGGAACAGTGCAGTACAGTGGAACAGTGCAGTACAGTGGAACAGTGGAGTACATGTGGAACAGTGCAGTACATGTGGAACAGTACAGTACAGTGGAACAGTGCAGTACAGTGGAACAGTGCAGTACATGTGGAACAGTGCAGTACAGTGGAACAGTGCAGTACAGTGGAACAGTGCAGTACAGTGGAACAGTGCAGTACAGTGGAACAGTGCAGTACATGTGGAACAGTGCAGTACAGTGGAACAGTGCAGTACAGTGGAACAGTGCAGTACAGTGGAACAGTGCAGTACAGTGGAACAGTGCAGTACAGTGGAACAGTGCAGTACATGTGGAACAGTGCAGTACATGTGGAACAGTGGAACCCGACCCTTAAATCTGATTACTTTCCAAAAATTCGAAAGTTTTCCAGAAATGCTGGTTGCAAGATTTCCGGGAATCAACAGGACACAAAGCAGGAAATCCGACCCTTGATTATTCCATGCAAGAAAGTGGCCAAGTGCACACTTGGGAAGAAAGGTGGAGAAATGGGACAGAGCCTTCAACACTTCAGACTAGAACACTTGAACAGCTGCTGGCAGGCTGGCATATTGTGCTCAGTGGACTACTGTGGAACACAGTGATGCAACACAAGAGCAGCGCTAACCCTTCTACACCAAGGGGTAGATTCTTGCACCCAAAAGCCACGCAGAGTCCCAGTCGGCCTCCCACAGAACACTCTTTGTTCCCCACAGAGGACAGTTGATTACTGGGGAAATAGCACAAGGACACAGGCCTCTCGGGACTCTCTTATCAACACAAGGATAGGGGAGGGAGTGTATAGAGACTGGCATGATTCTGTCAACAGCCATAACTCTCTGTTCATAAAATACCACACAGCCAAGGAGGAGAGGAGCGTGGTGTAGCCTGCAGGCTCAGATAGTCAAGGAGTGGAGAGTTGTGGGCTAAAGGCTAACAATTGAAAATATCAGTTCTTTATTACATGCAGAATTATCTACAGGGTAGTTATCTAACATTTTAGTCATTTAGCAGATGCTCTTATCCAGAGCAATTAGGGTGAAGTGCCTTGCTCAAGGGCACATCGACAGATTTTTCACCTAGTCGGCTCGGGGATTAGAACCAGCAACCTTTCGGTTACTGGCACAACACTCTTAACCACTAAGCTACCTGCCGCCCCAACAACTCAAAGGTTTTAATAGAAAGGCCAAGGCCCCCTTTAAGGTAGTGTTGTGTTCAACAACCGTTGCTAATTATGCTGTGATGACCAAGGAGGACCCGCTGACGCTGAATTTTCATCATAAAGGTTTATTCATATCAAAGGGTTACAGCGTCGATTTCCAGATACCTGCAGATACCTGGAGAATAATCGCCCCATCTCAAATCTGATTATTCTGCTCTCCTTTGTCTCAACCAAGTATTTATAATCTTTACCCTGCTGTGGGTGGTTTCCCATACAGACCAATCACCTGTCTCCACACAACAGACTTCCTCTGTTCTATGGGGTGTCCCCCTAAAACTGCTCCCCAGATGCTCCCTCTAAGCTGAATAAACCTCCTCTCAGGTTCCATTTGAAAACGTTAGCAAAGTCATAATTCCTCAGATACTACAGTAGCTAATACACAGGGTTAAATGCCTAAATGTGGTGTGTGTATCCTTGTGGGTATCTCCAGGTTATGTCTAAAGGTACCAAGTACACAATCAGTTACAGCCGTAATTTCAACTGTACTGAGAGATAAAATGATAAATGTATTTTGAAGTGCCCAAGGCATCATGTCATTGACCTCATATCTCCAGGTTGTTAAGGAGACTACAGTAAACACTAGCCTGCTATTCTATGACTTACCTCAACCTAATGACCCCCTGTTCCCTGTGTAGTACACTAGCTTTGACCAAAGTAGTGCACTAGGATAGGGAGTTGGGTCCCATTTAAGACAAGTCCTACAATCTTTGTCCTACAAGCCGTCAGCTTGTTTGCTTTGCGTCTTACTGTCTTACTGTATTCTGCCAACTAGAGCAGCAAACAGGATGTGGTCACGCTACAGATGCAACTTCCTGCTGCCTGCGGGAGTGGCCGGTACACCGGAACCGGCGCACGCACGCACGCTAGTGAATGCGCGGGTCGGCTGTTTGTTCACTCGCACCCGCCTGCAATTGCATCCGCAAACGCCCGACTATATGTGATAAAGTGACAATCAGAGGCCTGCACCCGACCCTAACCCGCAAATATAGAACTTGCGCTGTACAGTCAGAGATGGCTTTACTATCTTTTGACAGGCCTTTTTAGATAGGCCTATGTTTCTGATTACAATACCCAACATTTTGGTAGGCTATTTGTTAGTCAACTTGTCTATAATTAGATACATGCAGCTTCTCTTCTGTCATTGTCCTATTTGTTGCCCTAGAAGACTAAATAAACTCTTGCTCACCACAATAATGTCATAAATGATAGAATGAATGCTTCAATCTAGTTTTCCCTTTCAATCTCTGCTTCGCTCACGCTGCAAAGAGTTTAGGGACCAGGGTGAAAATGCAAGAACTTTTTTTTTTTAAGATGCTGAAAGAAAGATATCAAATTTCTCCACTCCTGTTCCCGAGTAAGATTTTGCATTTAGGGTAGCATTTTTTTTCTCCTGAAATATCTTATTATAATATGCAAATGATGCAATATCTGGACACTGGATGAAGTCAGCCTAAATATTTGAGTTTCATTTTGTTAAGACACTCCAGGACCGAATTTATGCAGAGCTGAATCTGGATCTTTTTTCATCTTTTAATACCAAATACATTTTTGGTGAGTTTTTTCAAAAGACAAAGTTATCTAGAACAATTCAACAATCAACAATTCCCTCTGGGCAAGTCTGGAGAATATATCTAAGGACAACCACACAACATTTGGTGAATGCAGAGGCTTCTGAAGCTGAGGAAAAGGAGTGTGTGGGAAGAGTCTAACTTTTGGGAAACATCAGTTACAGACAAGTACACTGAATTTAGACTACCAAACGCCAAACACCTACAGTATTCAGTCCCAAATACCATCTCTACAAAGTAAGTTACTAAATATAGTCCAGTTTGTAACATTCTCTATGAAAATGGGCTTTTAAATAAAGTGTAATTTTATGTAGTGAGCTTTGAAATAATTGATGTATGTTTACTTTTTGAAAATACCAATATTAATGGACCAAAATACCCACAAATCTCAAAATTGATAGGTAGATTAATTTCAGCCTGTGGCGCCTGGCCTTAAACGGGCCTTGTGTTGTTAGGCAACAAAGACACCATGTCAGTGTTATCTGTCCATTTACAATTTTATGAAGCTGTTCTTCTCTAATCTCTCCTTCTCTATCCTAATCTCCATCACCATGGTGATATACCATAGACTGTAAAAAAAAGAGTCACATGAACTTTGTCCAACACCATCACCCACTCACTCTGCATTGAGTCATTGGCTCATAGCGCCCTAGTCAAAAGTAGTACACTATATAGGGAATAGGGTGCCATTGGCTGTGTTAAATTTAGTGCACTATAGAGTGAATAGGATAACCTGGGCTCTGGATTAAAGTAGTGCACTACATAGGGAATAGGGTGCCATGGGCTCTGGTCAAAAGTAGTGCACTACATAGGGAATAGGGTGCTATGGGCTCTGGTCAAAAGTAGTGCACTACATAGGGAATAGGGTGCTATGGGCTCTGGTCAAAAGTAGTGCACTACATAGGGAATAGGGTGCTATGGGCTCTGGTCAAAAGTAGTGCACTACATAGGGAATAGGGTACTATGGGCTCTGGTCAAAAGTAGTGCACTACATAGGGAATAGGGTGCTATGGGCTCTGGTCAAAAGTAGTGCACTACATAGGGAATAGGGTGTTATGGGCTCTGGTAAAAAGTAGTGCACTACATAGGGAATAGGGTGCTATGGGCTCTGGTCAAAAGTAGTGCACTACATAGGGAATAGGGTGCTATGGGCTCTGGTCAAAAGTAGTGCACTACATAGGGAATAGGGTGCTATGGGCTCTGGTCAAAAGTAGTGCACTACATAGGGAATAGGGTGCTATGGGCTCTGGTCAAAAGTAGTGCACTACATAGGGAATAGGGTGCTATGGGCTCTGGTCAAAAGTAGTGCACTACATAGGGAATAGGGTGCTATGGGCTCTGGTCAAAAGTAGTGCACTACATAGGGAATAGGGTGCTATGGGCTCTGGTCTAAAGTAGTGCACTACATAGGGAATAGGGTGCCATTTAGGATGTAACCTGAGTTTGGGAAACCCTGGCTTAAGTAACTACTGTACTATGGTTTGGGTTAGGTTTAAGTATCATAGACCTCTCTCTCTCTCTTTTGTAACTTCTACAGTAAGTCCTGTAATAGGGAACATGGTTACAGACAGACATCTAACTGTATGACGCTCTGGATAAGAGCGTCTGCCAAATGACTCAAATGTAAATGTAAATGTAAAAAGAATGCTGGGGGTTTGGGGAAACATTCAAAGTAATCCATATCATCTGATATACAGTATTACCATAGGTGGTAGGCTATAAAACAGTCCATTGCTTTACTGACAAAGTTCTGCTTAGCAGCTGTAGTGAACTTTTACTTGTAGCCTGTGTATATGAAAGGCTATTCTGTATTCTGGGGGGGGGGGACTGACTAACAACATGACCATGTTAAGCCTAAAAAGGAATCCTCGACAAATCGGGGTCTGACCATGAGGCAAGCCTGGGCATTGTGTTAAAGGGGAGGTCCGAAAACCGACACTTTACTCTCCGGACAAAAACTGATTTAACAATGACTATGCTTATAATACACAGTAAAACGTTGACCAGTGGTAAAACATAAAGTCCTGGATGTATTGAATAAACAGCATTATTATGATATTTGATCGATGTCCAATGTTCCTGCATAGTCAGTATTTGTTGTATTTTGAGAAATCTTGAAGAGGTTGCTGATATTTTCAACCCTATCGATTTGAGTAGTCTACTGATCTACTGTAATTCAACTTCTGAAATAATGGCTCTACTCAATAAAACGGTCAATTGCCTGGGTCTGGGACATATTCATTTGTACATGACCTAACTCACGTTAACGGTCCCTACAGTTGAGTTGGTCTGCATAGTGACATTAAATGCGTAACTGTTAGGCCTATAAGCAACAATGTGACTGTATAAACTACAGATCAATCTACACCTCATATCTAAAGACAAATAACCTACTAATTTGATTATCACGAAGCCGTAAACGAGCAAGCAAGAGCATTGGAACATCAACCAGTTCTGCCTGCATTGACACAAGTAGCCTATACAAGTAGACGAAACAATTTACCATCACATAGGGAGTTCAGGCTCATCTCAATCAAAGTTTCGTCACCACTCTTTCCCGTTAGTCGACTCATGTCACTCATCTTGCCGAGCCCTTGCGGATCGCAGGTCGGCCCAGTGAAAAACAAGGAGGATCGGGTCTCTTTGGAGTCAGGACTCTGTCCGTCCAAGCCCACGCCTTAGGCTCCGGACTCACTTTGAGCGGTAAATGTACTGCTACCTTCCCAAGATGTATACTGTAAACTGCGCTCAAGAGACACCACCAGACCCCCAACGCCCCATGACAAAAAAAAAAAATCTCCTCATTAAAGGGGAGGACCCTGTCCGCACTGAGCTGGTTACGTTCAACGATTACAGACACACATGCATCGTTTGTAAATTATGTCTGAATGTTGGACTGTCCCCCTGGCTAAAAAACAAGAAAATGGTGCAGTCTGGTTTGCTTTATGTAAGGAATTTGAAATGATTTATACTTTTACTTTTATTTTTGATACTTAAGTGTATTTTACTAATTACATTTACTTTTGATACTTAAGTATATTTAAAACCAAATACTTTTAGACTTTTACTCAAGTAGTATTTTACTGGGTGACTTCACTTTTACTTGAGTCATTTTCTATTAAGTTATTTGTACTTTTACTCAAGTATGAACATTGAGTACCTTTCCACCACTGAAAAGGCTTGACATATAAACAAGTTTTAGCTTGATAAACTTTTACAAGTTCCTTAAATAGCTAAATACAAATGCCGCATGGAACAGCTCACAGCAATTTGCGCATAGAGCTCGCCAGATTGTAGTCCTAAAACCCAAAGATGAGTTACTTCTGCTTCGTTCAGCCATGGGGGAAAATTAATGGGGAAAGAAAAGGGTTTTGGGATAAATGGCAAAAAGAAGGTCTGAGTTTAACACAAGCTTTGGAGATCTTATACGTTTTGTTCTATGGGATAATATCAGTCAGTTAACATGACCTTTATGAATTATGAAGCCTTTGTGTGCTTTATGGGCTTTTTGTTATTGCATAATTTTTTTTTTTTTGAAATCACAAAAAGTGACGTTAGCTGGTGAAGATTATCTCATAGAATAAAATGTATAGTATCTCCTTAGCCTGTGTTTACCACAGACCTTACTTTCGGTGTTTATCCAAAACCCCTTTAAAAAAACGCACCATGGCGCAGTTATTGCCTACAACAAGACAACATTACTATTTCTCTCGATTAGGTCTGTTCTCTGTTACAGAACAAGCATGGGCACAGATAGAACAATCAGACAGATATTTCACCGGATGTATAAATGTGAAGCGTCCGATGGCGTTTCCAATCACTACCAAATATGGTAGTGAGACGAAGCACAGCTTCGGCTTTGGGAGAAGAAGGAATTAAAATGGATTTTTGGCCGACATTCTGCAAATGTTCTCATAGATTAAACATTTCATCTCAATACAGTTTTCAGTTCTCAAAAGTAGAATCTGTTACAAACAGAGTGGACTAAGTTTTGTAGACTTTACCCTTTGCCAACGTTTAAAAAAAAAAGGGGTTGTTTAGAAGCGCAAAGTCGAATAGAGTGATTGCACACGCGCGCTTCAAAGTAGGCGTTCCCTAACGGAAATATGCAAATATATGCTAGAATGCGCCAATAGGATCTCGCTAGCTCGTGCTTGGCTCTGCCCCCTCCTTGCTTGTTCTGCCCACTATGATTCATTTGCTCCCATTGGAAAGACAGGCAGTGGTCTATCCTGGGTTAGTTATAAAAATCTTCGGTATGGGTAACTGAAGCCCAATATGGCGACCAGTGTATGCGTGAGCGGGTGTGTCGAAAGGAGTGGGTGTATGGAAAGCGAATCAGCTAATTGGGCAGATTTGTTGCCACTCAAGACCGTTTTGCGTGACTGATTGGGCTGCACTAGGAGTCGATAGGACGCCACCAGTGCTCTTGTGTTGTGCCTGCCGACTTCCTACAGGGTATCATGGCTGTGTCTCTGGAGTGACTCTTTTAATGGACGTGTCAAGAGAAGTGGGAGGATTGTGAGCACTGATGGGAGGATCATGGGAGGATCAGGCGCTGGATGGTTTCTCTGTGATTCGTTAGGGTTTTGATTGAGCGGTGTTCCCGACCGTGTGTCACTTCCGGCCAGCCTGGGGACGAAGTTATCGTGTGAAACAAGACTGGGAGAGTTAAAAAGGCGCGATCTAATCTTGATAGAAACATACTGTGTCAGTTGGATGTTAACGAAACACAAATAACAAACACCTATCTTATAAACTAAATTAAAATAAAATTACTTTTATGTCACTTTTTACCTATACATATTAGATCTACAAGTCGTTATGGCGTCTGTTTAGCTATCATATGATGATAATACAATTGTGTTTTGTTAATAAGGCTTTTTATCATTACTGTTGTAGGTTATTATTAGGCACCAAACAGACTATACAGGTTTTTCATTTACCAGTAAATCTATATTTCCTTATTATAACTCATGGCTATCATCATAGTTTTTGGCTCAATAATCTACTCTTGTAGAATCTGGCAGCAAACCGGCTTAGAATGGGAACTTCTGGGCTCTCTCTGTATTGTATTGTCATTATTTTCAATAACAAGGCCAACAATAAAATCCATCAATATGTATCAATATATACATATCAATATGTCTCCTACCAGAAATCCTGTGCGTATCCACTGTAGAAAACATAACATAATAATATGTTATGTTGCCTATTATGAAAATACTAACCTAATGACTTGTAGCGTGTTAACATGCTCAAAATCAAGCTCTCAGTCATCTCTGAGAGTTTGAATATCGTGAATGGGGTTGTTGGGGCGGCAGGTAGCTTAGTGGTTAAGAGCGTTGTGCCAGTAACTGAAAGGTCCCTGGTTCTAAACCCCGAGCCGACTAGGTGAGAAATCTGTCTGTGCCCTTGAGCAAGGCACTTAACCCTAATTGCTCCTGTAAGTCGCTCTGGGTAAGAGTGTCTGCTAAATGACTAAAAATGTTTTTTTTTTTTTATGTGAAGAAAAATGTGGTCTTAATTGGCCACGTGTACTCTTAAATCTCAACCAGGCAGAGCCAGAAAAGGAATGGCCACTCCTCTCTAGGTTTTCCCCTAGGGCAAGGTTCCTGACCACTGTGCTTTGCTTGCACTTGGGGAGTTTAGGCTGGGTATCTGTATGTACTTAATGACAGCTCCTGATGTAAAAAGGCCTTTATATACTGAACAAAAACATAAACGTAACATGCAACAATTTCAAAGATTTTAATGAGTTACAGTTCATATAAGGAAATCAGTCAATTGAAATAAATAAATTAGGCCCTAATCTATGGATTTTACATCACAGATATGCAACTGTTGGTCACAGATACTGTACCTTAAACAAAAGGTAGGGACGTGGATCAGAAAACCAGTCAGTATCTGGTCTGACCAGCATTTGCCTCATGCAGCGCGACACATCTCCTTCGCATAGAGTTGATCAGGCTGTTGATTGTGGCCTGTGGAATGTTGTCCCACTCCTCTTCAATGGTTGCTGGATATGGGCGGGAACTGGAACACACTGGCGTACACGTCGATCCAGAGCATCCCAAACATGCTAAATGGGTGACATTTCTAGTGAGCATGCAGGCCATGGAAGCACTGGGATATTTTCAGCTTCCAGGAATTGTGTACAGATCCTTGTGACATGGGGCCGTGCATTATCATGCTGAAACATGAGGTGATGGGGGCGGATGAATGGCACGACAGTGTTGTGTGACAAAACTGCACATTTTAGAGTGGCCTTTTATCGCCCCCAGCACAAGGTCCACCTGTGTAATGATCATGCTGTTTAATCAGCTTCTTGATATGCCACACCTGTCATGTGGATGGATTATCTTTGGCAAAGGAGAAATGCTCACTAACAGGGATGTAAACAAATGTGTGCACAAAATCAGAGAGAAATAAGCTTTTTTGTGCGTATGGAAAATTTCGGGGATCTTTTATTTCAGCTCATGAAACATGGGACCAACACTTTACATGTTGCGTTGATATTTGAGTTCAGTATAAATAACCTACGATTGATTGAGAGGTTTGTCCACCACCTCATACACGTCAAGAACATGTTTATTTATTTATTTATTTCAAATCCATTGGTGACTACTCAAGCTGTGGTGTGGTGTTACATAAAGGGTAGATTCAGGTTTTGAGTCAAACCCAAGGTCATGCACTTATTCTACCAGACTGTTATAGAGACATTTCTATTATATGGCATTTTAGCCTGCTTTGTGAAATTGTCAGTTACTTTAAAATGACTGTCCAGAGACATCAATGAATATGATGGGTGTGAACAAACAATCATGGCACAGCCAATTAAAATAATCTCAGACCCTTCCTATGTTCCACCCAACCGACATGTGCAGTATATATATTTATTATATAAATCATATGATTTGGTGGGCTATATCTGTTAAGGACATGCAGTGCATTCGGAAATTATTCAGACCCCTTCCCTTTTCCCACATTTTGTTACGTTACAGCCTAAAATTGATCTAAAATTGATTAAATATTTATTTTTTGAATGCCAAGCGTCACATCTGGAGGAAAACCTGGCACCATCCCTACGGTGAAGCATGGTGGTGGTAGCATCATGCTGTGGGGATGTTTTTCAGCGGCAGGGATTGTCCGTAGAGCTCTGAGACAGGATTGTGTCGAGGCACAGATCAGGGGAAGGGTACCAAAAAAATGTCTGCAGCATTGAAGGTCCCCAAGAACACAGTGGCCTCTTAAATGGAAGAAGTTTGGAACCACCAAGACTCTTCCTAGAGCTGGCCGCCCGGCCAAACTGAGCAATCGGGGGAGAAGGGCCTTGGTCAGGGAGGTGACCAAGAACCCGATGGTCACTCTGACAGAGCTCCAGAGTTCCTCTGTGGAGATAGGAGAACATTCCAGAAGGACATCCATCTCTGCAGCACTCCACCAATCAGGCCGTTATGGTAGAGTGGCCAGACGGAAGCTACTCCTCAGTAAAAGGCACATGACAGCCCGCTTGGAGTTTGCCAAAAGGCACCTAAAGGACTCTCAGACCATGAGAAATAAGATTCTCTGGTCTGATGAAACCAAGATTGAACTCTTTGGCCTGAATGCCAAGCGTCACGTCTGGAGGAAACCTGTAATCGCTGCCAAAGGTTCTTCAACAAAGTACTGAGTAAAGGGTATGGGGTATTGTGTGTAGATTGATGAGGGGAAAAAACAATTAATCCATTTTAGAATGAGTGGCTGTAACATAACAAAATGTGGAAAAAGTCAAGGGGTCTGAATACTTTCCGAACGCACCGTATAACCAGGAGTCCCAAAGCAGTGCTTACAAATGTGTTTTATGTGTATGTTACCTGAGTGGGACGCTCAGTAGAGTGAGGAAGCGTGTGAGCTGAGAGACACCCAGACTTGACGGTGCCGTCATCACGGTGCCCTCTGATTCCTACGTGGCTCAGTGGGGTAGAGCGCTGTGCTTGTAACACAAGGCTTGTGAGTTTGACTCCCACGGGGGGACCAGTACAACGATGTATGCACTCGCTACTGTAAGTCGTTCCGGATAAGAGTGTCTTCTAAACTATTTACATTTAAAATGAGCAGGCTAGACATTAGAGTCAACGTTGAACTGAACCAAATAAGCAACAATTGTCTTTGTTTAACAGCATGCTGTTTTTGGGTTGCTGGACAAACAAAACTCCACAAATTCTGACAAACTCCAAGCATTGATTATGCAAGAATGGGCTGCCATCAGTCAGGATGTGGCCCAGAAGTTAATTGACAGCATGCCAGGGCGGATTGCAGAGGTCTTGAAAAAGAAGGGTCAACACTGCAAATATTGACTCTTTGCATAAACTTAATGTAATTGTCAATAAAAGCCTTTGACACTTATGGAATGCTTGTAATTATACTTCAGTATATCATAGTAACATCTGACAAAAATATCTCATAGCACTGAAGCAGCGAACTTTGTGAAGACCAATACTTGTGTCATTCTCAAAACGTTTGACCACGACTCTACGACTCAATGGGGCGGGCATGTACGGCAACAACACAGGGACACAGTACTACCAAGGATTTTATAACATTGTCCTATCTGTGGCACTACCGTCTGGCAATGGCTTGGGAATCAATTACCTAGCCAATATCAGAGTGACAGTCACAGTAAGCAGACACATACAACGCATGAAACAACAATGCATCCATCATCAACACTTTCAATAGCAAATAAACAATCATTAGTTTTATCATTGAAAATATACAATTATTTGTGTGAAACTAACAGTGAAATACGACTCAGACTCATCCTCTGGCTTAAAAACAGAAGTCCAAACTGCCGGTATGGTAGCTCAATGTACGGTAAGAAACAGAACAAAAACAACACCGCTCAATCGACACACCCACTCCTTTTCCACACGCCCACTACTTTCCTTTCGACACACCCACTCCTTTCCACACGCCCACTACTTTCCTTTCGACACACCCACTCCTTTCCACACGCCCACTACTTTCCTTTAGACACACCCACTCCTTTCCACACGCCCACTACTTTCCTTTCGACACACCCACTCCTTTCCACACGCCCACTACTTTCCTTTCGACACACCCACTCCTTTCCACACGCCCACTACTTTCCTTTCGACACACCCACTTGCCCATACTCTGGTCGCCATATTGGGATGCGGCTACACCCTGTAGGACCACCCTACACAAGTGTCCTTGCTATCCTAATGATCTGTGGGAGGTCCAAATTCTGCACCTCTGACGTCACCCCATTTGAAGATAAAAATGTAAAGCTGCAATATGCAACTTTTTGGGCAAACTTACCAAATTCACATAGAAATGTGAGTTATAGATCTGTCATTATTATTGAAAGCAAGTCTAAGAAGCGGTAGATCTGTTCTATGTGCAATATTTCTATGCTTCCCGTTCTTAAGTTTAATTTTTTGCTTCATTTACTTTTGGTCAGTACACCAGCTTCAAACAGCTGAAAATACAATTTTTTGGTTATGGAAAATATATTTCACAGCGGTTTAGATGGTACAATGATTCTCTACACTTGCTTGTTTTGTCACATAAACTGAAATTAGCCGAACTATTAGAATTTTAGCAACCAGGAAATGGAGGAGCGATTTCTGCATATTGCACCTTTAAAATGGTAAGGGTTAAGGTTAGGGTTACCTAAATGGTTATGGTTAATCGGTTGCCTATCCCCATAGATTATCCATTGTATTGACCAGATAATCTAGTGGCTGCTCTAACAAAAACAAAAAATCTTTAAGAAATTGAAGGCACAACGGTTTCCACTAGTTACCACAGCCACAAAGTCAAAATTGTCTATATCATAAAAATTCATGAAAACTAAAATGTGCTTTTTGGTTTTAATTTAAGGTTAGGGTTGGGCATAAGGTTAGCAGTGTGGTTAAGGTTAGGTTTAGGTTTAAAAACATTTTAAGAAGATCAATTGTAGAAATAGGCGGGGTTTATGACTTTGTGGCTGGGGTAACTAGGGATGACCAGGCACAACTCCGATATAAAGTGTTTTTTCTCAAAGTTTCGGGATGTCACGAGTCCTACTTATATCAGTACACTCGTAACAACCTAATCATTACACAACTTCTATTCGATCAAATAAGCTACACGTAGCAAATAAGCCATTCCATTTTCACACTCTCTCATTGCAGCGAAAAACAAACAAAGAACACCACCTGCTGGAGAAGACAGATTTTGAGCCCAGTTATCCCTCTGGCTTCTCCTCTTCGCTAATACCATCTGAATAACAGGAGAGGCTTGAATAGTAGGCAGCGGTCTTCCCTAACGTACATTTATGTCATTTAGCAGACGCTCTTATCCAGAGCGATTTACAGGAGCAATTAGGGTTAAGTGCCTTGCTTCAAGGGCACATCGACAGATTTTTCACCTAGTCGGCTCGGGGATTAGAACCAGCGACCTTTCGGCTACTGGCACAACGCTCTTAACCACTAAGCTACCTGCCACCACCTTAACCAAATACATTTAAACTCAGTTTTTCACAATTCCTGACATTTAATCCTAGTAAAAATTCCCTGTTTTAGGTCAGTTAGGATCACCACTTTATTTTAAGAATGTGAAATGTCAGAATAATAGCAGAGAGAATGATTTATTTCAGCTTTTATTTCTTTCATCACATTCCCAGTAGGTCAGAAGTTTACATACACTCAATTAGTATTTGGTAGCATTGCCTTTAAATTGTTTAACTTGGGTCAAACGTTTTGGGTAGCCTTCCACAAGCTTCCCACATTAAGTTGGGTGAATTTTGGTCCATTCCTCCTGACAGAGCTGGTGTAACTGAGTCAGGTTTGTAGGCCTCCTTGCTCGCACACACTTTTTCAGTTCTGCCCACAGAACTATAGGATTGAGGTCAGGGCTTTGTGATGGCCACTCCAATACCTTGACTTTGTTGTCCTTAAGCCATTTTGCCACAACTTTGGAAGTATGCTTGGGGTCATTGTCCATTTGGAAGACCCATTTGCGACCAAGTTTTAACTTCCTGACTGATGTCTTGAGATGTTGCTTCAATATATCCACATAATTTTCCTTCCTCACGATGCCATCTATTTTGTGAAGTGCACTAGTCCCTCCTGCAGCAAAGCACCCCCACAGCATGATGCTGCCACCCCCGTGCTTCACGGCTGGGTTGGTATTCTTTGGCTTGCAAGCCTTCCCCTTTTCCTCCAAACATAACGATGGTCATTATGGCCAAACAGTTCTATTTTTGTTTCATCAGACCAGAGGACATTTCTCCAAAAAGTATGATCTTTGTCCCCATGTGCAGTTGCAAACCGTAGTCTGGCTTTTTTATGGCGGTTTTGGAGCAGTGGCTTCTTCCTTGCTGAGCGGCCTTTCAGGTTATGTCGATATTGAACTCGTTTTTACTGTGGATATAGATACTTTTGTACCCGTTTCCTCCAGCATATTCACAAGGTCCTTTGCTGTTGTTCTGGGATTGATTTGCACTTTTCGCACCAAAGTACGTTCATCTCTAGGAGACAGAACGCGTCTCCTTCCCTGAGCGGTATGACGGCTGCGTGGTCCCATGGTGTTTATACTTGCGTACTATTGTTTGTACAGATGAACGTGGTACCTTCAGGCGTTTGGAAATTGCTCACAAGGATGAACCAGACTTGTGGAGGTCTACACATTTTTTTCTGAAAAATTACTTGTGTCATGCACAAAGTAGATGTCCTAACCGACTTGCCAAAAACTATAGTTTGTTAACAAGAAATTTGTGGAGTGGTTGAAAAACGAGTTTTAATGACTCCAACCTAAGTGTATGTAAACTTCCGACTTCAACTGTACATGTCCTGTTATAGTGCCACCGTGTGGTCGATCTTAATGTGCTTGCATTTGTTGAGTCTCGACAGTATTTGGAACATGTGTGTTAGCAGTTTTATTACAATACGAATACCCGTGACTGATTTATAGGCTTTTATGTGCGAGACCACGTCCACGTGAATGTTTTATATACTGTCAGAATGGCCTAGTTTTCCGTGACATTTTAGTGGCAGAAAGCATGGACAGGAATTGCTGACAGGAAGGCCCCACTCTCACACAAACACACGCTCCTGTAGGAGTTTCCTTTACACTCCCACATGGAGCACAAAGGAGAATGAACATTGAGAGAAAAAATTGACATAGAAAATAAGAAAAATAAGAAATTGGGAATGAATTAAAATAATAATAAAATGTTAAACGTTAAATATGTTTAATGTTAAAGGTTGACATAAGTAATATAGTAAAAGGGTTAAGGATGAGATGTTATTTTATTTTTTGGAGGATAAGGCTTTAAGGCCTGTAGGAGATTGATAGAGCAATGCACCTCTGTAGCTCAGCTGGTAGAGCACTGGTGCTTGTAACGCCAAGGTAGTGGGTTTGATCCCCAAGACCACCCATACACAAAAATATATGCACGCATGACTGTAAGTCGCTTTGGATAAAAGTGTCTGCTAAATGGCATATTATAAATGTTATAATGTTCAAATAATAGGATGATGATGTTGAATGTTTAAGATGTAACTGGGGAGCAATAAATAAAGTTAGAGTGAGATTAGAATTGAGTGAAATTTAGAATATTAAAGGTCGACTTGAAGGGAACAAGAAGTGTTAATATTTAAAACTAGAAGTGATAATGATGTTTAGCTCGAGGAATATTAAAGGTGTTAGCTTGACCTAGAGTAACCCCAGGTCAGACTAGTTAGGAGAGACCTAAAAGGAGGAGTCAGGTAACCATAGTGATACAGGGCTCGGACCCTTATGAGATGAGGCTCGTATCATTTGGTATTGGAGGCCGCATCATTCTTGTGGGGTTAGGGGGTTACTTGCGTCACGGCTCGCTTGAGCCTGGGGGTGGGGAGGAGCGGGTGCAAGATTTTGTAGAGGCAGTCAGCAAAACCACAAGTGTTAGTAGGCGAGGATTAATGACCACATGGCCGGTGCTAGGACCACAGATAGGTCAACATATTTTTTTTTTCAAGTCTCTTTGGGCTTGATAGAAGAACCTGCTGTCTGTTGAAGAAAAATGTTGCTGTAGCTTTTTAGCTCATATATATTTTGATTTTTTATGATACTTGGTTTTATTCTTAAAGTGTTAAAGTAAAGTTCTAGAAGGAATCCTTAAGGTTACCTTATTGATATAAGTTTTAAGTAGCTGTTAGAGTTTTGAAACACCAACTGAGGGACTGATCATCCTGAGGGGGGCGACAAAAGACTGTTTATAGTTGAAGGTAAGAGAGTTTTTCTTGTTATTAAATGCTTCTCAGAGAATTGTAACACAAATGTAATTGTTTGACAAAAAAAAATATGTGTTGGTAGTCTAGTAGGGGTTTAGATAAGGATCCTGAAGGTATTTAATCCATAGTACATTTTTGCTTATCATAATTGCTTGTGTGATTTATTGATTGATTGATTGAGCTGGGACTTTTTATGCCTGTTTCTGGAATTTTGAATAAACTTGCTTTATTGTTCTGAAACCCTGTGTCATCAAAAGAGTCATACAAGTGCATGTCGTTTTACTCAATAATCTCTGAGACTGACTTGATTGATTTGAGGATTTTTAGCATCTGGTTAGTTAGTCTATTGGGAACCTGAGTTGCTGGAATAAAATAACCTGAGACCGAACTATAGGTACTGAGTGAGTTGGTCGGAGTCGTAAGCGGGGTGTTTCTGGGCTAAGCCAACCCAGGAAATAGGGGCCCCTCATAGTGGGCTACGGGGGAAGCTCTGGCCTGGACGATCCTGAGAAGGCGCCAGGTGGAACGAGAGTGAGGCAGTAATGACACTAGGCTCTGAGGATAGCCCTTTACTGTAAGGCCCTTTATTGTAAGGCCCTTTACTGTAAGGCCCTTTATTGTAAGGCCCTTTATTGTAAGGCCCTTTATTGTAAGGCCCTTTACTGTAAGGCCCTTTACTGTAAGGCCCTTTATTGTAAGGCCCTTTACTGTAAGGCCCTTTATTGTAAGGCCCTTTACTGTAAGGCCCTTTATTGTAAGGACCTTTATTGTAAAGCCCTTTACTGTAAGGCCCTTTATTGTAAGGCCCTTTACTGTAAGGCCCTTTATTGTAAGGCCCTTTACTGTAAGGCCCTTTATTGTAAGGCCCTTTACTGTAAGGCCCTTTATTGTAAGGCCCTTTACTGTAAGGCCCTTTATTGTAAGGACCTTTACTGTAAGGCCCTTTACTGTAAGGCCCTTTACTGTAAGGCCCTTTACTGTAAGGCCCTTTATTGTAAGGCCCTTTACTGTAAGGCCCTTTACTGTAAGGCCCTTTACTGTAAGGCCCTTTACTGTAAGGCCCTTTATTGTAAGGCCCTTTACTGTTTTGTCTGAGGAACAGTACCTAGCTGTAGACTAGCTCAGTGGTAAGGCGAGGCGCCATCTATCGGATCTGGGGGGATTAATGACAAGGAATAACTGATTGCTATTGGGTAGGCAGGTTCGACTTGAGTTGTTAATCTTGCAGAGGTGATATTTTAGCTTTGACAATAATGAACAAAAATAAATGCAACGTGTAAAGTGTTGATCCCATGTTCCATGAGCTGAAATAAAAGATCCCAGAAATGTACAAAAAGCTTATTTCTCTCATTTTGTGCACACATTTGTTTACATTTGTGGTCCTCTGTAGCTCAGCTGGTAGAGCACGGCGCTTGTAACGCCAGGGTAGTGGGTTCGATCCCCGGGACCACCCATGCACAAAAAAAAAAAAAAAATAAATGTATGCACGCATGACTGTAAGTCACTTTGGATAAAAGCGTCTGCTAAATGGCATATTATTATTTTTTACATCCCTGTTAGAGAGCATTTCTCCTTTGCCAAGATAATCCATCCACCTGACAGGTGTGGCATATCAAGAAGCTGATTAAACAGCATGATCATTACACACAGGCACTTTGTGCTGGGGATAATAAAAGGCCACTTTAAAAATGTGCAACATTGTTTTAGAGAATTTGGCAGTACGTCTAATCGGCCTCACAACTTCAGACCACGTGCAACCAGCCCAGGACCTCCACATCCGGCTTCTTCACGTCTGAGACCAGCCACCCTGACAGCTGATGAAACTGAGGAGTATTTCTGTCTGTAATAAAGCCCTTTTGTGGGGAAAATGTCATTCTGATTGGCTGGGCCTGGCTCCCCAGTGGGTGGGCCCACCATGTGGCCAATTGGCATGGTTTTGCATGAGAGGGTGTGACCATCATGAACTTTACATCCTCCGAGGCCTTATTATTTCGCGGGAATTAGCATTTTTTTAAACCACATTTGCAGAATCTGTATAGTAATAAAAATGACTGAGAAGAAATACAATTTTCACTGAACCCCTAATGAACGCCAAAAAATACAGTAAGTTTTCACTAGCTTCACTGCTGAACCCCTAATGAACGCCAACAAATACAGTAAGGTTTCACTAGCTTCACTGCTGAACCCCTAATGAACGGCAACAAATACAGTAAGGTTTCACTAGCTTCGCTGCTGAACCCCTAATGAACAAGAAATAGACATGTTAAATTGAAGCAGGGATGTTTTAGTCCATAAGGGGTGGAATAAATGGAGGACAATGAGCCCGTTCGGAAGCTAGATGTGTAGGCCTTGGCCAAGATGTTTTAGTCCATAAGGGGTGGAATAAATGGAGGACAATGAGCCCGTTCGGAGGCTAGATGTGTAGGCCTTGGCCAAGCGACAGTGATAGGGCCTAGGCTATGTACTTATTTTAGGTTACTATGTTGCTTAGCAACATGAAAGTAAGAACAAATATTACAGGTCATCTCAACGGCCTAAACTAGCCTACAGATGTTTGCATGTGAAGTTACAGCAGTGTCTATATTTTATTGCTTTCAGCATACAGAACATCATTATGGCTCAGGGCAACTATAAACAAGCCCTCTCTGTTGATCTAGTGAGGTATTAAATATCCTCTTATAAACAAGCCCTCTGCTGATCTAGTGAGGTATTAAATATCCTCTTATAAACAAGCCCTCTGCTGATCTAGTGAGGTATTAAATATCCTCTTATAAACAAGCCCTCTGTTGATCTAGTGAGGTATTAAATATCCTCTTATAAACAAGCCCTCTGCTGATCTAGTGAGGTATTAAATATCCTCTTATAAACAAGCCCTCTCTGCTGATCTAGTGAGGTATTAAATATCCTCTTATAAACAAGCCCTCTCTGCTGATCTAGTGAGGTATTAAATATCCTCTTATAAACAAGCCCTCTGCTGATCTAGTGAGGTATTAAATATCCTCTTATAAACAAGCCCTCTCTGCTGATCTAGTGAGGTATTAAATATCCCCCTTATAAACAAGCCCTCTCTGCTGATCTAGTGAGGTATTAAATATCCCCCTTATAAACAAGCCCTCTCTGCTGATCTAGTGAGGTATTAAATATCCTCTTATAAACAAGCCCTCTCTGCTGATCTAGTGAGGTATTAAATATCCCCCTTATAAACAAGCCCTCTCTGCTGATCTAGTGAGGTATTAAATACCCCCCTTATAAACAAGCCCTCTGCTGATCTAGTGAGGTATTAAATATCCTCTTATAAACAAGCCCTCTGCTGATCTAGTGAGGTATTTAATATCCTCTTATAAACAAGCCCTCTCTGCTGATCTAGTGAGGTATTTAATATCCTCTTATAAACAAGCCCTCTCTGCTGATCTAGTGAGGTATTAAATATCCTCTTATAAACAAGCCCTCTCTGCTGATCTAGTGAGGTATTAAATATCCCCCTTATAAACAAGCCCTCTCTGCTGATCTAGTGAGGTATTAAATACCCCCCTTATAAACAAGCCCTCTGCTGATCTAGTGAGGTATTTAATATCCTCTTATAAACAAGCCCTCTGCTGATCTAGTGAGGTATTAAATATCCTCTTATAAACAAGCCCTCTCTGCTGATCTAGTGAGGTATTAAATATCCTCTTATAAACAAGCCCTCTCTGCTGATCTAGTGAGGTATTAAATATCCTCTTATAAACAAGCCCTCTCTGCTGATCTAGTGAGGTATTAAATATCCTCTTATAAACAAGCCCTCTGCTGATCTAGTGAGGTATTAAATATCCCCCTTATAAACAAGCCCTCTCTGCTGATCTAGTGAGGTATTTAATATCCTCTTATAAACAAGCCCTCTGCTGATCTAGTGAGGTATTAAATATCCTCTTATAAACAAGCCCTCTCTGCTGATCTAGTGAGGTATTAAATATCCTCTTATAAACAAGCCCTCTCTGCTGATCTAGTGAGGTATTAAATATCCCCCTTATAAACAAGCCCTCTGCTGATCTAGTGAGGTATTAAATATCCTCTTATAAACATGCCCTCTGCTGATCTAGTGAGGTATTAAATATCCTCTTATAAACAAGCCCTCTCTGCTGATCTAGTGAGGTATTAAATATCCTCTTATAAACAAGCCCTCTCTGCTGATCTAGTGAGGTATTTAATATCCTCTTATAAACAAGCCCTCTCTGCCTTGAGAGAGAGCTTCCCCTCAATCCAAATCCAACACACACACACACACACACACACACACACACACACACACACACACACACACACACACACGGCTCTCTCCCCCTCAATCCAGAAACATGTGTCCGTCTGCTCTTTCCCAGCCACATCTCCGTTACGTTGCTCCCGTCCCATCTTTGTCAAACCAATACCAGTTGGCCCCCCAGCACCCTTCAACTGTCTGCCTGGTCCCTTTCCTGTGTAATTATCCTCTCCCTCCTCTCTGGGCTACAACATGCAGAGAATAGAGCTGCTTCGTCTTACAGCCTCTCCTCTCCCTATCCGTCTTGTCATGTGGAGGTTGTGTGTGTGTGTGACTGTGTGTGTGTGTGTGTGTGTGTGTGTGACTGTGTGTTTGACTGTGTGTGTGTGTGTGTGTGTGACTGTGTGTGTGTGACTGTGTGACTGTGTGTGTGTGTGTGTGTGGGGGGTACCTCTACAGATACTGGACTGGATTTAGGAGGGGGGGGGGCTTGTGAAGTCCAAATGAATGGTGAGGGCTGTAGACATACGTCTTCTCGTCTGTAATAACAGGGCATTGGGTGGTCCCACTTGGACCCCGTTTGGGATTAAAGAGGGTCGACGAGGAGATACCGCTTCATAGTGTACATACACATGTATGCCTTCTGATTAGGTAGACGTCTAGGTTCAAAGACAGTCTCCAGAAGAACATGTAGTCCAGGAAATTGGGCCGATGTCATATAACCGTAACATATAGTGCATGTAGCAATCTTAATAGTACTATATCTTGTCAAGAGATTTAGATCTCTTAGTTTCACAGCTAAAGTATTAGGCCGACAGTCACAGGGACCCTGGTTTGAGTCGTGGTAGTGGGGGTTTACCTCCTAATGCGGCACATTGGTGTCAGGGCCAATGAAAGCGCCCCTAATTCGCCATGATAAAATAATCTTTGATTTTTGGGGGAGGTTAAATATTTAGAGCAGTTGTTATCATTGAATGAAATAATCGACTCAGATAATTGCTAAAAATTGCTGTAAAACATATTTATGCTGAACAAAAATATGAACGCAACATGCAACAATTTCAAAGATTTTGTATGAGTTACAGTTCATTTAAGGAAATCAGTCAATTGAAATAAATTCATTAGGCCCTAATCTATGGATTTCACATGACTGGACAGGGGCCCACTCACTGGGGAGCCAGGCCTAGCCAATCAGAATGAGTTTTCCCCCACAAAATGGCTTTATTACAGACAGAAATAGTCCTCAACACCCCCCCCACCCCCCCTCAGACGATCCCACAGGTGAAGAAGCCGGATGTGGAGGTCCTGGGCTGGCGCGGTTACACGTGGTCTGCGGTTGTGGACGTACTGCCAAATTCTCTAAAACTACGTTGGATGCAGCTTATGGTAGAGAAATTAACATTACATTATCTGGCAACAGCTCTGGTGGACATTCATGCAGTCAGCATGCCAATTGCAAGCTCCCTCAAATTTGAGACTTTGTGTTGTGTGACAAAACCACACATTTTAAAGTGGCCTTTTACTGTCCCCAGCACAAGGTGCACCTGTGTAATGATCATGCTGTTTAATCAGCTTCT
The DNA here is from genome assembly GCA_031479575.1 of Coregonus ussuriensis. Lineage (NCBI taxonomy): Eukaryota > Metazoa > Chordata > Actinopteri > Salmoniformes > Salmonidae > Coregonus > Coregonus ussuriensis. The sequence goes on along the minus strand of CM062498.1, from coordinate 11,632,307 downwards.
TGATATGCCACACCTGTCAGGTTGATGGATTATCTTGGCAAAGGAGAAATGCTCACTAACAGGGATGTAAACAAATTTGTGGAATATGGAACATTCCTGCGATTTTTTTTTTTTCAGATCATGAAACATAGGACCAACACTTTACATGTTGCGTTTATATTTTTGTTCAGTGTATTTCAGCGTCTTGTTACCTGGCACCTGCGCTGCCTATGTGCGGTCCTTTAAAATGTGTACTCTGCCGCCACCTGTTGGATAGTAGTAGGTACTTTACACAATCATCCTGAGATTTCCAATTTCTTGATGCCCAGATTGAATAACTATCAAACGAATTATTTACACATAATAATGCAAACTCCGTTTAACCAATCAAGTAGTATGCTAGCCTATATTTCTGCTGTTACTCCCAACCCACAACCCATCCGGATTCCAAAAGTCCCCAGCAGGCCAAGAAAGCAACAATGCAGTTAGTGACATCACCGGGCAACAGGTAAAGTCGCTTTTACATTCCTGAGGGTGAGAAACAAATGCGGTGTTTTGAATTCAGCAGAAGTGGTTTGTCAGGTGCACCGAATGCTATTTTTGTTACGTGCAAATGTCGAGTTGAAAAATAATCCTCCTTTGAACGCGCTGTGTGGTTTGGTCGTTGGAGACCTACAGCGGAGAGAACTCTCTCTGTTGGATTGAACAGCTGTCATGTCGCGGCACAGGAGACAGGTAGATAAAACTATTGTTCTTATAGGAATCCACCTGCCTATCAACAGGATGTTTGAGTATCGGTTTAGCCTACTTATTTATTAACTATACACGAACAAATAATCGTCATACGTTTTTATTCATTGCTAATTGGGTATGCATTTGCTGTGGTCTTTCACATTGGTGGGTAATTAATTGATTCATTTCGTAGCCGTTTCATGGATTGGAAGAAATAGATGAATGGGCAGTTGAATATGATGCTGTGATTTACCTTAATTGCATAGGCTACGTTTTCAAATATTGCATAATTCCACTTTTTATTTGCATAGCATACCCAGGCTTAGGCTAACACATTGACATAGGTGGCCCCTGCTCTTTCTCTCAACGTGCCACAATACACATGGTCATATACAGTTGAAGTCGGAAGTTTACATACATCTTAGCCAAACTCAGTTTTTCCCCAATTCCTGACATTTAATCCTAGTAAAAATTGCCTGTTTTAGGTCAGTTAGGATCACCACTTTATTTTAAGAATGTGAAATGTCAGAAGTAGAGAGAATGATTTCTTTCAGCTTTTATTTATTTCATTACATTCCCAGTGGGTCAGAAGTTTACATACACTACAAGTTTACATGTAGTCCCATGTAGCTCAGTTGGTAGAGCATGGCGCTTGCAACGCCAGGGTTGTGGGTTCGTTTCCCACAGGGGGCCAGTATGAAAATGTATGCACTCACTAACTGTAAGTCGCTCTGGATAAGAGCGTCTGCTAAATGACTAAAATTATTATTTTTTTGGTAGCATTGCATTAAATTGTTTAACTTGGGTCAAAGGTTTCGGGTAGCCTTCCACAAGTTTCCCTCAATAAGTTGGGTGAATTTTGGCCCATTCCTCCTGACAGAGCTGGTGTAACTAGTTTGGGAACCGCAAGTCTAATTGCTGTCTTGGAGTCATCTAATTAAAGAAGATGAAGAAGATGATGTGCATACTCACCGTGCTGTGTGGTCCTGTGTTCTCATCATGTTTCAGGCCAGCATCGAACTCCTGGAGCTGATGGGAGTGGTGAAGGAAAACGGGCACCCTTCCGATAGTCCTGAGACATCACCACTACTTCCCACAGTGGTAAGAGATGACTGATGAAACACAGGCCTGTTTCACTGGGTTACTGTATGGAACCCAGCTTTACAGTGCATTGCTGGTTGTTGTATATACTCTATCGACAGTATACAGTGCATTCGGAAAGTATTCAGACCCCTTGACTTTTTCCACATTCTGTTACGTTACAGCCTTATTCTAAAATTGATAAAATTGTTTTTTTTTTCTCCCCCTCATCATTCTACCCACAATACCCCATAAAGCAAAAACGGGTTTTTAGAAATGTTAGCAAATGTATTAAGAATAAAAATAATGAAATATTACATTTACATAAGTATTCAGATCCTTTACTCAGTACTTTGTTGAAGCACCTTTGGTATTCTTCGGTATGACGCTACAAGCTTGGCACATCTGTATTTGGGGAGTTTCTCCCATTCTTCTCTGCAGATCCTCTCAAGCTCTCTCAGGTTGGATGAGGAGCGTCACTGCACAGCTATTTTCAGGTCTCTCCAGAGATTTTTGATCGGGGTTCAAGTCTGGGCTCTGGCTGGGCTACTCAAGGACATTCAGAGACTTGTCTCGAAGCCACTCCTGCGTTGTCTTGGCTGTGTGCTTAGGGTTGTTGTCCTGTTGGAAGGTGAACAGTCACCCAAGTCTGAGGTCCTGAGCACTCTGGAGAAGGTTTTTTATCAGGGATCACTCTGTACTTTGCTCCGTTCATCTTTGCCTCGATCCTGACTAGTCTTCCAGTCCCTGCCGCTGAAAAACATCCCCACAGGATGATGCTGCCACCACCATGCTTCACCGTAGGGATGGTGCCAGGTTTTCTCCAGACGTGACATTTGGCATTCAAACCAAAGAGTTCAGTCTTGGTTTCATCAGACCAGAGAATCTTGTTTCTCATGGTCTGAGAGTCCTTTAGGTGCCTTTTGGCAAACTCCAAGCAGGCTATCATAAAGGCCTGATTGGTGGAGTGCTGCAGAGATGGTTGCCCTTATGGAAGGTTCTCCCATCTCCACAGAGGAACTCTGGAGCTCTGTCAGAGTGACCATCGGGTCCTTGGAAACCTCCCTGTCCAAGGCCCTTCTCCCCTGATTGCTCAGTTTGGCCGGACGGCCAGCTCTAGGAAGAGTCTTGGTGGTTCCAAACTTCTTCCATTTAAGAATGATGGAGGCCACTGTGTTCTTGGGGACCTTCAATGCTGCAGACATTTTTTGGTACCCCTCCCCAGATGTGTGCCTCGACACAATCCTGTCTCAGAGCTCTATGGACAATTCCTTCAACCTCATTGCTTGGTTTTTGCTCTGACATGCACTGTCAACTGTGGGACCTTATATAGACAGGTGTGTGCCTTTCCAATCACGTTCAGTCAATTGAATATACCACAGGTGGACTCCAATCAAGTTGTAGAAACATTTCAAGGATGATCAATGGAAACAGGATGCACCTGAGCTCAATTTCGAGTCTCATAGCAAAGGGTCTGAAATCTTATGTAAATGTCATATTTCAGTTTTTTTTATTTTTATATACATTTGCTAAAATTTCGAAAAAACCTGTTTAGAATAAGGCTGTAACGTAACAAAAACGTGGAAAAAGGGAAGGGGTCTGAATACTTTCCGAATGCGCTGCATGTAATCATCATGTCACAGATTCAGTTGTTGTTATGTTTAGTACTAGATCTATCAAATCACTGAAGTCTACACTATCTTGTTCATCCTTCCTCCTCAGCATACTCCACTATCGTACGACTATGTCCTGGTCGCTAAGACAGTGGATGATCCGGAGAAAGATACCTTCAAGATGCAAGAGGCCTTCATCGAGAAACTAAAGATGAAGAACTTGAAGATAACAGTGAGTTATGTTACCAATTTAACAAGCTGTAGAGTTATATTACCAGTTTTAACAAGCTGTAGAGTTATGTTACCAGTTTTAACAAGCTGTAGAGTTATGTTACCAGTTTTAACAAGCTGTAGAGTTATATTACCAGTTTTAACAAGCTGTAGAGTTATGTTACCAGTTTAACAAGCTGTAGAGTTATATTACCAGTTTTAACAAGCTGTAGAGTTATATTACCAGTTTTAACAAGCTGTAGAGTTATATTACCAGTTTTAACAAGCTGTAGAGTTATGTTACCAGTTTAACAAGCTGTAGATAGATACCTTCAAGATGCAAGAGGCCTTCATCGAGAAACTAAAGATGAAGAACTTGAAGATAACAGTGAGTTATGTTACCAGTTTAACAAGCTGTAGAGTTATATTACCAGTTTTAACAAGCTGTAGAGTTATATTACCAGTTTTAACAAGCTGTAGAGTTATATTACCAGTTTTAACAAGCTGTAGAGTTATATTACCAGTTTTAACAAGCTGTAGAGTTATATTACCAGTTTTAACAAGCTGTAGAGTTATATTACCAGTTTTAACAAGCTGTCGAGTTATGTTACCAGTTTAACAAGCTGTAGAGTTATATTACCAGTTTTAACAAGCTGTCGAGTTATGTTACCAGTTTAACAAGCTGTAGAGTTATATTACCAGTTTTAACAAGCTGTCGAGTTATGTTACCAGTTTAACAAGCTGTAGAGTTATATTACCAGTTTTAACAAGCTGTCGAGTTATGTTACCAGTTTAACAAGCTGTAGAGTTATATTACCTGTTTTAACAAGCTGTCGAGTTATATTAACAGTTTTAACAAGCTGTCGAGTTATGTTACCAGTTTAACAAGGTGTAGAGTTATATGACCAGTTTAACAAGCTGTAGAGTTATGTTACCAGTTTTAACAAGCTGTCGAGTTATGTTACCAGTTTAACAAGGTGTAGAGTTATATGACCAGTTTAACAAGGTGTAGAGTTATATTACCAGTTTAACAAGCTGTAGGCCCTTTCACACTGCATGTTCTTAGCCCAAGGCTAGTTTAGCCTCCTTTTGTTGTTCTTGTAAAATACATATTATCTTTATTAGAGGGTTTTAAAACCAAACGTAAGTATAATCATGTCTCTGTGGGCTTGAAACTAAGATGAGTTTACCTGCTCAGGATTTCAAAGTCTATTGTCATAGCTTTGTTACAAGGCATTATATAGGCTAAGGCCTCTATTTTAACAAATCTAACACACTGGTCAATCTAAGCACAGTGGGTAGCGCTAGGTTCAGGGGTGTGTCTGAAATATTTTCGCTATTTTCACTATCACAATTATCGTGGGGCACTTGCTTAGCGTTGGCGCGAAAGGGCCGTGTTTTGATGAATAAACAAGTTGTGGGTGTGTCGAGGCTTGGCCCCTCACTGGCCAATCAGAACGTGCTCCATTGGTGAAATATGTGGTTGCTTCAAGTTGAGTATTTATTATTATGTAATTGATGTATTACATTGGAATCAACTCAAATTCCAATCTTAGTCAGTTATAGTTTGTTAAATGGCTTACAGAAACGAAATAACAAAATGACCTATCTTTGATAAAATACGTTAACTTGAACCCATTTGCAGTCCACATATTTCTAACTAATTGCATGGCTTCAGTAGCATTCACACTGATATAGGGGCTAGGCCTACTGTAAATTATATTATGGCTGAGCATGGACATGCCAAACATTGTCAATAAGCAAGACTAAATTCATTATTGATAAGGCCTAAAAAGATAACAAATTCTAAACAAAACGAAACAACTAGTTTAAAATAAGCTATGTCACACTTACAGGCGCCATCATTTCTCTCCTTGGGCATATAATATTAAAACAATGCAGACTAGGGAGGGTTTTACGCACGTCCAAACTTTTCACAGTAGCTGGACAAAGATCCAATATAAAGAGTAAGGGAGAACGTCCTCTCACCGTTATACTGTTTTATGAACATAATCGAAACCATCTTACAGATCAGATCGCATTCAAACATCTGCAGAAGTTGCAATGCATGCTCGCCACAGACGTTGTAACCATAAAAGCAGGAAGGTGAATCCTTCTAATAACGTTGCTTGTTTTTTTCGAATGATTTTACTACAACCAATCCAGGATAAAAAAGACATGCATTGTTGTTGAACCAGCCTTCATTATAGTAGACCTGAGGGAGGGGCTTGTTGTTGAACCAGTCTTCATTATAGTAGACCTGAGGGAGGGGCTTGGTTGTTGAACCAGCCTTCATTATAGTAGACCTGAGGGAGGGCTTGGGTTGTTGTTGAACCAGCCTTCATTATAGTAGACCTGAGGGAGGGCTTGGGTTGTTGTTGAACCAGCCTTCATTATAGTAGACCTGAGGGAGGGGCTTGGTTGTGTTGAACCAGTCTTCATTATAGTAGACCTGAGGGAGGGCTTGGTTGTTGTTGAACCAGCCTTCATTATAGTAGACCTGAGGGAGGGGCTTGGTTGTTGTTGAACCAGTCTTCATTATAGTAGACCTGAGGGAGGGCTTGTTGTTGAACCAGCCTTCATTATAGTAGACCTGAGGGAGGGGCTTGTTGTTGAACCAGTCTTCATTATAGTAGACCTGAGGGAGGGGCTTGTTGTTGAACCAGTCTTCATTATAGTAGACCTGAGGGAGGGCTTGGGTTGTTGTTGAACCAGCCTTCATTATAGTAGACCTGAGGGAGGGCTTGGGTTGTTGTTGAACCAGCCTTCATTATAGTAGACCTGAGGGAGGGCTTGGGTTGTTGTTGAACCAGCCTTCATTATAGTAGACCTGAGGGAGGGCTTGTTGTTGAACCAGCCTTCATTATAGTAGACCTGAGGGAGGGCTTGGGTTGTTGTTGAACCAGCCTTCATTATAGTAGACCTGAGGGAGGGCTTGTTGTTGAACCAGTCTTCATTATAGTAGACCTGAGGGAGGGCTTGGGTTGTTGTTGAACCAGTCTTCATTATAGTAGACCTGAGGGAGGGCTTGGGTTGTTGTTGAACCAGCCTTCATTATAGTAGACCTGAGGGAGGGCTTGGGTTGTTGTTGAACCAGCCTTCATTATAGTAGACCTGAGGGAGGGCTTGGGTTGGTGTTGAACCAGCCTTCATTATAGTAGGCCTGAGGGAGGGCTTGGGTTGTTGTTGAACCAGCCTTCATTATAGTAGACCTGAGGGAGGGGCTTGTTGTTGAACCAGTCTTCATTATAGTAGACCTGAGGGAGGGCTTGGGTTGTTGTTGAACCAGCCTTCATTATAGTAGACCTGAGGGAGGGTTTGTTGTTGAACCAGTCTTCATTATAGTAGACCTGAGGGAGGGCTTGGGTTGTTGTTGAACCAGCCTTCATTATAGTAGACCTGAGGGAGGGTTTGTTGTTGAACCAGTCTTCATTATAGTAGACCTGAGGGAGGGCTTGTTGTTGAACCAGCCTTCATTATAGTAGACCTGAGGGGTTTTGAACATATGAAACTGAAAACAAGCAATTGTTACAGGTTACAGATAACTTCTAAATACGAGGTTCACTGGTATTCGCCGAGGTTCTCATCTCTCGTTTCATGATGGCCATGGAAACAGCCTACCTCATGGAGAGGGTTTTACGCACGTCCAAAACGGGACCTGCTTGGCTAAAATAATGTGGGCCTGCCTACAATACATAGATAAAAAGGGAATGTCAGCTCACTGTTTTACTCCTCTCAAACTTGATATTTTAGTAAAGCTTTGGTGATAAATATTTATTTCCAAGCGGTCTCAGCAGCCAAACCGTTTATCGACAGTCTTGACTACTTCGCGATTGCATTGAGCAGGACAAAAAAAAAAAGCCTTAATTGAGAGGAGGGGAGGCTATGCTTGGTTTTTAACCAAATAAAATGAAATGGGGAAAAAGTATACAGGCACCAAAAGCACATTAGGCTACTCTTGTTCCATGTGTATATGGGCAGTGCGCGTCACGGCTGGATAGGCTGCGTTTTCGCTGTCAAAATTCATGACGTAACCTACTGCGTTACAGCTAAAACCAAATATCCATATCAGCGGTACCTGAAATTAGCACTTTGGATCATGTTTCTAAGGACACACCTAAAATATTTCCACCCATACCATCTGAGCACAAGCAAAGTAAATTGCCAAACCTGGCGTTTAGTTTTTACATGACGAAATTGAAAACGAACCTGTGTTTAACATTAGCGCCAGCCGAAAACAGAGCCCTCATACATGCTATACAAGTACTAAAGCATTATACCTGCAGCATTTAAGTAGTAGTTTAACAAGTACTAAATAATTATACCTGCAGCATTTAAGTATTAGTTTAACAAGTACTAAATAATTTTACATGCAGGATTTAAGTAGTAGTTTAATAAGTACTAAAACATTATACCTGCAGGATTTAAGTAGTAGTTTAACAAGTACTAAATAATTATACCTGCAGGATTTAAGTAGTAGTTTAACAAGTACTAAAGCATTATACCTGCAGGATCTAAGTAGTACTTTAACAAGTACTACCCAATTGTGCTATCTCTAGATGAGTTTGACAAAAAAATACTGTAATTGTATTGTTTGTATTTCTGTGTTATTAATATTGCTTGTATTTCTGTGTTAATAATATTGAGTTTGACAAAAAAAATACTCTAATAATATTGCTTGTATTTCTGTGTTATTAATATTGCTTGTATTTCTGTGTTATTAATATTGCTTGTATTTCTGTGTTATTAATATTGCTTGTATTTCTGGTGTTAGAAAATTGTAGACGACACTGTGGTCTTTTATGGGATCCAAGCCCCAAAGGAAGTCTTTGAGAAGTACATGTATCTACTGAAGGTGTCTGATGCCTGCAACTGGAGCAAACAGCAAGGAACTGTCCCTCTTTCCACCAGGTAAGGCATGCACACACATTTTTACATTTTTCATACATAACCCCCCCCCCCCCCCCCGTGGGAAACAAACCCACAACCCCCCTGGCGTTGCAAGCGCCATGCTCTACCAACTGAGCTACAGGGGACACGCATGCAGAGACACACACACTCTCACGGTCTGATGACTCAACGTATTAGCATGACAAACATTCTAAAAAGGAATCATCCCATGTACATAAACAGATACTCAGTCTTGTCAGCCATCTTTAAAATATCTTCTTTATTTCAGGATCCGGATTGTTCACTATATGCTGAATCATGTCTTCCTCGATACAGGAGGTGAGTAGTGCTCTTCCCTCACCCACGCCAATCCTCCCTCTCTCTCTCTCTCTCTCTCTCTCTCTCTATCTCTATCTCTATCTCTATCTCTATCTCTATCTCTATCTCTATCTCTATCTCTCTTTCTCACACGTTACACTGGACCCTTCCTAATGTTCCCCTCCTCCTTCTCATCTGTCCATTCTTACAGAGAATCTGTGGGAACTCATGAAGAAGAAAGTGTTTGAAGCAAAGTTCTGCCTGCACGAGGTAAAGACAGTAGTCTGCTGCTCTGGTCAAAAGTAGTGCACAATGTAGGGAATAGGGTGCCATTTGGGATACAACCTGTGTCTCTATGGTGTGTGTGGATCTCTTCCTGACGCTGAACAGCATGGTTCAGGTAGACAGTAGACACACCCATGAGAAAATGGGGTCATGTAGTGTCCATAGATAGAAAAGTACCTGGATTTACTGCCAGAATGAGAGTCCATTTATATGAAATGGTATGTACTGTAGTATAGCATTGTATAACAGAGTTTAATCAAAGGGTATGATAAGTAAATAGACAATGTGCCTGGCTGGCAGTGAAATGTTTATACAGTATCTTTCATTACAAATGTCATCCCGTGTCCCATTTTACCTTTACCTTTACGTCATTTAGCAGACGCTCTTAGTAGATGCGAGCGGAGGAGCACACAGACAACTTATTGTGAAAAGGGAAAGCATACCTGTGAGGGAGAGTCTACCCTACACCCTGTACCCTACACCCTGTACCCTACACCCTGTACCCTACACCCTATTCCCTATACCCTGTACACTACACCCTATACCCTACACCATATACCCTATACCATATACCCTACACCCTGTACCCTACACCCTGTACCCTACACCCTATACCCTACACCCTATTCCCTATACCCTATACCCTATACCCTATACCCTGTACCCTACACCCTATACCATATACCCTATACCCTGTACCCTACACCCTATACCCTGTACCCTATTCCCTGTACCCTACACCCTATACCCTGTACCCTATTCCCTACACCCTATTCCCTATACCCTATACCCTATACCCTATACCCTTTACCCTACACCCTATTCCCTGTACCCTATTCCCTATTCCCTTTACCCTACACCCTATACCCTATTCCCTCTACCCTATTCCCTGTACCCTACACCCTATACCCTTTACCCTATTCCCTACACCCTATGCCCTATACCCTAAACCCTATACCCTGTACCCTAAACCCTATACCCTGTACCCTACACCCTATTCCCTGTACCCTACACCCTATATAGTGTCTCTGGTCAATATAGGGAATAGGGTGCCATTTTGGATGCACACTACACACTACCCAAGTGTCTGGGTTTATCTGATTGAAAATACGTTTCTGTGTCAAGGTGATGTGAGTGAATGGCTGCCGTAAAGACTCCTAAAGGTCAAAGTGATGTGAGTGAATGGCTACCGTAAAGACTCCTAAAGGTCAAAGTGAGTGAATGGCTGCCGTAAAGACTCCTAAAGGTCAAAGTGATGTGAGTGAATGGCTGCCGTAAAGACTCCTAAAGGTCAAAGCGATGTGAGTGAATGGCTGCCGTAAAGACTCCTAAAGGTCAAAGTGATGTGAGTGAATGGCTGCCGTAAAGACTCCTAAAGGTCAAAGCGATGTGAGTGAATGGCTGCCGTAAAGACTCCTAAAGGTCAAAGCGATGTGAGTGAATGGCTGCCGTAAAGACTCCTAAAGGTCAAAGCGATGTGAGTGAATGGCTGCCGTAAAGACTCCTAAAGGTCAAAGCGATGTCATTGTTTTCCTCTGTTTCTCTGAGAGACTACTGAGCCACCCTCAGAGTTAAACATAGTGAGGTGATTATTTTCTGTCTGACGGCACCTCCTCTGTTCTTGTTAACTGACATTTGCATGAATGCGTGCACGCACACACACTCAACACACACACACTCACACACACACACACACTCACACACACACACACTGAGTATCTGTTTGTCCAAGTGATGATTCATTTTTGAAGATGTTAAAACATTTCTCATGCTAATACATTGAGTCATCTGTGTGTTTTGTGTGTGTGTGTGTGTGTGTGTGTGTGTGTGTGTGTGTATGTATGCTCCAGTCCCTGACTCTGTGCTTGTGCTTTCAGAGGAAGAATCAGAAGGAACTGAGGAAGAGTTGGGCCAGATGGACTGCCTGTCTCCAGGGCCAACCCATCAGTGATGTTAGGTTAGTTAGGATCACCACCCGTGTTTCTGCCTGTCTCCAGGGCCAACCCATCAGTGATAGGTTAGTTAGGCTCACCACCCGTGTTTCTGCCTGTCTCCAGGGCCAACCCATCAGTGATGTTAGGTTAGTTAGGATCACCACCCGTGTTTCTGCCTGTCTCCAGGGCCAACCCATCAGTGATAGGTTAGTTAGGCTCACCACCCGTGTTGTTGCCTGTCTCCAGGGCCAACCCATCAGGGATGTTAGGTTAGTTAGGCTCACCACCCGTGTTTCTGCCTGTCTCCAGGGCCAACCCATCAGTGATAGGTTAGTTAGGCTCACCACCCGTGTTTCTGCCTGTCTCCAGGGCCAACCCATCAGGGATGTTAGGTTAGTTAGGCCTACCACCCGTGTTTCTGCCTGTCTCCAGGGCCAACCCATCAGTGATAGGTTAGTTAGGCTCAACACCCGTGTTTCTGCCTGTCTCCAGGGCCAACCCATCAGTGATGTTAGGTTAGTTAGGCTTACCACCCGTGTTTCTGCCTGTCTCCAGGGCCAACCCATCAGGGATGTTAGGTTAGTTAGGCTTACCACCCGTGTTTCTGCCTGTCTCCAGGGCCAACCCATCAATGATAGGTTAGTTAGGCTCACCACCCGTGTTGTTGCCTGTCTCCAGGGCCAACCCATCAGGGATGTTAGGTTAGTTAGGCTCACCACCCGTGTTTCTGCCTGTCTCCAGGGCCAACCCATCAGTGATAGGTTAGTTAGGCTCACCACCCGTGTTTCTGCCTGTCTCCAGGGCCAACCCATCAGGGATGTTAGGTTAGTTAGGCCTACCACCCGTGTTTCTGCCTGTCTCCAGGGCCAACCCATCAGGGATGTTAGGTTAGTTAGGCTCAACACCCGTGTTTCTGCCTGTCTCCAGGGCCAACCCATCAGTGATGTTAGGTTAGTTAGGCTCACCACCCGTGTTTCTGCCTGTCTCCAGGGCCAACCCATCAGTGATGTTAGGTTAGTTAGGCCTACCACCCGTGTTTCTGCCTGTCTCCAGGGCCAACCCATCAGGGATGTTAGGTTAGTTAGGATCACCACCCGTGTTTCTGCCTGTCTCCAGGGCCAACCCATCAGGGATGTTAGGTTAGTTAGGCCCACCACCCGTGTTCTGCCTGTCTCCAGGGCCAACCCATCAGTGATAGGTTAGTTAGTTCCACCACCCGTGTTTCTGCCTGTCTCCAGGGCCAACCCATCAGTGATAGGTTAGTTAGGCCCACCACCGTGTTCTGCCTGTCTCCAGGGCCAACCCATCAGTGATAGGTTAGTTAGGCTCACCACCCATGTTGTTGCCTGTCTCCAGGGCCAACCCATCAGGGATGTTAGGTTAGTTAGGCTCACCACCCATGTTGTTGCCTTACTCCAGGGCCAACCCATCAGGGATGTTAGGTTAGTTAGGCTCACCACCCGTGTTTCTGCCTGTCTCCAGGGCCAACCCATCAGGGATGTTAGGTTAGTTAGGCCTACCACCCGTGTTTCTGCCTGTCTCCAGGGCCAACCCATCAGGGATGTTAGGTTAGTTAGGCTCACCACCCGTGTTGTTGCCTGTCTCCAGGGCCAACCCATCAGGGATGTTAGGTTAGTTAGGCTCACCACCCGTGTTTCTGCCTGTCTCCAGGGCCAACCCATCAGTGATAGGTTAGTTAGGCTCACCACCCGTGTTTCTGCCTGTCTCCAGGGCCAACCCATCAGGGATGTTAGGTTAGTTAGGCCTACCACCCGTGTTTCTGCCTGTCTCCAGGGCCAACCCATCAGTGATAGGTTAGTTAGTTCCACCACCCGTGTTTCCTCTTCTTTCTTTAGCACAAGGGACCCGGAAAGCTACGGTTCTTCCTCCGTGGAGGACTGTCTGCATTAAACAAGCACTGTATATCTGAATAAATCAACTAACCATCTGAGGGATCTGTTTGCAACATTTCTGTCTTACTAAAAACAGCCAAGTCCTATTGAATGACCTACAGTGCATTCGGAAAGTATTCAGACCCCTTGACTTTTTCAAAATGTTGTTACGTTACAGCCTTATTCTAAAATGTCTTAAAATGTTTGTTTTTTCCTCATCAATCTACACACAATACCCCATAATGACAAAGCAAAAACAGGTTTTTAGAAATTTTAGCAAATGTATAAATAAAATAAAATAATGATATCACATTTACATAAGTATTCAGACCCTTTACTCAGTACTTTGTTAAAGAACCCTTGGCAGCGATTACAGCCTTTTGTCTTCTTAATTATGACGCTACAAACTTGCCACACCTGTATTTGGGGAGTTTCTCCCATTCTTTTCTGCAAATCCTCTCAAGCTCTGTCAGGTTTGATGGGGAGCGTCGCTGCACAGCTATTTTCAGGTCTCTCCAGATATGTTAGATTGGGTTAAAGTCCGGGCTCTGTCTGGGCCACTAAAGGACATTCAGAGACTTGTCCCGAAACCACTTCTGCCTTGTCTTGGCTGTGTGCTTAGGGTCATTGTCCTGTTGGAAGGTGAACCTTCGCCCCAGTCTGAGGTCCTGAGCGCTCTGGAGCAGATTTTCATCAAGGATCTCTCTGTACTTTGCTCCGTTCATCTTTGCCTCGATCATGACTAGTCTCCCAGTCCCTGCCTCTGAAAAACATCCCCACAGCATGATGCTGCAACCACAACGCTTCACCGTAGGGATGGTGCCAGGTTTCCTCCAGACCTGACGCTTGGCATTCAGGCCAAAGAGTTCAGTCTTGGTTTCATCAGACCAGAGAATCTTGTTTTTCATGGTCTGAGAGCCCTTTAGGTACCTTTTGGCAAACTCCAAGCGGGCTGTCATGTTTCTTTTACTGAGGAGTGGCTTCCGTCTGGCCACTATACCATAAAGGCCTGATTGATGGAGTGCTGCACAGATGGTTGTCCTTCTGGAAGGTTCTCCCATCTCCACAGAGTTCCTCTGGAGCTCTGTTAGAGTGACCATCAGGTTCTTGGTCACCTCCCTGACCAAGCCCCTTCTCCCCCGATTGCTCAGTTTGGCCGGGCGGCCAGCTCTAGGAAGAGTCTTGGTGGTTCCAAACTTCTTCCATTTAAGAATGATGGAGTCCACTGTGTTCTTGGGGACCTTCAATGCTGTAGACATTTTTTGTTACCCTTTCCCAGATCTGTGCCTCGACACAATCCTGTCTCGGAGCTATACGGACAATTCCTTCGACCTCATGGATTGTTTTTTGCTCTGACATGCACTGTCAACTGTTGGACTTTACATAGACAGGTGTGTGCATTTCCAAATCATGTCCAATCAATTGAATATACCACAGGTGGACTCCAATCAAGTTGTAGAAACATCTCAACGATGATCAATGGAAACAGGATGCACCCGAGCTCAATTTCGAGTCTCATAGTAAAGGGTCTGAAATCTTATGTAAATAAGGTATTTCTGTATTTAATTTTTAATACATTTGCTAAAAGATTTTATAAACCTGCTTTTGCTTTGTCATTATGGGGTATTCTGTGTAGATTGAGGGAAAAAAAGAATATAACGTAACAAAATGTGGAAAAAGGGAAGAGGTCTGAATTCTTTCCGAATGCACTGTATGCCCCTTTACCTTTGGCGGAAATTACTTTGGGGCGAAGGTGTATTGGTTTAGGTTCAGGCTGAACATGTGTTTTTAGAGAAGCAATGTTCTATTCAAGGCTGTATGGAACTATTCTGGAGAAAAAGCAGTCCCTCCAGGATTTTGCGATTCTGCTATACATTTTTTGTGTGCAAAATCAACAATTTCCCACATATTATGCTAGGGCTTGCAAATTTGACCAATCACTTCACTATTACTTCACTATGTCTGTCTTTATCTTGACACCTGTCTGTCTTTATCTGTCTTTATCTTGTCACCTGTCTGTCTTTATCTGTCTTTATCTTGTCACCTGTCTGTCTTTATCTTGACACCTGTCTGTTTTTATCTGTCTTTATCTGTCTTTATCTTGTCACCTGTCTGTCTTTATCTTGTCACCTGTCTGTCTTTATCTGTCTTTATCTTGACACGTGTCTGTCTTTATCTTGTCACCTGTCTGTCTTTATCTTGTCACCTGTCTGTCTTTATCTT
Organism: Coregonus ussuriensis; assembly: GCA_031479575.1. Taxonomy (NCBI): domain Eukaryota; kingdom Metazoa; phylum Chordata; class Actinopteri; order Salmoniformes; family Salmonidae; genus Coregonus; species Coregonus ussuriensis. Next base: position 11,617,151 of record CM062498.1, on the reverse strand, counting down.
GTCACCTGTCTGTCTTTATCTGTCTTTATCTTGTCACCTGTCTGTCTTTATCTGTCTTTATCTTGACATCTGTCTGTCTTTATCTGTCTTTATCTTGTCACCTGTCTGTCTTTATCTGTCTTTATCTTGTCACCTGTCTGTCTTTATCTGTCTTTATCTTGACACCTGTCTGTCTTTATCTGTCTTTATCTTGTCACCTGTCTGTCTTTATCTGTCTTTATCTTGACACCTGTCTGTCTTTATCTGTCTTTATCTTGTCACCTGTCTGTCTTTATCTTGTCACCTGTCTGTCTTTATCTGTCTTTATCTTGTCACCTGTCTGTCTTTATCTGTCTTTATCTTGTCACCTGTTTGTCTTTATCTTGACACCTGTCTGTCTTTATCTGTCTTTATCTGTCTTTATCTTGTCACCTGTCTGTCTTTATCTTGTCACCTGTCTGTCTTTATCTGTCTTTATCTTGTCACCTGTCTGTCTTTATCTGTCTTTATCTTGACACCTGTCTGTCTTTATCTGTCTTTATCTTGTCACCTGTCTGTCTTTATCTGTCTTTATCTTGACACCTGTCTGTCTTTATCTGTCTTTATCTTGTCACCTGTCTGTCTTTATCTGTCTTTATCTTGTCACCTGTCTGTCTTTATCTTGTCACCTGTCTGTCTTTATCTGTCTTTATCTTGACACCTGTCTGTCTTTATCTGTCTTTATCTTGTCACCTGTCTGTCTTTATCTTGACACCTGTCTGTCTTTATCTGTCTTTATCTTGTCACCTGTCAGGAGTTACTTTGGAGAGAAGGTGGCGCTGTACTACCTGTGGCTGGGTTGGTACACCTGTCTGTTGATCCCTGCTGCTGTGTTGGGGGTCATTGTGTTCCTCTACGGACTGGCTTTCTTCAACACCTCACCACTCATGTGAGTGTGTGTGTGTGTGTGTGTGTGTGTGTATGTGTGTGTATGCGGACTGTGTGTGTGTATAAAGACTATGAGTGTGTGTGTGTGTGTATGCGGACTGTGTATGTGGACTGTGTGTGTGTGTGTATGCGGACTGTGTGTGTGTGTGTGTGTGTGTATGCGGACTGTGTGTGTGTGTGTGTGTATGCGGACAGTGTGTGTGTGTGTGTGTGTGTATGCGGACTGTGTGTGTGTGTGTCTGTGTGTGTCTGTGTGTATGCGGACTGTGTGTGTCTGTGTGTATGCAGACTGTGTGTGTGTCTGTGTGTGTGTGTGTATGCGGACTGTGTGTGTCTGTGTGTATGCAGACTGTGTGTGTGTCTGTGTGTGTGTGTGTATGCGGACTGTGTGTGTCTGTGTGTATGCGGACTGTGTGTGTCTGTGTGTATGCAGACTGTGTGTGTGTCTGTGTGTGTGTGTGTATGCGGACTGTGTGTGTCTGTGTGTATGCGGACTGTGTGTGTGTATGCGGACTGTGTGTGTGTGTGTGTGTCTGTGTGTGTCTGTGTGTATGCGGACTGTGTGTGTGTGTGTGTGCGGACTGTGTGTGTGCGGACTGTGTGTGTCTGTGTGTATGCGGACTGTGTGTGTGTGTGTGTGTGTGTGTATGCGGACTGTGTGTGTGTGTGTGTGTGTCTGTGTGTGTCTGTGTGTATGCGGACTGTGTGTGTGTGTGTGTGTGTGTGTGTCTGTGTGTGTCTGTGTGTATGCGGACTGTGTGTGTGTGTGTGTATGCGGACTGTGTGTGTGCGGACTGTGTGTGTCTGTGTGTATGCGGACTGTGTGTGTGTGTGTGTGTGTGTATGCGGACTGTGTGTGTGTGTGTGTCTGTGTGTGTCTGTGTGTATGCGGACTGTGTGTCTGTGTGTGTCTGTGTGTGTCTGTGTGTATGCGGACTGTGTGTGTGTCTGTGTCTGTGTGTGTGTATGCGGACTGTGTGTGTGTGTGTGTGTATGCGGACTGTGTGTGTGTGTGTGTATGCGGACTGTGTGTGTGTCTGTGTGTGTCTGTGTGTATGCGGACTGTGTGTGTGTGTGTGTGTCTGTGTGTGTCTGTGTGTATGCGGACTGTGTGTGTCTGTGTGTATGCAGACTGTGTGTGTGTCTGTGTGTGTGTGTGTGTATGCGGACTGTGTGTGTCTGTGTGTGTGTCTGTGTGTGTCTGTGTGTATGCGGACTGTGTGTGTCTGTGTGTGTGTCTGTGTGTGTCTGTGTGTATGCGGACTGTGTGTGTGTGTGTGTATGCGGACTGTGTGTGTGCGGACTGTGTGTGTGTGTGTGTATGCGGACTGTGTGTGTGTGTGTGTGTGTGTGTATGCGGACTGTGTGTGTGTGTGTGTGTGTATGCGGACTGTGTGTGTGTGTGTCTGTGTGTGTCTGTGTGTATGCGGACTGTGTGTGTGTCTGTGTGTGTCTGTGTGTATGTGGACTGTGTGTGTGTGTGTGTCTGTGTGTGTCTGTGTGTATGCGGACTGTGTGTGTCTGTGTGTATGCGGACTGTATGTGTGTGTGTATGCAGACTGTGTGTGTGTGTGTGTGTGTGTGTGTCTGTGTGTGTCTGTGTGTGTCTGTGTGTATGCGGACTGTGTGTGTGTGTGTGTGTGTGTGTGTGTGTCTGTGTGTGTCTGTGTGTATGCGGACTGTGTGTGTCTGTGTGTATGCGGACTGTATGTGTGTGTGTATGCAGACTGTGTGTGTGTATGCGGACTGTGTGTGTGTGTGTGTGTGTGTGTGTGTGTGTGTCTGTGTGTGTCTGTGTGTATGCGGACTGTGTGTGTGTGTGTGCGGACTGTGTGTATGCGGACTGTGTGTGTCTGTGTGTATGCGGACTGTGTGTGTGTGTGTGTCTGTGTGTGTCTGTGTGTATGCGGACTGTGTGTGTGTGTGTGTATGCGGACTGTGTGTGTCTGTGTGTATGCGGACTGTGTGTGTGTGTGTGTGTGTGTGTGTGTGTGTCTGTGTGTGTGTGTGTGTATGCGGACTGTGTGTGTCTGTGTAATATTACTATGTGATAACCTGTATCAAGGCATCAACCTGGTTAATAATGTTTTTCTTGTAGAAAGGAGGTGTGTGAGTCTAAGACAATAATGTGTCCGCTGTGTGACAAGAGATGCAAAGTGTGGCTACTCAGCGATACCTGCCTCTACGCCAAGGTACGCACTCACTCATTCATTCACTCACTCACTCACTCACTCACTCACTCACTCACTCACTCACTCACTCACTCACTCACTCGTTAGTTCTTTTTTTTTTTTTTTTGGAAAAACAATAAAACCTGACAAGTATCAATACAAAGCATTGCCATGGTAAAATCATAACATACACTCAGTGGTCAGTTTATTAGGTGTCACGGACAGAAGAGGACCCAAGAGCGCAAGTTCAAATTCAGAGTTCTTTATTGAAGGTTTCAGGCGGGAAGAGGAGTCCCAGGGGTGTCAGGGGTTTTACAGGGTCCTCCTGTGGGTACCTGTGCTCCGGGGGTCACCAAATGTCCGGGGGTGTCCAGTCCAAGTGCTTAGTGTGTGTGTTCCCCAGTGATGGAGCGGCGTATCGGGCTGAGGGTGGTGAAGCGTCTGGGCACGCTCATCTGGTGGTCGGAGACCTGGGGGAACACACACACACCACAGCAATATGAATGGCAGGCAGAAGTACCGATCAGGGCTGGGCAAATATCGTGGTGAGAGACAGAAGGCAGAAACGAGTTACCGGAGGGGCTGAAGATCGGAGAGTAGTCGAGGTCCAGAAGGCAGGTCGGGATAGACGGGGCAGTAGAACAAGGAGGCAGTCAAGAAAGGATCGGTATCACAAACAGGAGTCAGAGCGCAGACAGGCAGGTTACTGGTCCGGGTTTGAAGACGATCTGACAGGGCTTGGCTGAAAAACAGGGCTTGATATACTGGGAGAGGTTAGTGGGGAAATGCAGTTCAGCTGGCAGAGTAATTAGAACAGAGTGAGGCAAGGTGAGGATGGTGAGTGGGAAATGCAGTGCAGCTGGCCAGGTAACAAGAGCAGAGCAGGGCGGAGCCAGGTGGAGCTCGTTAGGCAGAGTAGGGAGAGAGTGAGCAGAGTGGCAGAGAATTGAATGCAATTAATGTTGCTACCAGGGAGAGAGAGTGCTCATGACAGGACCCCCCCTCCAAGGGACGGCCCCAGAAGTCCCAAGAACAACATCATGCCGGGAGGGTGGAGGGGAGCAGGCGGCGGGTCAGAACTCCTCCGAGCGGTCCGAGTGAATCTCCTCATCCTCAGAAGGAGCTGGAGGGTCACGGTCGGGAGACAGGACAGGCACTGAGACAGGAGCAGGGCGGGCAGGACGGCTAGGAACCCCTCTTGGACGGCCCCTACGGATTGCAGGCTGATCAGGATGTAGTCGGTGGAAGTCAGTGATAAGGGTCCGGTCCACTATCCTCCTGGCCGGGATCCAGGTCCTCTCCTCTGGACCATATCCCTCCCAATCAACGAGGTACTGGAGACCCCTACCCCTTCGCCTAGAGCGGAGCAGCCGCCGGACGGTGAAGACAGGACCGCCATCTACGAGGCGCGGAGGAGGTGGCGCCGGAGCTGCAGGGACCAGGGGACTTTCATGGACCGGCTTGACCTTGGAGACGTGGAAGGTGGGGTGGACCCGCATGGAAGCGGGCAACTGAAGTCGGACCGCCGTTGGACTGATGACTTTCTGCACAGGAAAAGGACCAATGAAGCGAGGGGCCAGCTTTCGTGATACAACCCGCAGCGGCAGATCCCGGGCAGACAGCCAGACCTTCTGACCAACCCGGTAAGTAGGTGCTGGGGTCCTCCGTCGGTTGGCACCGACGGCGTAGCTGGTTCCAGACTTCAGGAGCACAGTGCGAGCCTGGGCCCAAGTGCGGCGGCAGCGGCGGGCATACGCAAGAGCAGACGGACAGGTGGCTTCCGCCTCCTGGCTGGCAAACAGTGGAGGTTGATACCCGTAGACACACTGAAAGGGGGAGAGCCCGGTGGAGGAACTGGTGAGTGAATTATGGGCATATTCCACCCAGAGCAGGTGTTGAGCCCAGGCCCGGGGATTTTGGGAAGCCACACACCTCAGTGCCTTCTCCAGCTCCTGGTTCATGCGTTCAGTCTGGCCGTTTGACTGCGGGTGGAATCCAGACGATAGGCTGGCGGTGGCCCCAAGGAGATGACAGAACTCCTTCCAAAAGGTTGCTGAGAATTGCGGGCCCCGGTCTGACACTATATCCTGGGGTAGGCCATGGATACGAAACACATGTTCCAGGACCACCTGGGAGGTCTCTTTAGCAGAGGGTAGTTTGGGAAGGGGCACGAAGTGGGTCATCTTACTAAAGCGGTCAACAATGGTAAGGATGACTGTGTGTCCGTCAGAGGGCGGAAGGCCCGTAACAAAGTCCAGTGAAACGTGGGACCAGGGCCTCTTGGGTATGAGTAGGGGTTGCAGCAACCCAGCAGGAGGCTGGTTGGGGGTCTTGTTTCGGTTACAAGTGGGACAAGCTCGGATGAATTCTCGGACATCCCGTCTCATCCCCCGCCACCAGAACCGCTGGCGGACCAGATGAAGGGTGCGAGTGATGCCGGGATGACAGGCCAGACGGGATTCGTGCCCCCACTGAATCACAGGTGACCTGAGATTTGCTGGAACAAACAGACGGTTGGGGGCGCTGGTGCTTGGACCTGGCTGGTCCCGAAGAGCCTCCATGACCTGCTTCTCGATCTCCCAGGTGAGGGCCGCTACGACCAAGTGGCTGGGAAGAATGGGAGCTGTCATGGCGGTGGTCTCGTCCTTCTGAAACATCCGGGAAAGAGCATCAGGTTTGATGTTGCGAGATCCCGGGCGGTAGGAGAGCGTGAAATTGAAGCGCGTAAAGAACAGAGACCACCGCTGTTGACGGGAGTTCAGCCTCCTGGCTGTTTGGATATACTCCAGGTTCTTGTGGTCTGTCCACACTACGAATGGTTCCCTTGACCCCTCTAACCAGTGCCGCCATTCTTCAAGGGCGAGCTTGACAGCCAACAGCTCGCGGTTCCCAATGTCGTAGTTGCATTCGGCAGGGGTTAGCCGACGGGAGTAGAAGGCACAGGGGTGCATCTTGCCATCCTCAGCTGCTCTTTGAGAAAGCACTGCACCCACTCCCACGTCCGAAGCATCTACCTCCACCACAAACTGCCTTGCTGCATCTGGCATCTGGAGGATGGGAGCAGAAGTGAAACATGTCTTGAGGATATTGAAGGCCTTATCAGCAGCTGATGTCCATTGGTACGGTTGTTTAGTGCTGGTTAGCGCCGTGAGGGGTGCAGCCACTGTGCTATAGTTTCTGATGAATCTCCTATAAAAGTTGGCAAAGCCCAGGAACTGTTGCAACTTCTTCCGAGACTCAGGAACTGGCCAGGAAGTGACAGCCGACACCTTCGTGAGATCCATCTGAATGCTGCCCTCGGTCACCACATACCCCAGGAATGAAACGGTCTTGGCATGGAACTCGCACTTCTCTGCCTTCACGAAAAGAGAGTTCTCCAGCAGGCGGCGCAGGACCAACCGGACGTGGTGCGTGTGTTCTGACAGAGTCTTTGAGAATATTAAAATATCGTCAAGGTACACAAATACGAACGTATTTAGCATGTCCCTGAGGATATCATTCACTAGGGCTTGAAAAACTGCTGGGGCATTGGTGAGGCCGAAGGGCATGACGAGATATTCATAGTGGCCGGTTGGTGTGTTGAACGCTGTCTTCCATTCGTCTCCCTCCCTCATCCGCACCAGATGGTAGGCATTGCGAAGGTCCAGCTTTGTGAATACAGTGGCTCCCTGCAGCAGTTCGAAGGCAGACGAAAGTAAGGGCAGTGGGTAGCGATTCTTAACCGTGATGTCGTTCAGACCCCGGTAATCTATGCATGGACGAAGAGAACCGTCCTTCTTGCCGACAAAGAAGAATCCCGCTCCTGCGGGGGAAGATGACGGTCTAATTATCCCGGCGGCAAGAGAGTCATTAATGTAGTCCTCCATGGCCTTTCTTTCCGGGGCTGACAGTAAATACAGACGACCCTTGGGAGGTGCTGTGCCAGGCAGGAGATCAATCGCGCAGTCATAGGGTCTGTGTGGGGGTAGAGATGTCGCCTTGGATTTGTTGAACACCTCTTTCAGGCTGTGGTAACAGGCCGGAACATTGGATATGTCGGAGGTAGCGCTAGATCCTTCCCGGTGAACGGGCAGGGTGGCCCCCCTTAAACAGGTCTGGTGACAACTCCTTCCCCACTCACGGACTGTTCCTGTCTCCCAGTCGATGTGGGGGTTGTGCTGACGGAGCCACGGGTATCCAAGAATGAGTGGTTGGCCAGGTGAGTGTAGGAGGTGAAACTGGATGGACTCCTGGTGGTTTCCTGACAGCAGGATTGTCACAGGGGCGGAGATATGAGTGACAGTGCCAAGATGATGCCCATCCAGGGCTCGTGCAGGAATGGGTTGTGTCAGTTGATGATGGTTCACGCCCAGTTGCTGTGCAAGCTCAGGGTCCATGATGTTTGCTTCGGCTCCGGAATCCACAAGGGCGGCCAATGTATGAGTCTTGTCAGAAAGCTGAAGGCGGAGATGAAGCAGGGTCTTTCGGATGGAGGGAGACTGAAGGCTTGTTGAGCTCACCCGGATCTCCCCTACACCTGGTGAGCTGCGGCTTTTGCCGGACAAGTAGCGACACGGTGATTCTCGCCACCACAGTAGAGGCAAAGGTTGGAGCTTAGACGGCGCCGACGCTCCTCGGGAGTCAGAGAGGCACGGCCAATCTCCATGGGCTCAGGCTGATTGAGTTGGCTATGGGACTTGACAGGCAGGGGCTGGACAGAAGCGGTATCGACCCGAGTGCGGATGGCAGGTTGACTGAGACGGCCCTTCTCCCTCCTCCGGGTCTGTATACGGCGGTCAATGCGAACGGCAAGGTCAATGGCGGCATCAAGCGTTGAGGGCGGGTCATGGGAAACAAGCTCGTCTTTGATATAGTCCGCCAGGCTATGGAGGAAGGCTTGCACCAGTGCCTCTGGGTTAAACGAGCTTTGACTGGCCAGGGTACGAAAGTCAATGGAGAAGTCTGCCACTGTCCGATTGCCCTGACGGATGGTGAGCAGAGCTTGTGACGCTTCGGCTGTTGGCGAGCCTAGGTCAAAGACCTTTAACATCTCCTCCTCAAAGGCACTGAAGGAGGCACAGGCTGGGGTTTGCCGGTCGAATTCCGCCGTTCCCCACAACCGAGCTCGACCGGTGAGATGTGTGATGACATACCCCACCTTGGCTCCCTCTGTTGAGAAAGTCCTGGGCTGTAGTGCAAACTGGATTCGGCAGCTGCTCAAGAATGGTCTTACTTGCTTCTGGTTGCCATCAAAACGTTCCGGGTTCCCAATCTTTGGTTCAGGAGCGTGGGGATCTGGTGGCAGCACTGCCGGGCCTGCAGCATTGGGACCTCCAGCGGAGGGATGAAGGAGTATCGGTGGTACAGGAACAAAAGGACCAGGGGGGGGTGCAGGTGGAGTAGCCGGGTTAGAGAGTAGTTGCAGGGCTTGGGCTAGCTGTTGTTGCTGCAGTTGGAACTGTTGTTGCTGCTGGTTGAATAGCTGGAGAAGGGAAGCGATGTCGCCAGCCATCCGGTTTATGTCTCCCTCAGAGCGTTCCAGTCGCTGTAGGGCAGTCATCTCTGGCTCTTCTTCCATCGTGGTCAGGGAGTGCGCTGGGTCCATGATGGTCAGATCGTTCTGTCACGGACAGAAGAGGACCCAAGAGCGCAAGTTCAAATTCAGAGTTCTTTATTGAAGGTTTCAGGCGGGAAGAGGAGTCCCAGGGGTGTCAGGGGTTTTACAGGGTCCTCCTGTGGGTACCTGTGCTCCGGGGGTCACCAAATGTCCGGGGGTGTCCAGTCCAAGTGCTTAGTGTGTGTGTTCCCCAGTGATGGAGCGGCGTATCGGGCTGAGGGTGGTGAAGCGTCTGGGCACGCTCATCTGGTGGTCGGAGACCTGGGGGAACACACACACACCACAGCAATATGAATGGCAGGCAGAAGTACCGATCAGGGCTGGGCAAATATCGTGGTGAGAGACAGAAGGCAGAAACGAGTTACCGGAGGGGCTGAAGATCGGAGAGTAGTCGAGGTCCAGAAGGCAGGTCGGGATAGACGGGGCAGTAGAACAAGGAGGCAGTCAAGAAAGGATCGGTATCACAAACAGGAGTCAGAGCGCAGACAGGCAGGTTACTGGTCCGGGTTTGAAGACGATCTGACAGGGCTTGGCTGAAAAACAGGGCTTGATATACTGGGAGAGGTTAGTGGGGAAATGCAGTTCAGCTGGCAGAGTAATTAGAACAGAGTGAGGCAAGGTGAGGATGGTGAGTGGGAAATGCAGTGCAGCTGGCCAGGTAACAAGAGCAGAGCAGGGCGGAGCCAGGTGGAGCTCGTTAGGCAGAGTAGGGAGAGAGTGAGCAGAGTGGCAGAGAATTGAATGCAATTAATGTTGCTACCAGGGAGAGAGAGTGCTCATGACAATTAGGTATACCCATCTAGTACCGGGTCGGACCCCCCTTTGCTTCCAGAACAGCCTGAATTGTTCAGGGCATGGATTCTTTTATTTTTTGAGGGGGATGTAATTTTCCCCCAATTTCGTGAAATCCAGTTGGTAGTTATGATCTTGTCTCAACGCTGCAACTCCCCATTGAGGCGAAGGTCGATACATGTGTCCCCCGAAACGTGACCCGCCAGGCCGCGCTGCTTCTTAACACACTGCTCGCTTAACGCCGAAGCACCAATGTGTAGGAGGAAACACAGTTCGACTGACAACTGAAGTCAGCTTGCAGGCGCCCCGCCCACCACAAGGAGTCGCTAGAGCCAAGGAAAGCCCCCCCTGGCCAAACCCTCACCTAACCCGGACGACGCTGGGCCAATTGTGCGCCGCCCCTGGGGCTGTAGTGGAGCCTCAGCACTGTGACGCAGTGCCTTAGACCGCTGAGCCACTCGGGAGGCTTCCCAGCATGGATTCTAAAAGGTGTCGGAAACGTTCCACAGGGATGTTGGTCCATGCTGACGCGATGGCAGCACGCGGTTGCTGCATAATTGGACAGCGGTACATTCATGCACCACCAGCCTGTACTTTTGACACCAGGCAGGATGGGTCCATGAACTCATGCTGCTTACGCCAAATCCTGACTCTGAACATCAGCATGACGCAACAGGAACTGGTATTTGTCGGAACAGGCAATGTTTTTCCACTCTTCAGTTGTCCAGTGTTGGTGATGGCCTGCCCACTGGAGCCGCTTCTTGTTTTTAGCTGATAGGAGTGGAACCCGGTGTGGTCGTCTGGTGCAATAGCCCATCTGTGACAAGGATCGACAAGTTGTGTGTTCCGAGATGCCGTTCTGCACACCACTGTTGTACTGCGCCGTTATTTGGCTGTTTGTAGCCAGCATGTTAGCTTGCATGGTTTTTGCCATTCTCCTTCGACCTCTCATCAACGAGCTGTTTTCACCCACAGGACTGCTGCTGACTGGATGTTTTTTGTTTGTCACACTGTTCTCTGTAAACCCTAGACACTGTCGTGCGTGAAAAGCCCCGGAGGGCGTTTCTGAGATACTGGAACCGGCGTGCCTGGCACCGACGATCATACCAGGGTCAAAGCCGCTTAGGTCACTAGCTTTGCCCAATCTAACATTCAATCGAACAGTAACTGAATGCCTCGATGCCTGTCTGCCTGCTTTATATAGCAAGCCACGTCCACGTGACTCACTGTCTGTAGGAGCGAACCATTTTCATGAACGGGGTGGTGAACAGGGTGGTGTTCCTAATAAACTGTCATGGATATTACAGGAGCTAGAGTAATGTTGAAATGTTGCAAAAACATACAAAAAAAAAAGAAGAAAAAAAACTCAACTGAAAGATGTTGACAGGGGTTGATCTGAAACTAAGTGGTTCTAGCACAGTGGCTTAAGGGAAGAATTATGTGGTTACACAATACAACTTACAAATGTGTAGTCTTCTACTAAATAAGGCCACTCAGGTTTTTGTGAATGCAATTGTAGGCTGTGAACTAACAGGCAGACTACGGCATTATACTATTACTACTACTGCATTATACATTTACTACTACTGCATTATACTACTACTACTGCACTATACTATTACTATTACTTTATTATACTATTACTACTACTACCGCATTATACTATTACTACTACTGCAGTATACTATTACAACTACTGCATTATACTATTACTACTACTACTGCATTATACTATTACCACTACTGCATTATACTATTACTACTACTGCAGTATACTATTACTACTATTGCAGTATACTATTACAACTACTGCAGTATACTTTTACTACTACTGCAGTATACTATTACTACTTCAAGCATTATACTATTACTACTTCAAGCATTATACTATTACTACTACTGCAGTATACTATTACTACTACTGCAGTATACTATTACTACTTCAAGCATTATACTATTACTACTTCAATCATTATACTATTACTACTACTGCAGTATATTATTACTACTACTGCATTATACTATTACTACTACTGCATTATGCTATTACTACTACTGCAGTATACTATTACTACTACTGCATTATACTATTACTACTACTGCATTATACTATTACTACTACTGCAGTATACTATTACTACTACTGCAGTATACTATTACTACTTCTGCATTATACTATTACTACTACTGCAGTATACTATTACTACTACTGCATTATACTATTACTACTACTGCAGTATACAATTACTACTACTACAGTATACTATTACTACTTCTGCATTATACTATTACTACTACTGTAGTATGATATTACTACTACTGCAGTATACTATTACTACTACTGCATTATACTATTACTACTACTGCAGTATTCTTTTACTACTTCTGCATTATACTATTACTACTAAATCAAATCAAATCAAATCAAATTTTATTGGTCACATGCGCCGAATACAACAGGTGCAGACATTACAGTGAAATGCTTACTTACAGCCCTTAACCAACAGTGCATTTATTTTAAACAAAAAAAGTAAGAATAAAACAACAACAAAAAAAGTGTTGAGAAAAAAAGAGCAGAAGTAAAATAAAGTGACAGTAGGGAGGCTATATATACAGTAAAATAAAGTGACAGTAGGGAGGCTATATATACAGGGGGGGGTACCGTTGCAGAGTCAATGTGCGGGGGCACCGGCTAGTTGAGGTAGTTGAGGTAATATGTACATGTGGGTAGAGTTAAAGTGACTATGCATAAATACTTAACAGAGTAGCAGCAGCGTAAAAAGGATGGGGTGGGGGGGCAGTGCAAATAGTCTGGGTAGCCATGATTAGCTGTTCAGGAGTCTTATGGCTTGGGGGTAGAAGCTGTTGAGAAGTCTTTTGGACCTAGACTTGGCACTCCGGTACCGCTTGCCATGCGGTAGCAGAGAGAACAGTCTATGACTAGGGTGGCTGGAGTCTTTGACAATTTTGAGGGCCTTCCTCTGACACCGCCTGGTATAGAGGTCCTGGATGGCAGGGAGCTTTGCCCCAGTGATGTACTGGGCCGTACGCACTACCCTCTGTAGTGCCTTGCGGTCAGAGGCCAAGCAGTTGTCATACCAGGCGGTGATGCAACCAGTCAGGATGCTCTCGATGGTGCAGCTGTAGAATTTTTTGAGGATCTGAGGACCCATGCCAAATCTTTTTAGTCTCCTGAGGGGGAATAGGCTTTGTCGTGCCCTCTTCACGACTGTCTTGGTGTGTTTGGACCATGATAGTTCGTTGGTGATGTGGACACCAAGGAACTTGAAGCTCTCAACCTGTTCCACTACAGCCCCGTCGATGAGAATGGGGGCGTGCTCAGTCCTCTTTTTTTTCCTGTAGTCCACAATCATCTCCTTTGTCTTGGTCACGTTGAGGGAGAGTTTGTTGTCCTGGCACCACACGGCCAGATCTCTGACCTCCTCCCTATAGGCTGTCTCATCGTTGTCGGTGATCAGGCCTACCACTGTTGTGTCGTCGGCAAACTTAATGATGGTGTTGGAGTCGTGCCTGGCCATGCAGTCATGGGTGAACAGAGAGTACAGGAGGGGACTGAGCACGCACCCCTGAGGGGCCCCCGTGTTGAGGATCAGTGTGGCAGATGTGTTGTTACCTACCCTTACCACCTGGGGGCGGCCCCGTCAGGAAGTCCAGGATCCAGTTGCAGAGGGAGGTGTTTAGTCCCAGGATCCTTAGCTTAGTGATGAGCTTAGAGGGCACTATGGTGTTGAAAGCTGAGCTGTAGTCAATGAATAGCATTCTCACGTAGGTGTTCCTCTTGTCCAGGTGGGAAAGGGCAGTGTGGAGTGCGATAGAGATTGCATCATCTGTGGATCTGTTGGGGCGGTATGCAAATTGGAGTGGGTCTAGGGTTTCTGGGATTATGCTGTTGATTTTGAGCCATGACCAGTCTTTCAAAGCACTTCATGGCTACAGACGTCAGTGCTACGGGTCGGTAGTCATTTAGGCAGGTTATCTTAGAGTTCTTGGGCACGGGGACTATGGTGGTCTGCTTGAAACATGTTGGTATTACAGACTCAGTCAGGGACATGTTGAAAATGTCAGTGAAGACACTTGCCAGTTGGTCAGCACATGCTCGGAGTACACGTCCTGGTAATCCGTCTGGCCCTGCGGCCTTGTGAATGTTGACCTGCTTAAAAGTCTTACTCACATCGGCTACGGAGAGCGTGATCACATAGTCATCCGGAACAGCTGGTGCTCTCATGCATGCTTCAGTGTTGCTTGCCTCGAAGCGAGCATAGAAGTGGTTTAGCTCGTCTGGTAGGCTTGTGTCACTGGGCAGCTCGCGGCTGTGCTTCCCTTTGTAGTCTGTAATAGTTTTCAAGCCCTGCCACATCCGACGAGCGTCAGAGCCAGTGTAGTATGATTCAATCTTAGACCTGTATTGACTCTTTGCCTGTTTGATGGTTCGTCGGAGGTCATAGCGGGATTTCTTATAAGCGTCCGGGTTAGAGTCCCGTTCCTTGAAAGCGGCAGCTCTACCCTTTAGCTCAGTGCGGATGTTTCCTGTAATCCATGGCTTCTGGTTGGGGTATGTACGTACGGTCACTGTGGGGACGACATCATCGATGCACTTATTGATGAAGCCAGTGACTGATGTGGTGTACTCCTCAATGCTGTCTGAAGAATCCCGGAACATGTTCCAGTCTGTGCTAGCAAAACAGTCCTGTAGCTTACCATCTGCGTCATCTGACCACTTTTTTATTAACCGAATCACTGGTGCTTCCTGCTTCAGTTTTTGCTTATAAGCAGGAATCAGGAGGATAGAGTTATGGTCAGATTTGCCAAATGGAGGGCGAGGGAGAGCTTTAGTCAGCCACCAATTGTGCAAGTTCTCCCACTTAAAAAGATGAGAGAGGCCTGTAATTTTCATCATAGGTACACGTCAACTATGACAGACAAAATGAGGGAAAAAAATCCAGAAAATCACATTGTAGGATTTTTTATGAATTTATTTGCAAATTGTGGTGGAAAATAAGTATTTGGTCAATAACAAAAGTTTCTCAATACTTTGTTATATACCCTTTGTTGGCAATGACACAGGTCAAACGTTTTCTGTAAGTCTTCACAAGGTTTTCACACACTGTTGCTGGTATTTTAGCCCATTCCTCCATGCAGATCTCCTCTAGAGCAGTGATGTTTTGGGGGCTGTCGCTGGGCAACACAGACTTTCAACTCCCTCCAAAGATTTTCTATGGGGTTGAGATCTGGAGACTGGCTAGGCCACTCCAGGACCTTGAAATGCTTCTTACGAAGCCACTCCTTTGTTGCCCGGGCGGTGTGTTTGGGATCATTGTCATGCTGAAAGACCCAGCCACGTTTCATCTTCAATGCCCTTGCTGATGGAAGGAGGTTTTCACTCAAAATCTCATGATACATGGCCCCATTCATTCTTTCCTTTACACGGATCAGTCGTCCTGGTCCCTTTGCAGAAAAACAGCCCCAAAGCATGATGTTTCCACCCCCATGCTTCACAGTAGGTATGGTGTTCTTTGGATGCAACTCAGCTTTCTTTGTCCTCCAAACACGACGAGTTGAGTTTTTACCAAAAAGTTCTATTTTGGTTTCATCTGACCATATGACATTCTCCCAATCCTCTTCTGGATCATCCAAATGCACTCTAGCAAACTTCAGATGGGCCTGGACATGTACTGGCTTAAGCAAGGGGACACGTCTTGCACTGCAGGATTTGAGTCCCTGGCGGCGTAGTGTGTTACTGATGGTAGGCTTTGTTACTTTGGTCCCAGCTCTCTGCAGGTCATTCACTAGGTCCCCCCGTGTGGTTCTGGGATTTTTGCTCACCGTTCTTGTGATCATTTTGACCCCACGGGTTGAGATCTTGCGTGGAGCCCCAGATCGAGGGAGATTATCAGTGTTCTTGTATGTCTTCCATTTCCTAATAATTGCTCCCA
>CM062498.1:11512316-11601232 GCA_031479575.1 Coregonus ussuriensis | reverse complement strand
ATGAAGCAGGGTCTTTCGGATGGAGGGAGACTGAAGGCTTGTTGAGCTCACCCGGATCTCCCCTACACCTGGTGAGCTGCGGCTTTTGCCGGACAAGTAGCGACACGGTGATTCTCGCCACCACAGTAGAGGCAAAGGTTGGAGCTTAGACGGCGCCGACGCTCCTCGGGAGTCAGAGAGGCACGGCCAATCTCCATGGGCTCAGGCTGATTGAGTTGGCTATGGGACTTGACAGGCAGGGGCTGGACAGAAGCGGTATCGACCCGAGTGCGGATGGCAGGTTGACTGAGACGGCCCTTCTCCCTCCTCCGGGTCTGTATACGGCGGTCAATGCGAACGGCAAGGTCAATGGCGGCATCAAGCGTTGAGGGCGGGTCATGGGAAACAAGCTCGTCTTTGATATAGTCCGCCAGGCTATGGAGGAAGGCTTGCACCAGTGCCTCTGGGTTAAACGAGCTTTGACTGGCCAGGGTACGAAAGTCAATGGAGAAGTCTGCCACTGTCCGATTGCCCTGACGGATGGTGAGCAGAGCTTGTGACGCTTCGGCTGTTGGCGAGCCTAGGTCAAAGACCTTTAACATCTCCTCCTCAAAGGCACTGAAGGAGGCACAGGCTGGGGTTTGCCGGTCGAATTCCGCCGTTCCCCACAACCGAGCTCGACCGGTGAGATGTGTGATGACATACCCCACCTTGGCTCCCTCTGTTGAGAAAGTCCTGGGCTGTAGTGCAAACTGGATTCGGCAGCTGCTCAAGAATGGTCTTACTTGCTTCTGGTTGCCATCAAAACGTTCCGGGTTCCCAATCTTTGGTTCAGGAGCGTGGGGATCTGGTGGCAGCACTGCCGGGCCTGCAGCATTGGGACCTCCAGCGGAGGGATGAAGGAGTATCGGTGGTACAGGAACAAAAGGACCAGGGGGGGGTGCAGGTGGAGTAGCCGGGTTAGAGAGTAGTTGCAGGGCTTGGGCTAGCTGTTGTTGCTGCAGTTGGAACTGTTGTTGCTGCTGGTTGAATAGCTGGAGAAGGGAAGCGATGTCGCCAGCCATCCGGTTTATGTCTCCCTCAGAGCGTTCCAGTCGCTGTAGGGCAGTCATCTCTGGCTCTTCTTCCATCGTGGTCAGGGAGTGCGCTGGGTCCATGATGGTCAGATCGTTCTGTCACGGACAGAAGAGGACCCAAGAGCGCAAGTTCAAATTCAGAGTTCTTTATTGAAGGTTTCAGGCGGGAAGAGGAGTCCCAGGGGTGTCAGGGGTTTTACAGGGTCCTCCTGTGGGTACCTGTGCTCCGGGGGTCACCAAATGTCCGGGGGTGTCCAGTCCAAGTGCTTAGTGTGTGTGTTCCCCAGTGATGGAGCGGCGTATCGGGCTGAGGGTGGTGAAGCGTCTGGGCACGCTCATCTGGTGGTCGGAGACCTGGGGGAACACACACACACCACAGCAATATGAATGGCAGGCAGAAGTACCGATCAGGGCTGGGCAAATATCGTGGTGAGAGACAGAAGGCAGAAACGAGTTACCGGAGGGGCTGAAGATCGGAGAGTAGTCGAGGTCCAGAAGGCAGGTCGGGATAGACGGGGCAGTAGAACAAGGAGGCAGTCAAGAAAGGATCGGTATCACAAACAGGAGTCAGAGCGCAGACAGGCAGGTTACTGGTCCGGGTTTGAAGACGATCTGACAGGGCTTGGCTGAAAAACAGGGCTTGATATACTGGGAGAGGTTAGTGGGGAAATGCAGTTCAGCTGGCAGAGTAATTAGAACAGAGTGAGGCAAGGTGAGGATGGTGAGTGGGAAATGCAGTGCAGCTGGCCAGGTAACAAGAGCAGAGCAGGGCGGAGCCAGGTGGAGCTCGTTAGGCAGAGTAGGGAGAGAGTGAGCAGAGTGGCAGAGAATTGAATGCAATTAATGTTGCTACCAGGGAGAGAGAGTGCTCATGACAATTAGGTATACCCATCTAGTACCGGGTCGGACCCCCCTTTGCTTCCAGAACAGCCTGAATTGTTCAGGGCATGGATTCTTTTATTTTTTGAGGGGGATGTAATTTTCCCCCAATTTCGTGAAATCCAGTTGGTAGTTATGATCTTGTCTCAACGCTGCAACTCCCCATTGAGGCGAAGGTCGATACATGTGTCCCCCGAAACGTGACCCGCCAGGCCGCGCTGCTTCTTAACACACTGCTCGCTTAACGCCGAAGCACCAATGTGTAGGAGGAAACACAGTTCGACTGACAACTGAAGTCAGCTTGCAGGCGCCCCGCCCACCACAAGGAGTCGCTAGAGCCAAGGAAAGCCCCCCTGGCCAAACCCTCACCTAACCCGGACGACGCTGGGCCAATTGTGCGCCGCCCCTGGGGCTGTAGTGGAGCCTCAGCACTGTGACGCAGTGCCTTAGACCGCTGAGCCACTCGGGAGGCTTCCCAGCATGGATTCTAAAAGGTGTCGGAAACGTTCCACAGGGATGTTGGTCCATGCTGACGCGATGGCAGCACGCGGTTGCTGCATAATTGGACAGCGGTACATTCATGCACCACCAGCCTGTACTTTTGACACCAGGCAGGATGGGTCCATGAACTCATGCTGCTTACGCCAAATCCTGACTCTGAACATCAGCATGACGCAACAGGAACTGGTATTTGTCGGAACAGGCAATGTTTTTCCACTCTTCAGTTGTCCAGTGTTGGTGATGGCCTGCCCACTGGAGCCGCTTCTTGTTTTTAGCTGATAGGAGTGGAACCCGGTGTGGTCGTCTGGTGCAATAGCCCATCTGTGACAAGGATCGACAAGTTGTGTGTTCCGAGATGCCGTTCTGCACACCACTGTTGTACTGCGCCGTTATTTGGCTGTTTGTAGCCAGCATGTTAGCTTGCATGGTTTTTGCCATTCTCCTTCGACCTCTCATCAACGAGCTGTTTTCACCCACAGGACTGCTGCTGACTGGATGTTTTTTGTTTGTCACACTGTTCTCTGTAAACCCTAGACACTGTCGTGCGTGAAAAGCCCCGGAGGGCGTTTCTGAGATACTGGAACCGGCGTGCCTGGCACCGACGATCATACCAGGGTCAAAGCCGCTTAGGTCACTAGCTTTGCCCAATCTAACATTCAATCGAACAGTAACTGAATGCCTCGATGCCTGTCTGCCTGCTTTATATAGCAAGCCACGTCCACGTGACTCACTGTCTGTAGGAGCGAACCATTTTCATGAACGGGGTGGTGAACAGGGTGGTGTTCCTAATAAACTGTCATGGATATTACAGGAGCTAGAGTAATGTTGAAATGTTGCAAAAACATACAAAAAAAAAAGAAGAAAAAAAACTCAACTGAAAGATGTTGACAGGGGTTGATCTGAAACTAAGTGGTTCTAGCACAGTGGCTTAAGGGAAGAATTATGTGGTTACACAATACAACTTACAAATGTGTAGTCTTCTACTAAATAAGGCCACTCAGGTTTTTGTGAATGCAATTGTAGGCTGTGAACTAACAGGCAGACTACGGCATTATACTATTACTACTACTGCATTATACATTTACTACTACTGCATTATACTACTACTACTGCACTATACTATTACTATTACTTTATTATACTATTACTACTACTACCGCATTATACTATTACTACTACTGCAGTATACTATTACAACTACTGCATTATACTATTACTACTACTACTGCATTATACTATTACCACTACTGCATTATACTATTACTACTACTGCAGTATACTATTACTACTATTGCAGTATACTATTACAACTACTGCAGTATACTTTTACTACTACTGCAGTATACTATTACTACTTCAAGCATTATACTATTACTACTTCAAGCATTATACTATTACTACTACTGCAGTATACTATTACTACTACTGCAGTATACTATTACTACTTCAAGCATTATACTATTACTACTTCAATCATTATACTATTACTACTACTGCAGTATATTATTACTACTACTGCATTATACTATTACTACTACTGCATTATGCTATTACTACTACTGCAGTATACTATTACTACTACTGCATTATACTATTACTACTACTGCATTATACTATTACTACTACTGCAGTATACTATTACTACTACTGCAGTATACTATTACTACTTCTGCATTATACTATTACTACTACTGCAGTATACTATTACTACTACTGCATTATACTATTACTACTACTGCAGTATACAATTACTACTACTACAGTATACTATTACTACTTCTGCATTATACTATTACTACTACTGTAGTATGATATTACTACTACTGCAGTATACTATTACTACTACTGCATTATACTATTACTACTACTGCAGTATTCTTTTACTACTTCTGCATTATACTATTACTACTAAATCAAATCAAATCAAATCAAATTTTATTGGTCACATGCGCCGAATACAACAGGTGCAGACATTACAGTGAAATGCTTACTTACAGCCCTTAACCAACAGTGCATTTATTTTAAACAAAAAAAGTAAGAATAAAACAACAACAAAAAAAGTGTTGAGAAAAAAAGAGCAGAAGTAAAATAAAGTGACAGTAGGGAGGCTATATATACAGTAAAATAAAGTGACAGTAGGGAGGCTATATATACAGGGGGGGTACCGTTGCAGAGTCAATGTGCGGGGGCACCGGCTAGTTGAGGTAGTTGAGGTAATATGTACATGTGGGTAGAGTTAAAGTGACTATGCATAAATACTTAACAGAGTAGCAGCAGCGTAAAAAGGATGGGGTGGGGGGGCAGTGCAAATAGTCTGGGTAGCCATGATTAGCTGTTCAGGAGTCTTATGGCTTGGGGGTAGAAGCTGTTGAGAAGTCTTTTGGACCTAGACTTGGCACTCCGGTACCGCTTGCCGTGCGGTAGCAGAGAGAACAGTCTATGACTAGGGTGGCTGGAGTCTTTGACAATTTTGAGGGCCTTCCTCTGACACCGCCTGGTATAGAGGTCCTGGATGGCAGGGAGCTTTGCCCCAGTGATGTACTGGGCCGTACGCACTACCCTCTGTAGTGCCTTGCGGTCAGAGGCCAAGCAGTTGTCATACCAGGCGGTGATGCAACCAGTCAGGATGCTCTCGATGGTGCAGCTGTAGAATTTTTTGAGGATCTGAGGACCCATGCCAAATCTTTTTAGTCTCCTGAGGGGGAATAGGCTTTGTCGTGCCCTCTTCACGACTGTCTTGGTGTGTTTGGACCATGATAGTTCGTTGGTGATGTGGACACCAAGGAACTTGAAGCTCTCAACCTGTTCCACTACAGCCCCGTCGATGAGAATGGGGGCGTGCTCAGTCCTCTTTTTTTTCCTGTAGTCCACAATCATCTCCTTTGTCTTGGTCACGTTGAGGGAGAGTTTGTTGTCCTGGCACCACACGGCCAGATCTCTGACCTCCTCCCTATAGGCTGTCTCATCGTTGTCGGTGATCAGGCCTACCACTGTTGTGTCGTCGGCAAACTTAATGATGGTGTTGGAGTCGTGCCTGGCCATGCAGTCATGGGTGAACAGAGAGTACAGGAGGGGACTGAGCACGCACCCCTGAGGGGCCCCCGTGTTGAGGATCAGTGTGGCAGATGTGTTGTTACCTACCCTTACCACCTGGGGGCGGCCCGTCAGGAAGTCCAGGATCCAGTTGCAGAGGGAGGTGTTTAGTCCCAGGATCCTTAGCTTAGTGATGAGCTTAGAGGGCACTATGGTGTTGAAAGCTGAGCTGTAGTCAATGAATAGCATTCTCACGTAGGTGTTCCTCTTGTCCAGGTGGGAAAGGGCAGTGTGGAGTGCGATAGAGATTGCATCATCTGTGGATCTGTTGGGGCGGTATGCAAATTGGAGTGGGTCTAGGGTTTCTGGGATTATGCTGTTGATTTTGAGCCATGACCAGTCTTTCAAAGCACTTCATGGCTACAGACGTCAGTGCTACGGGTCGGTAGTCATTTAGGCAGGTTATCTTAGAGTTCTTGGGCACGGGGACTATGGTGGTCTGCTTGAAACATGTTGGTATTACAGACTCAGTCAGGGACATGTTGAAAATGTCAGTGAAGACACTTGCCAGTTGGTCAGCACATGCTCGGAGTACACGTCCTGGTAATCCGTCTGGCCCTGCGGCCTTGTGAATGTTGACCTGCTTAAAAGTCTTACTCACATCGGCTACGGAGAGCGTGATCACATAGTCATCCGGAACAGCTGGTGCTCTCATGCATGCTTCAGTGTTGCTTGCCTCGAAGCGAGCATAGAAGTGGTTTAGCTCGTCTGGTAGGCTTGTGTCACTGGGCAGCTCGCGGCTGTGCTTCCCTTTGTAGTCTGTAATAGTTTTCAAGCCCTGCCACATCCGACGAGCGTCAGAGCCAGTGTAGTATGATTCAATCTTAGACCTGTATTGACTCTTTGCCTGTTTGATGGTTCGTCGGAGGTCATAGCGGGATTTCTTATAAGCGTCCGGGTTAGAGTCCCGTTCCTTGAAAGCGGCAGCTCTACCCTTTAGCTCAGTGCGGATGTTTCCTGTAATCCATGGCTTCTGGTTGGGGTATGTACGTACGGTCACTGTGGGGACGACATCATCGATGCACTTATTGATGAAGCCAGTGACTGATGTGGTGTACTCCTCAATGCTGTCTGAAGAATCCCGGAACATGTTCCAGTCTGTGCTAGCAAAACAGTCCTGTAGCTTACCATCTGCGTCATCTGACCACTTTTTTATTAACCGAATCACTGGTGCTTCCTGCTTCAGTTTTTGCTTATAAGCAGGAATCAGGAGGATAGAGTTATGGTCAGATTTGCCAAATGGAGGGCGAGGGAGAGCTTTGTACAGTGGGGAAAAAAAGTATTTAGTCAGCCACCAATTGTGCAAGTTCTCCCACTTAAAAAGATGAGAGAGGCCTGTAATTTTCATCATAGGTACACGTCAACTATGACAGACAAAATGAGGGAAAAAAATCCAGAAAATCACATTGTAGGATTTTTTATGAATTTATTTGCAAATTGTGGTGGAAAATAAGTATTTGGTCAATAACAAAAGTTTCTCAATACTTTGTTATATACCCTTTGTTGGCAATGACACAGGTCAAACGTTTTCTGTAAGTCTTCACAAGGTTTTCACACACTGTTGCTGGTATTTTAGCCCATTCCTCCATGCAGATCTCCTCTAGAGCAGTGATGTTTTGGGGCTGTCGCTGGGCAACACAGACTTTCAACTCCCTCCAAAGATTTTCTATGGGGTTGAGATCTGGAGACTGGCTAGGCCACTCCAGGACCTTGAAATGCTTCTTACGAAGCCACTCCTTTGTTGCCCGGGCGGTGTGTTTGGGATCATTGTCATGCTGAAAGACCCAGCCACGTTTCATCTTCAATGCCCTTGCTGATGGAAGGAGGTTTTCACTCAAAATCTCATGATACATGGCCCCATTCATTCTTTCCTTTACACGGATCAGTCGTCCTGGTCCCTTTGCAGAAAAACAGCCCCAAAGCATGATGTTTCCACCCCCATGCTTCACAGTAGGTATGGTGTTCTTTGGATGCAACTCAGCTTTCTTTGTCCTCCAAACACGACGAGTTGAGTTTTTACCAAAAAGTTCTATTTTGGTTTCATCTGACCATATGACATTCTCCCAATCCTCTTCTGGATCATCCAAATGCACTCTAGCAAACTTCAGATGGGCCTGGACATGTACTGGCTTAAGCAAGGGGACACGTCTTGCACTGCAGGATTTGAGTCCCTGGCGGCGTAGTGTGTTACTGATGGTAGGCTTTGTTACTTTGGTCCCAGCTCTCTGCAGGTCATTCACTAGGTCCCCCCGTGTGGTTCTGGGATTTTTGCTCACCGTTCTTGTGATCATTTTGACCCCACGGGTTGAGATCTTGCGTGGAGCCCCAGATCGAGGGAGATTATCAGTGTTCTTGTATGTCTTCCATTTCCTAATAATTGCTCCCACATATGATATCTTCAAACCAAGCTGCTTACCTATTGCAGATTCAGTCTTCCCAGCCTGGTGCAGGTCTACAATTTTGTTTCTGATGTCCTTTGACACTCTTTGGTCTTGGCCATAGTGGAGTTTGGAGTGTGACTGTTTGAGGTTGTGGACAGGTGTCTTTTAATGCTGATAACAAGTTCAAACAGGTGCCATTAATACAGGTAACGAGTGGAGGACAGAGGAGCCTCTTAAAGAAGAAGTTACAGGTCTGTGAGAGCCAGAAATCTTGCTTGTTTGTATGTGACCAAATACTTTTTTTCCACCATAATTTGCAAATAAATTTAAAAAAAATCCTACAATGTGATTTTCTGGATTTTTTTTCCTCAATTTGTCTGTCATAGTTGACGTGTACCTATGATGAAAATTACAGGCCTCTCTCATCTTTTTAAGTGGGAGAACTTGCACAATTGGTGGCTGACTAAATACTTTTTTTCCCCACTGTATGCGTCTCTGTGTGTGGAGTAAAGGTGGTCTAGAGTTTTTTTCCCTCTGGTTGCACATTTAACATGCTGGTAGAAATTAGGTAGAACGGATTTAAGTTTCCCTGCATTAAAGTCCCCGGCCACTAGGAGCGCTGCATCTGGATGAGCGTTTTCCTGTTGATTAATGGCCTTGTACAACTCATTCAGTGCAATCTTAATGCCAGCATTGGTTTGTGGTGGTAAATAGACAGCTATGAAAAATATAGATGAAAACTCTCTTGGTAAATAGTGTGGTCTACAGCTTATCATAAGATACTCTACCTCAGGCGAGCAAAACCTCGAGACTTCCTTAGTATTTGATTTTGTGCACCAGCTGTTGTTTACAAATATACAGAGACCGCCACCCCTTGTCTTACCAGAGTCAGACGTTCTGTCCTGCCGATGTAGCGTATAGCCTGCTAGCTGAATGTTATCATTGTTGTCGTTCAGCCACGACTCCGTGAAACATAAGATATTACAGTTTTTAATGTCCCGTTGGTAGGATAACCGTAATCTTAAATCGTCCATTTTATTCTCAAAAGCTTGAACGTTGGCTAATAGGATTGATGGGAGAGGCAGTTTACTCGCTCGCCGTCGGATCCTTACAAGGCACCCGGATCTGCGTCCGCAATATATCCGTCTCTTCCTCACGCGAATGACGGGGATCTGGGCCTTGTCGGGTGTCTGTAGGATATCCTTCGCGACCGCCTCGTTGAAGAAAAAATCTTCGTCCAATGCGAGGTGAGTAATCGCTGTCCTGATATCCAGAAGCTCTTTTTGGTTATAAGAGACGATGGCAGAAACATTATGTACAAAATAAATTACAAATAACGCGGAAAAACACACATAATAGTACAATTGGTTAGAGGGCTGTAAAACGGCAGCCATCTTCTCCGGCGCTGTTTCAACTACTGCATTATACTATTACTACTACTGCAGTATACTATTACTACTACTGCATTATACTATTACTACTACTGCAGTATTCTTTTACTACTTCTGCATTATACTATTACTACATTTACATTTAAGTCATTTAGCAGACGCTCTTAGTGAATACATATATATATATATATATATTTTTATATATATATATTTTTTATACTGGCCCCCCGTGGGAATCGAACCCACAACCCTGGCGTTGCAAACGCCATGCTCTATCAACTGAGCTACATCCCTGCCGGCCATTCCCTCCCCTACCCTGGACGACGCTGGGCCAATTGTGCGCCGCCCATGAGTCTCCCGGTCGCGGCCGGCTGCGACAGAGCCTGGATTTGAACCAGGATCTCTAGTGGCACAGTTAGCACTGCGATGCAGTGCCTTAGACCACTGCGCCACTCAGGAGTAATACTACTACCGCAGTATACTATTACTACTACTGCAGTATACTATTACTACTTCTGCATTATACTATTACCACTACTGCATTATGTTGATGGTGAAAATCTATTGAGTGATACTGAAAATGCTGGTCAGGAGTTTTCTTTTTGGAAATTCACTGATAAAGAAGTCCTGGATGCTTTGTTACCATTAGACCAAAAAAAATCCCCAGGGGCTGATCATCTGGAGCCTGGTCTGATCATCTGGAGCCTGGTCTGATCATCTGGAGCCTGGTCTGCTTAAGTGTGCAGCTCCCCTTATTGCCGGCTCAGTAGGCCGCATTTTTAATTTAACATTGTTATCAGGAAGCATTCCAAAAGCATGGAAATCCGCATATGTGCTGCCACTCCATAAGGCTGGGGAAACACATGATCTGGACAACTTTCGCCCCATTTCAAGACGACCTTGTTGAGCTAAGATTATTGAATCCTTGGTTAATGTACCACTTTGTTCCTTTTTATCTGATAATTGTATTTTTAATATAAACCAATCAGGGTTTAGGCCTGGGCATAGTGCTACCATGGCAACCACGCTAGTTGTTAAAGATCTTGTCGATGCCTTGGATGCTAAAAAGAGCTGTGCTGCCTTGTTTATTGACCTGCCAAAGGCGTTCGACACTGTTGATCTGTTTTGCTGAAGACGTTATCTAAAGTAGGCCTGGGATATACAGCCTGTTTATGGTTTCAGAATGATCTTAGCCACACAACTCAGGCCATCTTGACAGACGGGGTTAGATCTGAATTTCTTGAGATTCTAAAAGGTGTTCCTCAGGGTTCTATTTTGGGTCCATTATTGTTCATATTAATGACAGAGGAAACACTGTTAATACTTGTAACATTCATCTCTATGCAGATGACACAGTTTTGTATTCCTGTGCAGCAGGCCATTCGTGAACTTCAGCATGACTTTGATTAAAATTGACAGATAATTAATTAAGTGTTAAATACAAGTAAAACCAAGCTCATGCTGTTCTCTAGGGCACGTAATGTTGACCCTGAGGACCTGCATATTTGCACTACAAATGGAGCCCAAATTGAGCTTGTTTCTCAATATAAGTACCTGGGTGTCTGGCTTGATGACAAGTTATATATATATATATATATATATATATGTGTGTGTATGTTGTTTTATTAGTCTGTTTTTATTATAATGGATACAGGGATCTCTTGGGAAATAGATTGTGTATCTCAATGTGACTCCCTGTTTAAATAAAGGTTAAATAAAAATAAAAATAAATTATACTATTGGTAGTACTGCAGTATACTATTACTACTACTGCAGTATACTATTACTACTACTACTAATACTACTACTACTACTACTGTATTGTACTATTACTACTACTGCAGTATACTATTACTACTACTACTACTACTACTACTGTATTATACTATTACTACTACTGCAGTATACTTTTACTACTACTACTACTACTACTGCCTTATACTATTACTACTACTACTACTACTACTACTACTACTGCCTTATACTATTACTACTACTACTGCATTATACTATTACTATTTCTACTACTGCAGTATACTATTGGTAGTACTATTACAGCAAACATAATGGTCAGAGAAGTAATAGTCAAAACGTGACATAGACTGACCAGGTTAATCCAGGTGAAAGCTATGATCCCTTGTTGACGTCACCAGGTTTTCCCTTTTTCCCCATCACTTGAGATATCTTGGTAGAAATTATAAGTATATGACAAGCAGCAAGAATGTGATCAAATCAAAGTTTATTGGTTGCGTACAGAGTTCCGCAGATGTTATAGCGTGTGCAGTGAAATGCTTGTGTTGCTGATTCGAATCAGAGCGCCGGAGGGGAGCAACGGTAGGAGATGTGACAAGATGTCATATTAATTTGTATTTACATCAAGTATTTACAGCCTTTTCATCATAATTCATGATAAATGTTATAAAATATTGACCACAGTAAAAGTCATAAGGGGTTAAATGGTATTTACTAAAGGCAGTGACTGGCATCGCTGTTTTTGGTCTGAAGTCGGTCCCACGGTTGAACTGGTTGATGGTGGGTGTGTTCTTGTGTTCTCTCTGGCCCCATTGGTCTATGCCCTGGAGGCCTGGCCAATAGTCTCTCACTGGGCAGTGCTTAAAGAGTTGTAATCAGCAGGCAGTTTGATTGGCCAGACCTTGCCATTAGGTGGGCCGAACATCAAAACTCCATGATAGTGACCTGGAACTGACCGCTCATGACTTCAGAGATCTCTATGAGGAATGGCGAGTGGTTGCCGTAGTGTTCAATTATGTTGTTATCCATATTGGCGAAAAATCCCTCTTTTGCATGTCTTGTAGATGTTTCCCAATGGTGTCCTCTTGTAGGCCATACATTTCAGAAATCACTTGTCTCAGACCTTTCAGAGTTGGGGTGTTGAGCATGAGCGCATCAAACACCTCCTCAGAATCTGTTCTCACGTACAGGAGTGCTCTCTGCTGCACCTCCCATCTGGCCTGCTTGCTTGGAGGTGGGCTACCACTGCTCTGGTCCACTCTATCAGGGTACAGTCTCTTCAGGGAGGTCCTTTCAATCTCCTCCATTGTTGTGGGGGGGGTGCAAGGCCGCAGGGCTGCATCTCTGGGATGAAGAGGACAGGGCTGGTGACGTGGTCCTCCAGGGTCTTGAGAAGGTGATGTCGTGGAGCTGGTGACGTGGTCCTCCAGGGTCTTGAGAAGGTGCTGTCATGGAGCTGGTGACGTGGTCCTCCAGGGTCTTGAGAAGGTGATGTCATGGAGCTGGTGACGTGGTCCTCCAGGGTCTTGAGAAGGTGATGTCGTGGAGCTGGTGACGTGGTCCTCCAGGGTCTTGAGAAGGTGATGTCGTGGAGCTGGTGACGTGGTCCTCCAGGGTCTTGAGAAGGTGATGTCATGGAGCTGGTGACGTGGTCCTCCAGGGTCTTGAGAAGGTGCTGTCGTGGAGCTGGTGACGTGGTCCTCCAGGGTCTTGAGAAGGTGCTATTGTGGAGCTGGTGACGTGGTTCTCCAGGGTCTTGAGAAGGTGCTGTCGTGGAGCTGGTGACGTGGTCCTCCAGGGTCTTGAGAAGGTGCTGTCGTGGAGCTGGTGACGTGGTCCTCCAGGGTCTTGAGAAGGTGATGTCATGGAGCTGGTGACGTGGTCCTCCAGGGTCTTGAGAAGGTGATGTCGTGGAGCTGGTGACGTGGTCCTCCAGGGTCTTGAGAAGGTGATGTCGTGGAGCTGGTGACGTGGTCCTCCAGGGTCTTGAGAAGGTGATGTCATGGAGCTGGTGACGTGGTCCTCCAGGGTCTTGAGAAGGTGATGTCGTGGAGCTGGTGACGTGGTCCTCCAGGGTCTTGAGAAGGTGATGTCGTGGAGCTGGTGACGTGGTCCTCCAGGGTCTTGAGAAGGTGATGTCGTGGAGCTGGTGACGTGGTCCTCCAGGGTCTTGAGAAGGTGATGTCATGGAGCTGGTGACGTGGTCCTCCAGGGTCTTGAGAAGGTGATGTCATGGAGCTGGACACTACTGACTTTGTTGTTGATGACCTGCTTTTCTGAGTTGGGGGAGAGAGGGGGGGAGATGGGCAAAAGCTTGATGTTCAGGTCCAGCGCCTCCTGGGGGTGGCTGGGGGAAATTGTCTCAGACAGCAGCTTTATGATGTTGGAGGGTGTCTCCAGGGAGGCCAGCTCAGGCGAGGAGCCACTCAGTCCTCTGTAATGACTTGTACATACTGCTGCCTCGCATGCATGCAACCATTTTCTGTTCTTTGGGTGTGTCTTGCACTGGTATGGAGATAGTGGTAAGGTTGTCCTCAGTGTCGGGTCTGGGTTTGGTGAGTAGGTTGTCCGGGTAAGATGGTCCTCTGTGTTAGGTCTGGGTTTGGTGAGTATGTTGTCCGGGTAAGATCGTCCTCAGTGTCAGGTCTGGGTTTGGTGAGTAGGTTGTCCGGGTAAGGTCGTCCTCTGTGTTGGGTCCGGGTAAGATCGTCCTCTGTGTTGGGTCCGGGTAAGATCGTCCTCTGTGTTGGGTCTGTTGGGTCTGTGTAGGCCCAGGAGTCCATGATGTAGTTACTGTAGCGCTAGTAGTTGAAGTACTCGTTCTGAAGGACCAATTCCCAGAGTCTCAATTTCTTTGGTCATGACTCAGAGGTTCCTTTTGGGTAAAGTATCCTACCAGTGAGTGTGTACAGTCCGTCTTAGCAGAGAGAAGAAGCAGACGTCCCGCTGAGTGAGCCTGTTCCATTCTGGTCCTTGCCGGCTCCCCACATTTATTTTCCTGCCGACAGGTAGCTTCCTGATTGGCCAAGGGCTCTGAAGACAGGTGCCTGATAGAGCAGGTGTAGAGGGGTTAACTGTTTCAGTGCTGGTGAGAAACCAGGTGTGAGTGGTGGGTACCTAACAGGACAATCCTGGGCAGTGTTTCACACATCTCATTAGGAGTTAAAGACAAGAATGAAATTGGTTTCTGCAAGGTGTGAAAGGCTTCTTATTTTGAGTGAGAAACCAAAGATAGTTTGCAGGCTTTAAAATGGTTTATATAATTCAGTATCATTATTTTGTCTCTCTGGGTCTACAGTGTTTAGAAAATGCAATTGGTGGTTTTGGTGCACTTATTTGCTGGGATCAGTGTTTGTAATTGTCGTTGGCAAAACTATTTGATGAGAGTTGTAGCTGAGGACTTTGGATAGGTTTTGAAAGTATTTTGATCCTTTGCATATGAAATTATCCACACAGAATAAAGATTATAATATAAAGTCTCTATAAAGAAACAAATACCATATTAATTATTTCAAATTTAGATACCGGTAGATTACATTTTAATGTATTTAATGAGCAGGAGTTTAATGTTTTAAGAAGTAAATTAGGATTTTTTATGGTTTGGATTTTACATTTCAATATAGATAAAACTGAAATATATATTATTTCAAATCTGGAAAGAAATTGAAGCGAGAATTCACAATTCTCAAAGTGCAATACATCTTTAAATACGTAATATTTAATATGAAACATCACACTTTATGTTTTATGTTATTGTATTTCTTTAAGCGTATTACCATGTGATTCCAGAGGAAACTAAATGTCAGATTCATGTGAAAGGGATTAGCCCATTCAGCAGAAACCACAATATGTAAATATAGGAACCTCTAAAGTTATTGGCACCCTTGCCAAAGATGAGAAAAAATGACTGTGTCAAATAAATAATACAAATACTGAGCTATATTGTATGCTCCAAATAATGTGAAGATTATACTATTTTGTACTAATACAATTGCACAGAGAAATATATTTTGTTAAACAATAATAAAACAATTTCTCAAAGGGGATAGGTTTCAAAATTATTGGTACTCCGGTGTGAAATTGCTAGCTAGTTAGCGGTGACGTCACTCGCTCTGAGACCTTGAAGTAGTTGTTTCCCTTTGCTCTGCAAGGGCCGTGGCTTTTGTGGAGCGACGGGTAACGGTGCTTCGAGGGTGACTGTTGTCGATGTGTGCCGAGGGTCCCTGGTTCAAGCCCAGGTTGGGGTGAGGAGAGGGACGGAAGCAACACTGTTACACAAGGATAACAACACTGAGCATTTTTTTTTTAATAATGTTTTATGAGATTGGAGATGTCCCACTCTGTCTGCCGTATTAATTATTTCACATTGGGAGGGATCTTAGACCTCCATACATAATCTTTCCAGAGCCTGGATATCCTTCGGTTTGCACTTATGGACTGCCCTTTTCAATTAAAACCACATGTTTTCAATGGGGTTCAAGTCTGGAGACTGAGATGCCCCATTACAAAATGTTCATTTTGTGGTCAATTTATATAATTTCTTTATGGATTTTGATGTGTGCGTGGGGCTATTGTCTTGCTGGAAGATCCACTTGCGGCCAAGTTTCAGCCTACTGGCAGAGGCAACCAGGTTTTTGGCTAAAATGTCCTGGTGCTTGGTAGAGTTCATGATGCTGTTGACCTTAACAGGGGCCCTAGGACCAGTGGAAGCAAAAAAAAAGCCCCATTAAATCAAATATCCACCACCATATTTGACAGTAGGTGTAAGGTTATTTTCTGTCTTCATTTGACACCAAACCCACCACTGTGTACACTACAAAAATATGTGTTGTGGAACTTGTTTCTAACTGGTGTAGTGTACAATGTAACTATCTCTTTCTCTACAGGTCAGCATCCTATTTGACAACGAGGGGACGGTTATGTTTGCTATGTTCATGGCAGTATGGGGTGAGTCGGTACATACAGTAGTACCCTAAATATATGTTTACTATGTTCATGGCAGTATGGAGTGAGTCGTATATACTCCAGTAGTAACCTAAAGATATGTTATGTTATGTTATGTTATGTTTTCAGTGCTGAGAAAGCTACAGATGTAGGATCTCAATTTGACCTGTATTGTCGCACCACAATAATCTTGCAGCAACAGGCTTTTGATGTTTAGTCCATAATGTTGCTTGATCGGTGGTTGGGTCATGAAAAGTGGAGTACTGTTAATATGTGTTAATGCGGGTTTTCATTTAATTTATGTACAGTACCAGTCAAAAGTTTGGAAACACCTACTCATTCAAGGGTTTTTCTTTATTTTTTACTATTTTCTACATTGTAAAACAATAGTGAAGACATCAAAACTATGAAATAACACATATGGAATCATGTACTAACCAAAAAAGTGTTAAACACATTTTTCAGATAGCCACCCTTTGCCTTGATGACAGCTTTGCACACTCTTGGCATTCTCTCAACCAGCTTCACCTGGAATGTTTTTCCAACAGTCTTGAGAGAGTTCCCACATATGCTGAGCACTTGTTGGCTGCTTTTCCTTCACTCTGCCGTCCGACTCATCCCAAACCATCTCAATTGGATTGAGGTCGGGGGATTGCAGAGGCCAGGTCATCTGATGCAGCACTCCATCACTCTCCATCTTGGTAAAATAGCCCTTACACAGCCTGGAGGTGTGTACCCAAGATTGTCTTGTTGAAAAACAAATGATAGTCCCATTAAGCCCAAACCGGATGGGATGGCGTATCGCTGCAGAATGCTGTGGTAGCCATGCTGGTTAAGTGTGCCTTGAATTATAAATAGATCACAGACAGTGTCACCAGCAAAGCACCCCCACACCATAACACCTCCTCCTCCATGCTTTACGGTGGGAACTACACATGCGGAGATCATCCATTCACCCATACTGCGTCTTACAAAGACACGGCGGTTGGAACCAAAAATCTCAATTTTGGACTCCAGACAAAAGGACACATCTCCACTGGTCTAATGTCCATTGCTCGTGTTTCTTGGCCCAAGCAGGTCTCTTCTTCTTATTGGTGTCCTTTAGTAGTGGTTTCTTTGCAGCAATTCGACCATGAAGGCCTGATTCACACAGTCCCTTCTGAACAGTTGATGTTGAGATGTGTCTGTGACTTGAACTCTGTGAAGCATTTATTTGGGCTGCAATTTCTAAGGCTGGTAACTCTAATGAACTTATCCTCTGCAGCAGCGGTAACTCTGGGTCTTCCATTCCTGTGGTGGTCCTCATGAGAGCTAGTTTCATCATAGCGCTTTATTGTTTTTGTGACTGCACCTGAAGAAACTTTCAATGTTCTTGAAATGTTCCTTATTGACTGACCTTCATGTCTTAAAGTAATGATGGACTGTCCTTTCTCTTTGCTTATTTGAGCTGTTCTTGCCATGATATGGACTTGGTCTTTTACCAAATAGGGCTATCTTCTGTATACCCCCCTTACCTTGTCACAACACAACTGATTGGCT
This sequence comes from Coregonus ussuriensis, assembly GCA_031479575.1. NCBI lineage: Eukaryota > Metazoa > Chordata > Actinopteri > Salmoniformes > Salmonidae > Coregonus > Coregonus ussuriensis. Next base: position 11,583,697 of record CM062498.1, on the reverse strand, counting down.
CAAACGGATTAAGAAGGAAATAAATTCCATAAATTAACTTTGAAGAAGGCACACCTGTTAATTGAAATGCATTCCAGGTGACTACCTCATGAAGCTGGTTGAGAGAATTCCAAGAGTGTGCAAAGCTGTCATCAAGGCAAAGGGTGGCTATTTGAAGAATCTCAAATATAAAATATATTTTGATTTATTTAACACTTTTTTGGTTACTACATGTTTCCATATGTGTTATTTCATAGTTTTGATGTCTTCACTATTATTCTACAATGTAAAAATTAGTAAAAAATAAAGAAAAACCCTTGAATGAGTAGGTGTGTCAAAACCTTTGACTGGTAGTGTAAATCACGAAGCTCATCTGCATTTCTCATCTGAAAATTCCCAGCAACAAAAAAGTGATCAAATTAAGATCCCACACCTGTACTAATAGGAATCATTGCCAGGTTACCAGTTTGTTTCTGCTCTCTTGCTAACTCCTGGAATTGTCTTGACGTTTGGTGTGACAATGAGTGACAAGGTCTGGGACAGATCTGGGACCAGGCTAGGATGATTCCATGAACATCTTTAAAACATCTCCAATGTTGTTGTTTTTATGTTATTATGGGGTAGTCTTGCATATGGTCGTAACCTAAAGATATGTTATTATGGGGTAGTCTTGCATATGGTCGTAACCTAAAGATATGTTATTATGGGGTAGTCTTGCATATGGTCGTAACCTAAAGATATGTTATTATGGGGTAGTCTTGCATATGGTCGTAACCTAAAGATATGTTATTATGGGATAGTCTTGCATATGGTAGTAACCTAAAGATATGTTATTATGGGGTAGTCTTGCATATGGTAGTAACCTAAAGATATGTTATTATGGGGTAGTCTTGCATATGGTCGTAACCTAAAGATATGTTATTATGGGGTAGTCTTGCATATGGTCGTAACCTAAAGATATGTTATTATGGGATAGTCTTGCATATGGTAGTAACCTAAAGATATGTTATTATGGGGTAGTCTTGCATATGGTCGTAACCTAAAGATATGTTATTATGGGGTAGTCTTGCATATGGTCGTAACCTAAAGATATGTTATTATGGGGTAGTCTTGCATATGGTCGTAACCTAAAGATATGTTATTATGGGATAGTCTTGCATATGGTAGTAACCTAAAGATATGTTATTATGGGGTAGTCTTGCATATGGTAGTAACCTAAAGATATGTTATTATGGGGTAGTCTTGCATATGGTAGTAACCTAAAGATATGTTATTATGGGGTAGTCTTGCATAAGTTATTAACTTATAGATATGTTATTTTGGGGTAGTCTTGCATATGGTAGTATGTTACAGATATGTTATTATGGGGTAGTTTTGCATATGGTAGTATGTTACAGATATGTTATTATGGGGTAGTCTTGCATATGGTAGTATGTTACAGATATATTATTATGGGGTAGTCTTGCATATGGTAGTATGTTACAGATATGTTATTATGGGGTAGTCTTGCATATGGTAGTATGTTACAGATATGTTATTATGGGGTAGTCTTGCATATGGTAGTATGTTACGGTTTTAGCGCTGAGATACAGTACTGCTGTTGTTGTTTCTTCAGCCACCCTGTTCCTGGAGTTCTGGAAGCGACACAGGGCCTCCTATACATGTGCATGGAAGGTGTTCGACTGGTGTGAGGAGGAGGTATGGTCCCGCGGAACACATGCCCTGACGTTAGTCTTTGGTCAACTTTGTTTCCAATCTTTTTTAAAGAAAAAATAGGTAGAGCTATCTGTACATGTTCCGAACCGACCCCGCGGAATATGGCTCTGTGAAACTGGTGGGATTGTTTATCGGCAAAGCCTCTCCCCCTTTTTGAGTGTTATAATCGCCATATGTGCCTCTGTCTGTAGGAGGAGCTGATCCTGGAGATAGTGAACGATGCAGAATGTGAGCCTAAACAGCACAAGCACTCCTACCTACGCAGCACCCTGGTCCTCATCCTGGTCACTCTCGTAGTGAGTGCCTATTTTACAAACAGCTTGTTTGAAACCAGTTTGAAAGAGACATCTGGCCCACAACTTATAGTCTAAAGATGAATCTGACTTCAATTCTGACTTTCAAATCGGATTCTCAAGACAGCTCCATATAGGGACAGTTCTGAGCAGTATTTCTTTAAAGAGAATGTCTTTACAGATGCTGCTGATCATCGGCCTGGCCCACGCTCTGGTGGTGTTCCGGGTGGTTGCCACGGTGATGTTGGCTGAAGGATCATGGGAGTTCCTTAGTGACCACTCCAACACGGCCGCTGTGATACTAGGAGCTGTGCTACACTACTTCACCATCACCATCATGACATGGGTACACACTGTGTGTTTGAGTGTGAGTGTGTGTGTGTGTGTGTGTGTGTGTGTGTACAGACTGATCAGTTGAGTGTGGCCCATGGCTATTTCCCTGCCTGTAATCCTGCTAGTAATTTTACCCTTTACCCTTTAACCTTTAACCTTTACCCTTTACCCTTTACCCTTTAACCCTTTAACCTTTACACTTTAACCTTTACCCTTTTACCCTTTACCCTTTACCCTTTAACCCTTTAACCCTTTACCCTTTACCCTTTACCCTTTAACCTTTACCCTTTAACCTTTACCCTTTTAACCTTTACCCTTTTACCCTTTACCCTTGACCTTTTACCCTTTTACCCTTTTACCCTTTCTCTGACTGTATTCTTCTATATTTGCAGGTCAACAGGATTGTGTCGCTGAAACTCTGTAATATAGGTTGGTGAAATCTTACATGATTCAAAGTACTTTTCAGTCCCTCCAGGATTTTGCAGGGATTTTTCTGTGATATTTGCGAGCAAAAATGATTGATTTGCTGCTGCAATTCTGATATTTAGCATGGCAATATGCAAGGATTTTGTCCAATTTGTTGAGAAAGTGTGTTGACGAGGGAAAAGGTTTGTTGACGTGTGGCTTGATTGAACCATATTATGCGGAAATAGTTCAGTGCTTTGTCAAAGGAATTGTTGGTTTTGCAAAACATTTTGCGATCCCAGAATCGCAGAATCCTGTAGGGACTTCCTTTTGATAGTTACTTTGTAAACTTCCATCTGGTGGTCAAGTTGTGATTTACAGACTGCCATCTGGTGGTCAAGTTGTGATTTACAGACTGCCATCTAGTGGTCAAGTTGTGATTTACAGACTGCCATCTGGTGGTCAAGTTGTGATTTACAGACTGCCATCTGGTGGTCAAAGTTGTGATTTACAGACTGCCATCTGGTGGCGTAGTTGTGGTTTACAAGTCTTCACGAAGTCTTTTGTCTTTCAGAGGAGAATCAGTCATTTGCTGCCACCGAGAGGAGCTTCACGGTCAAGATGTTCACCTTCCAGTTCTTCACCCTCTTCTCCTCGCTCTTCTACATTGCTTTCTTCCTGGGCAGGTGAGATCTCCACGGCCCATTCATCTGGGATTAGTGGCGCAGTGGTCTAAGGCACTGCATCGCAGTGCTAACTGTGCCACTAGAGATCCTGGTTCGAATCCAGGCTCTGTCGCAGCCGGCCGCGACCGGGAGACTCATGGGCGGCGCACAAGTCGTCCAGGGTAGGGGAGGGAATGGCCGGCAGGGATGTAGCTCAGTTGATAGAGCATGGCGTTTGCAACGCAAGGGTTGCGGGTTCGCTTCCCACGGGGGGCCAGTATAAAAAAATATATGTATTCACTAACTGTAAGTCGCTCTGAATAAGAGCGTCTGCTAAAATGTAAAATGGATTAGAAGAGTGTTTGTGAAGTTAGAGTAGAGGAAGACACAGCATGAGGAGGTTTGAGATCCATTTGTTTGTGGAGCAGTGGGCTGGAGTTTCTTCCTTTTTTATTGATCAGATTTATCTCCAAGCAGCTGAATAAACCATAGGTGTGCATATAACACTTTTTCAAATTAACTTAGAGTAGTGACACGTTTGTTGAAGTTGGAGTAGTGACATGTTTGTTGCTCTTCTCAGGATAAATGGACACCCCGGTGGCTACGTGCGGATAGCAGGGAAGTGGAGGCTGGAGGAGGTGAGGGATCCTGTGGGATCCAGGAACATGTGTAACAATTTGATTATCCTTCACAAATAGTAGTTGAAATGGGAGTGGAAGTTAAGAGAAAAATAATTCGATATTCACTGTTTACCTGACGCTAGCTAACTGCTGTATGTTGTCCCCGTGTCGTCCCTGTTCAGTGCCACCCCAGTGGCTGCCTCACAGACCTTTTCATCCAGATGGCCATCATTATGGTTCTGAAACAAACCATCAGCAACATCTTCGAGTTCGGAGGCCCGTAAGTCTACATCGACACAAGTACATTGCTATAGTGTATGTTGATGAGGGAAAGTTGATTAACATCTCTTGTTGTTATGAACAGATTTGGGTTAGCGATGTATGAAACACGGGGGACAGGTGATACAGAAAGTTAGTGCAAGGAGCCAAGGATCTAAGGGCTGGCTCTGAGAGCAATGTGTGGTCATGGGTCGGCATAGGTCCCACTAAACCAGACCATGACCCAATATTGAATGGTCTGTCCATTTGAGAGCCCAGGTCCATCATTCAGCGCTGTTTCCTGTCTCTGTGTACAGCTGGTTCAACAGGTGGCTGAAGAGGCAGAGGACCAAGCTACAGAGGAAGTGTGCCCACTGTTACAAGAAGGAAGACCAACAGACCAATCAGGGGCAAGATCTGTGTGAGAACTGCATGCTCCGTGATTGGCTAAGAAACTACCGTCTCAAAGACGTGGACTCCTTCAGCCTCTTCAATGAGTTCCTGGAGATGGGTACGTCACAGATGACCAGGGCAGGGTCAGGGTTCAGCCTATTCAGAGGCTATGTTCCAATATCCACACTAGTACAGTGAGGGAATAAAGTATTTGACCCCCTGCTGATTTTGTACGTTTGCCCACTGACAAAGAAATGATCAGTCTATAATTTTAATGGTAGGTTTATTTGAACAGTGAGAGACAGAATAACAACAACAAAATCCAGAAAAACGCATGTCAAAAATGTTATAAATTGATTTGCATTTTAATGAGGGAAATAAGTATTTCACCCCCTCTCAATCAGAAAGACTTCTGGCTCCCAGGTGTCTTTTATACAGGTAACGGGCTGAGATTAGGAGCACACTCTTAAAGGGAGTGCTCCTAATCTCAGCTTGTTACCTGTATAAAAGAAAAGACACCTGTCCACAGAAGCAATCAATCAATCAGATTCCAAACTCTCCACCATGGCCAAGACCAAAGAGTTCTACAAGGATGTCAGGGACAAGATTGTAGACCTACACAAGGCTGGAATGGGCTACAAGACCATCGCCAAGCAGCTTGGTGAGAAGGTGACAACAGTTGGTGCGATTATTCGCAAATGGAAGAAACACAAAATAACTGTCAATCTCCCTCAGCCTGGGGCTCCATGCAAGATCTCACCTCGTGGAGTTGCAATGATCATGAGAACGGTGAGGAATCAGCCCAGAACTACATGGGAGGATCTTGTCAGTGATTTCAAGGCAGCTGGGACCATAGTCACCAAGAAAACAATTGGTAACACACTACGCCGGGAAGGACTGAAATCCTGCAGCGCCCTCAAGGTCCACCTGGGTCCACCTGCTCAAGAAATAACATATACAGGCCCGTCTGACATTTGCCAATGAATATCTGAATGATTCAGAGGAGAACTGGGTGAAAGTGTTGTGGTCAGATGAGACCAAAATGGAGCTCTTTGGCATCAACTCAACTCGCCGTGTTTGGAGGAGGAGGAATGCTGCTTATGACACCAAGAACATCATCCCAACTGTCAAACATGGAGGTGGAAACATTATACTTTGGGGGTGTATTTCTGCTAAGGGGACAGGACAACTTCACCGCATCAAAGGGACGATGGACGGGGCCATGTACCGTCAAATCTTGGGTGAGAACCTCCTTCCCTCAGCCAGGGCATTGAAAATGGGTCGTGGATGGGTATTCCAGCATTACAATGACCCAAAACACACGGCCAAGGCAACAAAGGAGTGGCTCAAGAAGAAGCACATTAAGGTCCTGGAGTGGCCTAGCCAGTCTCCAGACCTTAATCCCATAGAAAATCTGTGGGGGGAGCTGAAGGTTCGAGTTGCCAAATGTCAGCCTCGAAACCTTAATGACTTGGAGAAGATCTGCAAAGAGGAGTGGGACAAAATCCCTCCTGAGATGTGTGCAAACCTGGTGGCCAGCTACAAGAAACGTCTGACCTCTGTGATTGCCAACAAGGGTTTTGCCACCAAGTACTAAGTCATGTTTTGCAGAGGGGGTCAAATACTTATTTCCGTCATTAAAATGCAAATCAATGTATAACATTTTTGACATGTGTTTTTCTGGATTTTTTTGTTGTTATTCTGTCTCTCACTGTTCAAATAAACCTACCATTAAAACTATAGACTGATCATTTCTTTGTCAGTGGGCAAACGTACAAAATCAGCAGGGGATCAAATACTTTTTTCCCTCACTGTATAACATATATAATAATATGACATTTAGCAGACGCTTTTACCCAGTCTTACAGTCATGCATGCAAACATTTTTCGTAATGGATGGCCCCCGGGAATCGAAACCCACCATCCTGGCGTTGCCATGCTCTATACCAAATGAGCCACACAGGACCACTTTGAATGCATGTGTGGGAGAGTGGAAGTTCCACCCAAACCGGTCAACACAACCATACTCAAGAAGCACCATCAATACCACCGACGCAGAAAAGCCAAGGCATTTCACTGGATCTGTGCTCCTCCTAGGTCTCAGGCAGTCAGTTAGGATGCCTTCTGCTACACATGCCCCAAAAACAGTGCTTCATTGTAAGTGGTATGCTAGTGCTGAAGTTGGAACAGAGGCCAGATGCTTTGAGGGTACTGAAGTCATTGAAGTCATAGTTAGTTTGGGACTCAGTTTTATTGTTTTGTTCCCTCGCCAGTTCTCCAGTTCAGTTTCACCACCATCTTTGTGGCTGCGTTCCCCCTGGCTCCCCTGCTGGCCTTCATCAACAACGTCGTCGAGATACGCCTCGACGCCATCAAGATGGTCAGTTTGGAGCGCAGGATGGTACCCAAGAAGACCAACAACATCGGTGAGAAACAGAACGTTTATGAACGAGGTCTTCACAGTGTACATCTGACAACCTGGTTAAATATGAACGAGGTCTTCACAGTGTACATCTGACAACCTGGTTAAATATGAACGAGGTCTTCACAGTGTACATCTGACAACCTGGTTAAATATGAACGAGGTCTTCACAGTGTACATCTGACAACCTGGTTAAATATGAACGAGGTCTTCCCAGTGTACATCTGATAACCTGGTTAAATATGAACGAGGTCTTCACAGTGTACATCTGACAACCTGGTTAAATATGAACGAGGTCTTCACAGTGTACATCTGACAACCTGGTTAAATATGAACGAGGTCTTCACAGTGTACATCTGACAACCTGGTTAAATATGAACGAGGTCTTCACAGTGTACATCTGACAACCTGGTTAAATATGAACGAGGTCTTCACAGTGTACATCTGACAACCTGGTGATTTTTATTTATTTTTTATGAGCATGTTATCAATTTCCTTGTTAGCTTGGAAATGGTATATTGTTGTGTAATATGGAAATATACGTTATATAATACATATAAAGGTATAATCTACTATGCAATGTATGTGTTGTTTTCTGTTTCTTACCTTAGGTGTATGGACAGATGTGTTGGAGGCTATCGGTGTGTTGGCAGTCATAGCCAACGGCCTGGTTATTGGCATATCTTCAGATTTTATCCCCCGCCTGGTATACCGCTACCATTATGGACCCTGCGTCAATGGAACAGTCACAGATATGGAGTAAGTCTGTCCATTCTGACTAGACAGTTTCAGGGTTGGGGTCAATTCCATTTCAATTCAGGAAGTAAACTGAAATTCCAATTTCACTGAATTGGAAATGGAATTGACCCAAACCCTGGTGAGTAGATCATCCCCGTTACTACCACATGCATACTGTACATGTAGCATCATCCAGTGAGTAACACTACATGCTCTAACCTACTGAGCCATCGGTGGTTCCTGTTATGAATGGGGATGGGTTTGTGTCACTGGCTATGTACGTCCCAAATGGCACCCTATTCCCTATACAGTGCACTACGTTTGACCAGGGCCCATAGCAAACTATTCCCTATACAGTGCACTACGTTTGACCAGGGCCCATAGCAAACTATTCCCTATACAGTGCACTACGTTTGACCAGGGCCCATAGCAAACTATTCCCTATACAGTGCACTACGTTTGACCAGGGCCCATAGCAAACTATTCCCTATACAGTGCACTACGTTTGACCAGGGCCCATAGCAAACTATTCCCTATACAGTGCACTACGTTTGACCAGGGCCCATAGCAAACTATTCCCTATACAGTGCACTACGTTTGACCAGGGCCCATAGCAAACTATTCCCTATACAGTGCACTACGTTTGACCAGGGCCCATAGCAAACTATTCCCTATATATACAGTGCACTACGTTTGACCAGGGCCCATAGCAAACTATTCCCTATACAGTGCACTACGTTTGACCAGGGCCCATAGCAAACTATTCCCTATACAGTGCACTACGTTTGACCAGGGCCCATAGCAAACTATTCCCTATACAGTGCACTACGTTTGACCAGGGCCCATAGCAAACTATTCCCTATACAGTGCACTACTTTAGACCAGGTCCCATAGCAAACTATTCCCTATATAGTGCACTACTTTTGACCAGGGGCCATAGGGCCCCATTTGGGACACACCTATGTGTCACAGTCAATGTTGACAGTTCTGTGAGTCCCTCAGGCTACATGTCTGCTAATAGTAACAGTATATATATTTCAGTATGTTCTCTTTATCCTATAGTTGCATGTCCGGCTACATCAACAACACCCTGTCCATATTGCACATGAACGACCAGAGAATCTACAAGGAGTTCTCACCGGACCAGATGGTGACGCCCGGCGGACAGAATGTCTCCCACTGCAGGTTCATACCCCTTACCAGCCCCTAATCATCCCGAAATGATGTCCATGTTGTCCGTTTTAAACAGGGATAGTCCAGAGGATGCATAAGTATTATTTCTGAAATTGAATGAAACAAGGAAAGGTATTCAACATGGAAGCAAAAGTTGTTCCTTTATACTAGGAAATGAGTGATAATTTATGATGGAATAACTTTCGTTTGCATGTATTTAATACTTGTCCTTACTTCATTCCACTGATCCCCTGGAATATCCTTCCAGGATTCTCTGCTTAGTCGTTGATTTGGGATTTGAATGTCTGTGTTTTCTCACTCTCTCACCAGTTATAAAGATTATAGAAGTAATGAAGACTACAGTTTCACTCCACAGTTCTGGCTCATCTTAGCCATGCGCTTCGCTTTTGTCATCCTGTTTGAGGTAAGCTAGAAATATTTAGCTCAAATAATTTATAGACCATTTCTTGTCTTGACTCACAGTAAAATTGAGCGAAGTAACTTTGCCATTTACTTGATAGTTGATACGTTGACATTTGAAAATGGATTATTTCCAATTGAATATTATTAACTCAATTGAATATTATTAACTTAATTGAATATGATTAACTTAATTGAATATTATTAACTTAATTGAATATTATTAACTTAATTGAATATTGTTAACTTAATGTTGATGTTTTTTCTTCCCTCCCTCTCCTCGTAATCTCTGTGTACAGCATGTGGTGGTCATATGTAAATTCATCACCGCCTGGTTTGTTCCCAGCGTTCCCTTGGATGTCAAGAATCTCAGGCTCTTTGATAAACTCAACAGGTTGAAGGAAGAGCTCAGGTAGGGGGTTTTCAAAGGGAGTGGATATTACTGGAAACTTTCAAAGTTTACCAGTAAACTACCAGAATGATGGTATCTTTCAAAGGTTTTTTATGTAATCTAGCACAAGACATCTAGTGGCCCTTTTGGGTACTTCAGATTACCACAGGTGTCTGTAATTATCTCTGGCCCTCTGTGTGGCCTTATCACGTGTATAATATATGAAACCATTTTATACGATTTTTTTTTTTTTTTTAAACAATAGAATGACAAAGCTGTAATGTTTTACAATCCTAAATACAAACCATCAACTTAGTGAATACCATTGGTGTTTAATATGAGGGTTTCAGCATGAAATATCACTTTTATACACTTATTTATTTAACTATGTCAGTATGTATTTGTTGCCAATGCTTTGGCGTCAAACTGGTTGGGGAAAAAAATCAAAAGTTAGAAGAGTTTCAGAGTTAATTGAAAATAATGGCATTGTTGATTCATGCTTTTTTCATTAATTTGGCTATTTTCTCTTGAACCATATGGGCTATCTACTAGAAACTCATAGACATTATGGGCACAGATGTAAAAAATGAATACTATATATTAATACATTTTGTAAAAGTTATTTAAGTATAAATTACCAAAGTTACGATAGATTGCCATATATTTTCTGTTAATTAGCAAAATGACAGAAGATTCCGGTAACTTTGGTAAATTACCGGTAGCTCCGCAGCTTAATTAGCAAAATGACAGAAGATTCCGGTAACTTTGGTAAATTACCGGTAGCTCCGCAGCTTAATTAGCAAAATGACAGAAGATTCCGGTAACTTTGGTAAATTACCGGTAGCTCCGCAGCTTAATTAGCAAAATGACAGAAGATTCCGGTAACTTTGGTAAATTACCGGTAGTTCAGCAGCTTAATTAGCAAAATGACAGAAGATTCCAGTAACATTGGTAAATTACCGGTAGTTCTGCAGCTTAATTAGCAAAATGACAGAAGATTCCGGTAACTCTGCAGCCCTAAGCTCAGGTAAGCTGATACTATAGACATGTCTGGTAACAAAAAAGAACCTGCAGGGTCAGTAAATAGATGTTTTAATGTTTTTAGAGTTTTCAATTGAAATGATACGTCTATTAGTGCCTATATCGAGCATTTTAATACACTATGCATAGCTCATAAGGCATTATAAATGTACTTTAAATGCATTCTGAAGAGCATATTCATAGGAAGTCTTACCCTATATCCCTTTTGTCAAATTCAGCATTTGCTATTGCTAAATGTCTAATTCCCGTCTCATATTGTTCAAAAATGAAAGAATGTGCTTGTGGTTCTTACAGGTCATCGAAGGTATGACATCGCCACAGTGTTTGGAGCAGTCTAATGTTGACCACAGTGATGTCTGAAAAACATTATGGACACAGTATCCACAGTATCCACTCGGATGTGACTGATTACCAGCGCTACGGAGGACGTGTTCAGTGTGCGGAGAGAGAGAGAGAGAGAGGGAGTGCTTATCGCCTGGGTTTTTATTGGTTTTGTATTTGTTGTTTTGTGTCAGATGATGTCAGAATGCTGGACATATGACTTCTGACCCTAGATATAGTTACCGTTTCTTATGAGAGAAAAACATTGTCTTAATGTAAAAGGACATATGACTTCTGACCCTAGATATAGTTATAGTTAATGTAAAAGGAAAACACTTCTAGATGTTGCTATTTGTTATGTTTCGTGAAGTTGCACTGTGGTTTTTTGTTGTTAAATCATCTTGTTTACCGTTCTGTACAGGCATGTTGTGGCATGGTATTGCATCACAGTGGTATGTTATGTTAAAGTGAGATACTTGTGTTTGTAAACTGTGGACAGGAAATGTAATATATTATTTTAAACACTGAGATATGCTTCGCGTTATAAGACATAACACATTCACTTTAACTTAACGAAAGTGACACTTAAGAGACATTGTTATTAATGTGCTACCAATGACCTATATTACTTTGTATTGTACCTGGATGGATGGGGGGGGGGGGGGGGGCGGAGTCATGTAATAACCTACAGTAAGGACTGTAAACTCGGTCACATTACTTTTTTTTTATACGGTATGTTCATCGCTTCTGATCCAATGTAACTTGATAATTGTCCTAATTAAAAAACCCTGTTCAGACTCAGCGTTCATTGTGAGGACTGTTGAAAAAAGGTAAGCAGATAGCCTACTTCTGAAAGTTTCCGCAAACAGGTGCAGGTTGACTTTTATTGTCATGAATCTGCTGCATAAGTTGGCTATAGGCCAATCCTAAAAATGTAAGATTTTTTCTTTTGTTGCTTTTTGGTCTTAATTTAAGGTTAGGGTTAGCAGTGTGGTAAAGGGTTAAGGTTGGATTTTCTGACTTTGTGGCAGGTAGCTTAGTGGTCAAGAGTGTTGTGCCAGTAACCGAAAGGTCGCTGGTTCTAATCCCCGAGCCGACTAGGTGAAAAATCTGTCGATGTGCCCTTGAGCAAGGCACTTAACCCTAATTGCTCCTGTAAGTCGCTCTGGATAAGAGCGTCTGCTAAATGACTTATTATTATAAGAGCTGCCTCCAGTACGTGAGTCATGACAATAAATGCCTAACCTTGCTAAAAGGTGAGACGTCACGTGACCACAAGTACAGGATCCGCAAGTAATTCTAGCAGCTGGACCGAAAGTCAAGCCTTGGAGTTATTCATCCACAGGAGGAGCTGGATGATATATGATTTCATCCTAGCGCGCGCCTTGATTTTGAAAGCGCAAATGAAAAAATAAAAGAGAACAAAAGACTTCAAATTATTTGTGCTTCCAATTTGGTGACGTTCACTCTGGCACGTACCCAGACAGCGTCTCGCCGACGTCGGCCCGATGTGGTATGGAGAGCGTTTGCACATCGCCAGTGGTGGAAAAAAGTATCCCAATTGTCATACTTGAGTAAAAGTAAAGATACCTTAATAGAAAATGACTCAAGTAAAAGTGAAAGTCACCCAGTAAAAAAACTACTACTTAAGTAAAAGTCTAAAAGTATTTTGTTTTTTAATATACTTAAGTATCAAAAGTAAATGTAATTGCTAAAATATACTTAGAGTTGAAGTCGGAAGTTTACATACACCTTAGCCAAATACATTTATATAATTCCTGACATTTAATCATAGTACAAATTCCCTGTCTTAGGTCAGTTAGGATCACCACTTTATTTTAAGAATGTGAAATGTCAGAATAATAGTAGAGAGAATGATTTATTTCAGCTTTTATTTATTTCATCACATTCCCAGTGGGTCAGAAGTTTACATACACTCAATTAGTATTGCCTTTAAATTGTTTAACTTGGGTAAAACGTTTCGGCTAGCCTTCCACAAGCTTCCCACAATAAGTTGGGTGAATTTTGGCCCATTCCTCCTGGCAGAGCTGGTGTAACTGAGTCAGGTTTGTAGGCCTCCTTGCTCGCACACACTTTTTCAGTTCTTCCCACAAATGTTCTATAGGATTGAGGTCAGGGCTTTGTGATGGCCACTGCAATACCTTGACTTTGTTGTCCTTAAGCCATTTTGCCACAACTTTGGAAGTATGCTTGGGGTCATTGTCTATTTGGAAGACCCATTTGCGACCAAGCTTTAACTTCCTGACTGATGTCTTGAGATGTTGCTTCAATATATCCACATAATTTTCCTTCCTCATGATGCCATCTATTTTGTGAAGTGCACCAGTCCCTCTTGCAGCAAAGCACCCCCACAGCATGATGCTGCCACCCCCGTGCTTCACAGTTGGGATAGGTGTTCTTTGGCTTGCAAGCATTCCACTTTTTCCTCCAAACATAATGATGGTCATTATGGCCAAACAGTTCTATTTTTGTTTCATCAGACCAGAGGACATTTCTCAAAAAAGTACAATCTTTGTCCCCATGTGCAGTTGCAAACCATAGTCTGGTTTTTCTATGGCGGTTTTGGAGCAGTGGCTTCTTCCTTGCTGAGCAGCCTTTCAGGTTATGTCAATATAGGACTCATTTTACTGTGGATATAGATACTTTTTGTACCTGTTTCCTCCATGATAGAAGCATTTAAATGTTTAAAGTAATGACTAAAGTATTCTACCCCGAAACTGTATAACTGTGTGAAATGTGTTAGAATCATAAGACTATAATCTGATGATGTGTGTAGCTTAGTTAGACTTAGAAATAGGACCTTGTGGTCTTTTGCAGCTATGCATGCAGGGGTTGGATGGGAAACCAGATGTCCCCACCTAGGGAGGGGAAGCGAGAGGCTTGTAGATGTGATAACCATGTAGAGGCCTAATGGAAAAATATAGCCCGCCTAAGCAGGGAGTAGCCTACGATAAGAACTTGTGTGTGTGAATAAAAGGACTTGCTCTGCACTTTGGGGGCAGAGCGCTCTCTGAATAAAAGACTGATCTATTGCAGACTGGGACTTTGTTTAATTCTTTGTTAACCAGAACCTTACAACCTCTGGGAATTATTCAAAGCTGGAGTGAAAGTTGAGTTCAACCATTGAGATAACAAAATTTTCGTGACACTCCAGCATCTTCACAAGGTCCTTTGCTGTTGTTCTGGGATTGATTTTCACTTTTCGCACCAAAGTACGTTTACATTTACATTTACATTTTAGTCATTTAGCAGACGCTCTTATCCAGAGCGACTTACAGGAGCAATTAGGGTTAAGTGCCTTGCTCAAGGGCACATTTACGTCATTTAGCAGACGCTCTTATCCAGAACGACTCACCAATTGGTGCGTTCACCCTATAGCCAGTGGGATAACCACTTTACGTTCATCTCTAGGAGACAGAACGCGTCTCCTTCCTGAGCGGTATGACGGCTGCGTGGTCCCATGGTGTTTATACTTGCGTACTATTGTTTGTACAGATGAACATGGTACCTTCAGGCATTTGGAAATTGCTCCCAAGGATGAACCAGAATTGTGGAGGTTTACAAAAAAAATTCTGAGGTCATGGCTGATTTCTTTTGATTTTCCCGTGATGTCAAGCAAAGAGGCACTGCGTTTGAAGGTAGGCCTTGAAATACATCCACAGGTACACCTCTAATTGGTTTAAATTATGTCAATTAGCCTATCAGAAGCTTCTAAAGCATGACATCATTTTCTGGAATTTTCCAATCTGTTTAAAGGCACAGTCAACTTAGTGTATGTCAACTTCTGACCCACTGGAATTGTGATACAGTGAATTATAAGTGAAATAATCTGTCTGTAAACAATTGTTGGAAAAATTACTTGTGTCATGCACAAAACTATAGTTTGTTAACAAGAAATGTGTGTAGTGGTTGAAAAACGAGTTTGAATGATTCCAACCTAAGTGTATGTAAACTTCCGACTTATATTAAGCAAACCAGACGGCACCATTTTCTTTTTTCTTTTTTTTACGGAAAGTCAGGGACTCCAACACTTAGACATAATTTACAAATGAAGCATGTGTGTTTAGTGAGTCAGATCAGAGGCAGTAGGGATGACCAGGGATGTTCTCTTGATGAGCGCTTGAATTGGAATCCATACATTTTCCTGTCCTGCTGAGTATTCAAAATGTAACGAGTACTTTTGGGTGTCATGGACAATGTATGGAGTAAAAAGTACATTATTTTCTTTAGGAATGTAGTGAAGTAAAAGTAAAAGTAGTCAAAAATATCAATAGTAAAGTAAAGTAAAGTACAGATACCCCAAAATATTACTTAAGCAAAACTACTTTAAAGTACTAAAGTAGTTTACACCACTGCACATTGGCAAGATGTCTCCTAACGTCGGCATTAGATCGCATTTGCCCTTCGGCCGCTGTTTGGACGATGTGTGTCAAAGCTTCTAAATTATACTGGCAATAGTAAAAAACAATATGCTTTACATTTGAGTCATTTAGCAGACACGATTTACAGTGCATACATTCTATTAGGCCATTGCTATACCATCAAGTTTTTAAAAGAACTCCAGCACAGAGAAACAGAAACATCACATTTAACTAAAATATAGCTCATGCAGAGGGTGTGCAGTTAGTTCGATAAATATAGATTTAAGGTTTTATTGCAGGCTAAGAGCAGTGAATACAGTGGGGAAAAAAAGTATTTAGTCAGCTACCAATTGTGCAAGTTCTCCCACTTAAAAAGATGAGAGAGGCCTGTAATTTTCATCATAGGTACACGTCAACTATGACAGACAAAATGAGAAAAAAAAATCCAGAAAATCAAATTGTAGGATTTTTAATGAATTTATTTGCAAATTATGGTGGAAAATAAGTATTTGGTCAATAACAAAAGTTTCTCAATACTTTGTTATATACCATTTGTTGGCAATGACACAGGTCAAACTTTTTCTGTAAGTCTTCACAAGGTTTTCACACACTGTTGCGTTGCTGGTATTTTGGCCCATTCCTCCATGCAGATCTCCTCTAGAGCAGTGATATTTTGGGGCTGTCGCTGGGCAACACGGACTTTCAACTCCCTCCAAAGATGTTCTATGGGGTTGAGATCTGGAGACTGGCTAGGCCACTCCAGGACCTTGAAATGCTTCTTACGAAGCCACTCCTTCGTTGCCCGGGCGTTGTGTTTGGGATCATTGTCATGCTGAAAGACCCAGCCACGTTTCATCTTCAATGCCTTTGCTGATGGACGGAGGTTTTCACTCAAAATCTCACGATACATGGCCCCATTCATTCTTTCCTTTACAGGGATCAGTCGTCCTGGTCCCTTTGCAGAAAAACAGCCCCAAAGCATGATGTTTCCACCCCCATGCTTCACAGTAGGTATGGTGTTCTTTGGATGCAACTCAGCATTCTTTGTCCTCCAAACACGACGAGTTGAGTTTTTACCAAAAAGTTCTATTTTGGTTTCTTTCATCTGACCATATGACATTCTCCCAATCATCTTCTGGATCATCCAAATGCACTCTAGCAAACTTCAGACGTGCCTGGACATGTACTGGCTTAAGCAGGGGGACTGCAGGATTTGAGTCTCTGGCGGCGTAGTGTGTTACTGATGGTAGGCTTTGTTACTTTGGTCCCAGCTCTCTGCAGGTCATTCCCCAGGTCCCCCCGTGTGGTTCTGGGATTTTTGCTCACCGTTCTTGGGATCATTTTGACCCCACGGGGTGAGATCTTGTGTGGAGCCCCAGATCGAGGGAGATTATCAGTGGTCTTGTATGTCTTCCATTTCCTAATAATTGCTCCCACAGTTGATTTCTTCAAACCAAGCTGCTTACCTATTGCAGATTCAGTCTTCCCAGCCTGGTGCAGGTCTACAATTTTGTTTCTGGTGTCCTTTGACAGCTCTTTGGTCTTGGCCATAGTGGAGTTTGGAGTGTGGCTGTTTGAGGTTGTGGACAGGTGTCTTTTCTTTTATACTGATAACAAGTTCAAACAGGTGCCATTAATACAGGTAACGAGTGGAGGACAGAGGAGCCTCTTAAAGAAGAAGTTACAGGTCTGTGAGAGCCAGAAATCTTGCTTGTTTGTAGGTGACCAAATACTTATTTTCCACCATAATTTGCAAATAAATTCATTACAAATCCTACAATGTGATCTTCTGGAATTTTTTTTCTCAATTTGTCTGTCATAGTTGACGTGTACCTATGATGAAATTTACAGGCCTCTCTCATCTTTTAAAGTGGGAGAACTTGCACAATTGGTGGCTGACTAAATACTTTTTTTCCCCACTGTATGTGATGAATATATTTACCAAAAAAACGTTACATTTGAGCCACGTGGTGAAAAGAATGCATGGGACAAGTAACATCTTCTGGATGTATCATGTATACATGCTGGGACTGAGAAACTGAAAAACAGCTTCTATCTCAAGGCCATCAGACTGTTAAACAGCCATCACTAGCACATTTAGTGGCTGCTGCCTATAGACATAGACTAGAAATCACTGGCCACTTTAAGAAATGGAACACTAGCCAATTTAATAATGTTTACATATCTTGCATTATTTAGCATGTTTTGGTGTTAGTTAGGAGAACATTCCTTTAATGTCAAACAGAACTTACCCAGAACGTGGTTACCTTGTTCTCAGAATATCTTATATTAATGTTCCAGACACGTTTCATGGGAACGTTGCAAGAACATTCATGTATCCAGTTTTCTGAGGGTTAGGAGAATATTCCATCAATGTCACACCAAACATACACAAAACATGGTTGCCATTTTCATGTTTCATTGGAAAGTTGCAAGAACATGCCTGTGTCCAAGGATGTTTAAAAACATAGGACATTCTGTCACGGTCCCCTGGAGGTCTTTGTCTAGTTCCCGGCTTGTTACAGAGACGTCCGTAAATATGTTTTTTAGGACGTTGTCTGATGGTCCCAAAGAAACGTTAGCCAAATGCGTATATATTTTTGGTTACACATCACCCTCTGTTGCCGAGCCTATCAAAGCCACTGGTGTAGCGCGTGTTGAACAGTACTTACTGTGCAAATGAACATGCACAATGTAATCATGTATGTCAAAGGGTGTCGAACATGTAAGTTGAAAACACTGTACGTTAAAGGAATTGTTTGTGTGTCCCTTGCCAACAAACAAAGAGCTGTGAATGGATCAGTGGTTCACCAATCAGAACCTCGATGGACTCAGCCAAGGTAACAAGGGGTGATGTATAATGCTGTTTGTTTTTTTTTGGGGGGGGGGGGGGGGGGGGGGGGGGGGTTGGGGACGTTTCTTTGTGACCATCAGATGACGTCCTGACGACTGATACACAATAATGTTCTTCTAACTTTTCCATGAAACATGTCTAGAACATTAATATCTTATATTCTCAGAACGTGGTTACAGTGGGGAGAACAAGTATTTGATACACTGCCGATTTTGCAGGTTTTCCTACTTACAAAGCATGTAGAGGTCTGTCATTTTTATCATAGGTACACTTCAACTGTGAGAGACGGCATCTAAAACAAAAATCCAGAAAATCACATTGTATGATTTTTAAGTAATTAATTTGCATTTTATTGCATGACATAAGTATTTGATACATCAGAAAAGCAGAACTTAATATTTGGTACAGAAACCTTTGTTTGCAATTACAGAGTTCATACGTTTCCTGTAGGTCTTGACCAGGCGATACATGGCCTTGGGGTTGTACTCATCCTTCTTCTTCCTCCAAACACGGCGAGTGGAGTTTAGACCAAAAAGCTCTATTTTTGTCTCATCAGACCACATGACCTTCTCCCATTCCTCCTCTGGATCATCCAGATGGTCATTGGCAAACTTCAGATGGGCCTGGACATGCGCTGGCTTGAGCAGGGGGACCTTGCGTGCGCTGCAGGATTTTAATCCATGATGGCGTAGTGTGTTACTAATGGTTTTCTTTGAGACTGTGGTCCCAGCTCTCTTCAGGTCATTGACCAGGTCCTGCCGTGTAGTTCTGGGCTGATCCCTCACCTTCCTCATGATCATTGATGCCCCACGAGGTGAGATCTTGCATGGAGCCCCAGACCGAGGAAGATTGACCGTTATCTTGAACTTCTTCCATTTTCGAATAATTGCGCCAACAGTTGTTGCCTTCTCACCAAGCTGCTTGCCTATTGTCCTGTAGCCCATCCCAGCCTTGTGCAGGTCTACAATTTCATTCCTGATGTCCTTACACAGCTCTCTGGTCTTGGCCATTGTGGAGAGGTTGGAGTCTGTTTGATTGAGTGTGTGGACAGGTGTCTTTTATACAGGTAACGAGTTCAAACAGGTGCAGTTAATACAGGTAATGAGTGGAGAACAGGAGGTCTTCTTAAAGAAAAAAAAAAAAACTGGTCTGTGAGAGCCAGAATTCGTACTGGTTGGTAGGTGATCAAATACTTATGTCATGCAATAAAATGCAAATGAATTACTTAAAAATCAAACAATGTTATTTTATGGATTTTTGTTTTAGATTCCGTCTCTCACAGTTGAAGTGTACCTACAGTGGGGAAAAAAAGTATTTAGTCAGCCACCAATTGTGCAAGTTCTCCCACTTAAAAAGATGAGAGAGGCCTGTAATTTTCATCATAGGTACACGTCAACTATGACAGACAAAATGAGAAAAAAAAATCCAGAAAATCACATTGTAGGATTTTCAATGATTTTATTTGCAAATTATGGTGGAAAATAAGTATTTGGTCAATAACAAAAGTTTCTCAATACTTTGTTATATACCCTTTGTTGGCAATGACACAGGTCAAACGTTTTCTGTAAGTCTTCACAAGGTTTTCACACACTGTTGCTGGTATTTTGGCCCATTCCTCCATGCAGATCTCCTCTAGAGCAGTGATGTTTTGGGGCTGTCGCTGGGCAACACACACGGACTTTCAACTCCCTCCAAAGATTTTCTATGGGGTTGAGATCTGGAGACTGGCTAGGCCACTCCAGGACCTTGAAATGCTTCTTACGAAGCCACTCCTTCGTTGCCCGGGCGGTGTGTTTGGGATCATTGTCATGCTGAAAGACCCAGCCACGTTTCATCTTCAATGCCCTTGCTGATGGAAGGAGGTTTTCACTCAAAATCTCACGATACGTGGCCCCATTCATTCTTTCCTTTACACGGATCAGTCGTCCTGGTCCCTTTGCAGAAAAACAGCCCCAAAGCATGATGTTTCCACCCCCATGCTTCACAGTAGGTATGGTGTTCTTTGGATGCAACTCAGCATTCTTTGCACACGACGAGTTGAGTTTTTACCAAAAAGTTCTATTTTGGTTTCATCTGACCATATGACATTCTCCCAATCCTCTTCTGGATCATCCAAATGCACTCTAGCAAACTTCAGACGGGCCTGGACATGTACTGGCTTAAGCAGGGGGACACGTCTCGCACTGCAGGATTTGAGTCCCTGGCGGCGTAGTGTGTTACTGATGGTAGGCTTTGTTACTTTGGTCCCAGCTCTCTGCAGGTCATTCACTAGGTCCCCCCGTGTGGTTCTGGGATTTTTTCTCACCGTTCTTGTGATTATTTTGACCCCACGGGGTGAGATCTTGCGTGGAGCCCCAGATCGAGGGAGATTATCAGTGGTCTTGTATGTCTTCCATTTCCTAATAATTGCTCCCACAGTTGATTTCTTCAAACCAAGCTGCTTACCTATTGCAGATTCAGTCTTCCCAGCCTGGTGCAGGTCTACAATTTTGTTTCTGGTGTCCTTTGACAGCTCTTTGGTCTTGGCCATAGTGGAGTTTGGAGTGTGACTGTTTGAGGTTGTGGACAGGTGTCTTTTATACTGATAACAAGTTCAAACAGGTGCCATTAATACAGGTAACGAGTGGAGGACAGAGGAGCCTCTTAAAGAAGAAGTTACAGGTCTGTGAGAGCCAGAAATCTTGCTTGTTTGTAGGTGACCAAATACTTATTTTCCACCATAATTTGCAAATAAATTCATTAAAAATCCTACAATGTGATTTTCTGGAAAAAAAAATCTCAATTTGTCTGTCATAGTTGACGTGTACCTATGATGAAAATTACAGGCCTCTCTCATCTTTTTAAGTGGGAGAACTTGCACAATTGGTGGTTGACTAAATACTTTTTTTCCCCACTGTATGATAAAAATTACAGACCTCTACATGCTTTGTAAGTAGGAAAACCTGCAAAATCGGCAGTGTATCAAATACTTGTTCTCCCCACTGTAACCACGTTCTGTGTATGTTATGTTTGGCATTAAGGGAATGGTCCTTTGGAAACAGTCCTTGCACATCACTGGAACATTCCTATGAAAACATTAGGTAATAACCTAACGAGACTCTTAAAGGGAACGTTCTCTAATGTTGTAGGAACATTTGTTGTTAGCTGGGTTTCCTGCATGCTATAATGTGTAAAGTGCATTTTTGGAGAGGCCTTTTGTGCTAGAAAATTCAGAATTTTTATTAAAAGGTCTATGCATTCAGAAGGATAGTTTAGCCTACAGTGATCTGCACAGGTTGTTGATGATCAATAGGAAACCGAAGTGTTGGGTTACTCAGAGATCAGAGGTTTAACTAGTTGCCCCAGGGCACATTTCACTATGAGAGGTTTAACTTGTTCCCCCCAGGGCAGGTTTCACTATAGCCTACTCATTAACATAAGTTAATATGTTGACAAACTGGTCATGGAAGAGAGAGAGAGAGAGAGAGAGAGAGAGAGAGAGAGAGAGAGAGAGAGAGAGAGAGAGAGAGAGAGAGAGAGAGAGAGAGAGAGAGAGAGAGAGAGAGAGAGAGAGAGAGAGAGAGAGAGAGAGAGAGAGAGAGAGAGAGAGAGAGAGAGAGAGAGAGAGAGAGAGAGAGAGAGAGAGAGAGAGAGAGAGAGAGAGAGAGAGAGAGAGAGAGAGAGAGAGAGAGAGAGAGAGAGAGAGGGAGGATTGGCGTGGGTGAGGGAAGAGCACTACTCACCTCCTGTATCGAGGAAGACATGATTCAGCATATAGTGAACAATCCGGATCCTGAAATAAAGAAGATATTTTAAGATGGCTGACAAGACTGAGTATCTGTTTATGTACATGGGATGATTCCTTTTTAGAATGTTTGTCATGCTAATACGTTGAGTCATCAGTGTTTACCATTCTTATAGGTGATACAATGGTTTAAGATTGATGCTGAAATTAAATGAAATTGAAATTTAAACTAAATGGATCTGTTGTTGCCCTTTATGGCAGGATATGCAGGACCAGTTAGTATTAACACGTTGAACAGTGCTAGGCTAGAAAACAAGGCTTGTTATAGACCAGCTCTTATGTTTTTTCCTGTAGTACCGGTTTAACTTTTGGAATTGTTCAAAATCAGGCTACTGAAAGACAAGGAACCTATGGGCTATAATGTTCTGGTTTTCACAACCAATGACCGAACAGTAGACCACAGGAAATGTGCAGTTAATTATTTTACTATAACGCTGTATTTAGAGTCATCCACAGAACAGTCTGTAGACATTAGTCTCTGTCTGAGTCATCCACAGAACAGTCTGTAGACATTAGTCTCTGTCTGAGTCATCCACAGAACAGTCTGTAGACATGAGTCTCTGTCTGAGTCATCCACAGAACAGTCTGTAGACATTAGTCTCTGTCTGAGTCATCCACAGAACAGTCTGTAGACATTAGTCTCTGTCTGAGTCATCCACAGAACAGTCTGTAGACATTAGTCTCTGTCTGAGTCATCCACAGAACAGTCTGTAGACATTAGTCTCTGTCTGAGTCATCCACAGAACAGTCTGTAGACATTAGTCTCTGTCTGAGTCATCCACAGAACAGTCTGTAGACATGAGTCTCTGTCTGAGTCATCCACAGAACAGTCTGTAAGTCTCTGTCTGAGTCATCCACAGAACAGTCTGTAGACATTAGTCTCTGTCTGAGTCATCCACAGAACAGTCTGTAGACATGAGTCTCTGTCTGAGTCATCCACAGAACAGTCTGTAGACATGAGTCTCTAGTGGAGTCATCCACAGAACAGTCTGTAGACATTAGTCTCTGTCTGAGTCATCCACAGAACAGTCTGTAGACATGAGTCTCTGTCTGAGTCATCCACAGAACAGTCTGTAGACATTAGTCTCTGGCTGCGTCCTAAACTGTACCCTATAACCCTGGTAAAAAAGTAGTGCACGATATTGGGGATATGGTGCCGTTTGGGACACAGCCTAACAGACTATGTAAAGCATTGTCTCAGAACTTGGCTCTGTGCTTTAATTAGCAAATAAATGATGTTGTAATTTACAGTAATTTGCTTATTGTGTAATTTATTCAAAGGAAAGAAGCTCCAGAGTCCCACACATTGCTCTTGCAAAGTATAACTTACTGTAGAATCATAGATTTACACCAACAGACAGTGCAGTTCCCCCGACTCATTGATAAAGTAGAGAGAATTGAGGGCTGCACTGTGACACTCTGGCTCCAGGGACTCTGATTGTTGAGCCAGGGTTGTTATTTTCATTTAGGGTGTATTTCTATGTTGGATCTAGTTGTTCATTTCTATGTTTGGTTTTGTTGTTGATTAGTCATATGACTCCCAATCGGAGGTAACGAGTGTCAGCTGTCGGCTCGTTATCTCTGATTGGGAGCCATATTTAAACTGTGTGGTTTCTCCTTGGTTTGTGGGTTTTTGTTCCAAGTTTAGTCTTTGTTACTGTTGGACTTCACTTTCGTCTTTTGTTTTGTATTGACGTGCTTTTCTAATTAAAAGTCATCATGTTCACTCCACGCGCTGCGTATTGGTCCGTTTCCTCAGACGATCGTGACAGAAAAACCCACCATCAAAGGACCAAGCAGCGTGTCAAGCGGCAACAGGACCCAGCTCCAAAGGCTTCCTGGACATGGGAGGAGATTTTGGACGGAAAGGGGTCCTGGACTTGGGAGGAGATCCTGGATGGGATGGATCGCCGTCCATGGAGCGAAACGGTGGAGAGGCGACGGCGAGAGGAGCAACGGCGTCAGCAGGGCCATCGTCGGAAGGTCGAGAGGCAACCCCAAAAAGTTTTTGGGGGGGGGCACATGGCTTGGGCGGCTGGGCAGCGGGAGGCTGCCACAGGACTGACGGAGGCAGAGAAGGGGCGAATTCAAGAGGCAACCAGGTTACGGGGGTCACTGGCCAAAGTAGGGAAAGGAGATGTAGAGGCACGGCGTGAGAGACTGAGGTGTGTATCCAGTCCGGTCCGGCCCGTTCCAGTTCCCGGGGTAGAGCCAGTGGTGTGTGCCTCCAGTACGGTCCGGCCTGTTACGACCCCTCGCACCAAAGATACGGTGCGCTGCGCCAGCCCAGCCCGGCCCGGCCTGTTCCGGCCACTCGCACCAGGGACACGGTGCGCTTCGCCAGCCCGGCCCGGCCTGTTCCGGCCACTCGCACCAGGGATACGGTGCGCGTCGCCAGCCCGGCCCGGCCTGTTCCGGCCACTCGCACCAGGGATACGGTGCGCGTCGCCAGCCCTTTCCCACCAGTGCCTACACCACGCCCCAAGCCTCCTGTGTGTCTCCCGAGTCCTGTGCGTCCTGTTGCTGCTCTCCGCACTAGCCCTTATGTGCGTTCCCAGGGTCCAGCATGCCCTGTTCCGGCTCTCCGCACTAGGCGTTATGTGAGTCCCCAGGGTCCAGCATGCCCTGTTCCGGCTCTCCGCACTAGGCGTTATGTGAGTCCCCAGGGTCCAGCATGCCCTGTTCCTTCTCCCCGCACTAGCCCTGAGATGCGTGTCCTCAGCCTGGTACCTCCAGTTCCGGCACCACGCATCAGGCCTACGGTGCGTCCCCAGGGCCAAGCATGCCCTGTTGCGTTGCTGCTTCCCGCACTAGCCCTGAGATGCGTGTCCTCAGCCCGGTACCTCCAGTTCCGGCACCACGCATCAGGCCTACGGTGCGTCCCCAGGGTCCAGCATGCCCTGTTGCTTCTCCCCGCACTAGCCCTGAGATGCGTGTCCTCAGCCCGGTACCTCCTGTTCCGGCACCACGCACCAGGCCTACGATGCGCCTCAGACGGCCAGAGTCTGCCGTCTGCCCAACGGGGCCTGAACTGTCCGTCTGCCCAACGCCGTCTGAACTGTCCGTCTGCCCAACGCCGTCTGAACTGCCCGTCTGCCCAACGGCGCCTGAACTGCCCGTCTGCCCAACGCCGTCTGAACTGTCCGTCTGCCAAGCGCCGCAGGAACTGCCCGTCTGTACTGAGCCTGCTAAGCCGCCCGTCTGCCATGAGCCTTCAGAGCCGTCCGCCAGACCGGAGCCGCTAGAGCTCTCCGCCAGACAGGAGCAGCCAGAGCCTTCCGCCAGACAGGATCAAGGATCAGCCAGAGCCTTCCGCCAGACAGGATCAGCCAGAGCCTTCCGCCAGACAGGATCAGCCAGAGCCTTCCGCCAGACAGGATCAGCCAGAGCCTTCCGCCAGACAGGATCAGCCAGAGCCTTCTGCCAGACAGGATCAGCCAGAGCCTTCTGCCAGACAGGATCAGCCAGAGCCTTCTGCCAGACAGGATCAGCCAGAGCCTTCCGCCAGCCAGGATCCGCCAGAGCCGTCCAGCCAGGATCCGCCAGAGCCGTCCAGCCAGGATCCGCCAGAGCCGTCCAGCCAGGATCCGCCAGAGCCAGCCAGCCAGGATCCGCCATTCAGTCCGGTGCTGCCCCTCAGGCCGGTGCTGCCCCTTAGTCAGGTACTGTCCCTTAGTCCGGTGCTGCCCCTTAGTCCGGTGCCGCCCCTTAATCCAGTGGGGTTTAGTTGGGGGGTGGTCAGGTGGAGGGGGCTACGGAAGCGGATTGTGACTAAGGTGGGGTGGGGGCCACGCCACGACCTGGGCCAGAGCCGCCACCATGGACAGACGCCCACCCAGACCCTCCCCTAGACTGTATGCTGGTGCGCCCGGAGTTCGCACCTTTAGGGGGGGGTACTGTGACACTCTGGCTCCAGGGACTCTGATTGTTGAGCCAGGGTTGTTATTTTCATTTAGGGTGTATTTCTATGTTGGATCTAGTTGTTCATTTCTATGTTTGGTTTTGTTGTTGATTAGTCATATGACTCCCAATCGGAGGTAACGAGTGTCAGCTGTCGGCTCGTTATCTCTGATTGGGAGCCATATTTAAACTGTGTGGTTTCTCCTTGGTTTGTGGGTTTTTGTTCCAAGTTTAGTCTTTGTTACTGTTGGACTTCACTTTCGTCTTTTGTTTTGTATTGACGTGCTTTTCTAATTAAAAGTCATCATGTTCACTCCACGCGCTGCGTATTGGTCCGTTTCCTCAGACGATCGTGACATGCACAATCACTGGCTTCGCTTTATTCCAGAAATACGTTCCCTCCCTTCTGCCCTTGTTCACTCCCCTTCACACATCTACTAGGAATGTCAGGAAGGAAGTGAATTGAAAAGGTATTTTCTACATCTGCGAAGAGGTATTTGGTTTTCAATGGGGTGTGCCTGCCTTTCAGCAGTGAGTTGGTTGGATCAGCCTTACAAGGTTGGGGACATGAAGGGCCCTTGTTGTTTTTGAGATCCTGCAGTCAGTCAGTAATTAACCAGCAACGGTTTTGCAGATAATAGATATTTTGAAGTTTTTTTTTACTATGCTAGCAATAATCGTGGTTGTTTTACTTACTTTAGTTGAATGCACTTTGTAAGTCTCTTTGGATAAGAGCATCTGCTAAGTCAGTGGATCCCAAACTGTGGGGTACTCCCCTTAGGGGGGGGGGGGGGGGGGCGCGAGGTGTTGGTGGGGGGGTTCCCCCCCCCCCCCCCACCCAATTTATTATAATGGTTTCTTTAGTCTGACTTTCAACTTATTCTTGAAAGTTGTAATAGTAGAATACACAAGGTGCAATTTCTTCATGTGCAAAGTCATTGCATTCCTTAGAGAGCTATTTATAACTTCTCAGAAATATCCAGATCAATTAGCCCATGTCAGCTAACGTTTTTTTAGCTAGGAGCAGTGGAAACACGTTCTCTGGAGTGATGAATCACTTGTCCGACAGACAAATCTGGTTTTGGCGGATGCCAGGAGAACGCTACCTGCCCGAATACATAGTGCCAAATGTAAATTTTAGTGGAGGAGGAATAGTGGTCTGGGACTGTTTTTCATGGTTCGGGCTAGGCCCCTTAGTTCCAGTGAAGGGAAATCTTAACGCTACAGCATACAAAGACATTCTAGACGATTCTGTGCTTCCAACTTTGTGGCAACAGTTTGGGGAAGGCCCTTTCCTGTTTCAGCATGACAATGCCCCCGTGCACAAAGCGAGGTCCATATAGAAATGGTTTGTCGAGATTGTTGTGGAAGAACTTGACTGGCCTGCACAGTGCCCTGACCTCAGTAATGCTCTTGTGGCTGAATGGAAGCAAGTCCCAGCAGCAATGTTCCAACATCTAGTGGAAAGCCTTCCCAGAAGAGTGGAAGTTGTTATAGCAGCAAAGGGGGGACCAACTCAATATTAATGCCCAGGATTCTGGAATGAGATGTTCGACGAGCAGGTGTCCACATAATTTTGGCCATGTAGCGTATATTTAGTCTTGCCCGCATTGAGTACAAGTTTTAAACCAACCAGGGCTTTCTGTAAGGCAACAAAGTCAGATTTCAGCTCTAACATAGGTCTACAGTTGGGGCAATGGAATACATAAGTGTCATCTGCATACAGATGAATATTACAAGTTTTAACATGTAGACCAATATTATTTATATAAATAGTCAAAAGAACAGGTCTCAATACCGACCCCTTCAGTAAACCTTTTGTAATATCCAGGAAACCAGACTTGACACTATCAGAAATCTCGCATTGCGTCCTGTCTGACAGATCATTCTCAAACCACTTGCAAGAAGCCTGATCCAGGCCTATTTCAGTCAGCCTTTGAAAGAGAACGTAAGGTGAAAGGTCAACAGTGTCGAAGGCCTTGGAAAGGTCTATTAATAAGGCAGTACAATGGTGTTTATGATCCAAGCAATTTAACACATCATCTAGAACAGGGATGGGCAACTTTGATTGGGGTGGGGGGCCCCCCCTCCAAAAGAATCTGAACTCATCATGGGGGGCCGCAGTGACTCGCAGCGGCCGCGTACCCACGTCCATGTAGTCAGAGCTGACCCTAGCCTTTTGGGGGGCCCTAAGCAACATTTTGCTTCCCCCACCTTGCGAGCAAAACATTTTAGCGGACCCCCCCCCTCTTGAGAGCGGAGAGAAAAATGTAAAGTTTTAGACTTAATATCCTGCAATTCTTCACATTTTAGTCATTTAGCAGACGCTCTTATCCAGAGCGACTTACAGTTAGGCGAGTGCATACATTTTCATACTGGCCCCCCGTGGGAATCAAACCCACAACCCTGGCGTTGCAAACGCCACGCTCTACCAACTGAGCTACATAGGGTGGAGAGAAATGCGTGAAGTTTTTTTTAATATGATATCTGAGTAAGGGGTGACTAACAAAATCAATGGGGGCCCCACGGTCGGTCATTCGACTATGATTACTACAAGTTTAGATAGCTAGCCGCTAGAAAATGTTAGCTGATTGAGTGACTGCCAGAGACTGCTATAACAAGAAAAAAACTGCTGAAGCACACCAGATTTTGAAATTGCACCTTGCGTATTCTACCATTTTAACCTCCAAAAGGGGGGGCCGCCAGTTGCCCATTACCGATCTAGAACAAATCAAATCACACGTTATTTCAAATCTAATTTTATGTGTCACATGCGCCTAATACAACAGGTGTACAACCAACACGCAGAGTTTTTAAAAAGTAAGTAAAACATTTTTTTGCTAAATAAACCTGTATATATATATATAGAATGATTTGAAGACAGGCTTAGGAATACGTGTTAGGGGTTTTATTACTTCACCCAACACAAACACGTATGTATATACAAAAGGGATGTAACCCAAACAAAGAGTGAGGTGTTCCGCTACACAATACACGGGACGAGACCCGTAAACAACCAGAGCAGGACAATAATCGACAAGGACAATTGGGAACAGAGGGCACATATATACACATACTAATCAGGGGGAATGGGAACCAGGTGTGCGTAATGAGACAAGACAGTCCGGGGTTGGTGGTAATGATCCATGTCAGTGATGCCTAGAAAGCCGGGGACGTAGACCTCCGGAGCTGGTGAACGGAATGAGCAGCAGTACCCGGGGGGATCCGTGACAAAACCAAAGGAAAAATAGTAACTAAATAAAATAACAATAACGAGACTTTAGGAGACGGTCCTGGCGCTTGCTGGACTTTCTTGGGTGCCCTGACGCCTTCTTCACAACAATTGAACCGCTCTCCTTGAAGTTCTTGATGATCCGATAAATGGTTGATTTAGGTGCAATCTTACTAGCAGCAATATCCTTGCCTGTGAAGACGTTTTTGTGCAAAGCAATGATGATGGCACGTGTTTCCTTGCAGGTAACCATGGTTAACAGAGGAAGAACAATGATTTCAAGCACCACCCTCCTTTTAAAGCTTCCAGTCTGTTATTCTAACTCAATCAGCATGACAGGGTGATCTCCAGCCTTGTCCTCGTCAACACTCTCACCTGTGTTAATGAGAGAATCAGTGACATGATGGCAGCTGGTCCTTTTGTGGTAGGGCTGAAATGCAGTGGAAATGTTTTTTTGGGATTAAGTTCATTTTCATAGCAAAGAGGGACTTTGCAATTCATTGCAATTCATCTGATCACTCTTCCTGACATTCTGGAGTATATGCAAATTGCCATCATCAAAACTGAGGCAGCAGACTTTGTGAAAATTAGTATTTGTGTCATTCTCAAAACTTTTGACCACGACTGTACTGGTACCGAGTCAATGTGCCGGGGTACGAGGTAGTTGAGGTAATTGAGGTAATATGTACGTGTAGGTAGGGGTAAAGTGACTATGCATAGATAATAAACAGAGAGTAGCAGCAGCGTGTGAAGAAATGTGAAGGAATGTGAATGTGTGTGTGTTTTGTGTGTGTGTGTGTTGGAGTGTCAGTGTAGTATGTGTGAGTGCGTGGGTAGAGTCCAGTGAGTGTACATCGAGCCTGTGCAAGAGAGTCAGTGCAAAAAAAATAAGGGGGTCAATGCAAACAAGCGCAGCTGCTGAAACGGTGCTGTGTCCAGGTCTAAAACCTGACTGGTGCACATTAAGAATATCATTTTAAATTGGAAAAAGTTATTCGCTGAGAGTTGGCCAGGGATTCAAAAACTTTGGAAAGGCAAGATAACTTGGAA
This sequence comes from Coregonus ussuriensis, assembly GCA_031479575.1. Classification (NCBI taxonomy): domain Eukaryota; kingdom Metazoa; phylum Chordata; class Actinopteri; order Salmoniformes; family Salmonidae; genus Coregonus; species Coregonus ussuriensis. Next base: position 11,553,327 of record CM062498.1, on the reverse strand, counting down.
ATTCAATCAATCAATCAAATGTATTTATAAAGCTCCTTTTTACATCAGCAGTTGTCACAAAGTGCTTATACAGAAATCCAGCCTAAAACCCCAAACAGCAAGCAATGCAGATGTAGAAGCACAGGTGGCTAGGAAAAACTCCCTAGAAAGGCAGGAACCCTAGGAAGAAACCAAGAGAGGAATCAGGCTCTAAGGGGTGGCCAGTCCTCTCCTGGCTGTGCCGGGTGGAGATAAGAGTACATGGCCAGTAAGGCCAGATCGTTCTTCAAGATACAGTACATTGGATGATAGTTATCTAAGTCAGAAGGATCTCCTGCTTTGTGTAGGGGGAGGACATGTGCCACTTTCCAGGACTCAGGGATAACACCAGAAACAATTGTCAAGTAAAAAATCTAGGTTAATGATTCTGGTAATAAGTGGAGCAGAGAGCTGCAGTAAGAAGAGATCAAGAAAATCAGTCGCTGTGGATTTTTTTTGACATGGATGTTTAGTAAAGGCACTTAGTACATCATAGATATAAAATGTTTGAAATGAAAATAGAGAATGTGTCTCTGGGAGTGCATCATTCTCTACAGTCTGTTTTGACGTGAATAAAGGACTCCCTCTACTGGAATAACCAGAGACAGACATCTATTTCTCAAATGTCTGAAGGACTGCCAGTCAGATGTAGTATCAGTCAATGTTAGCCCAAGCTACATTTATTTTCTGTAATTTTCCAGACAATTCATGCGTAAATCAAGGGTTTGATCTATCCTTTACACCTAGTTTTTTATACGGAGCATGCTTATCTGCAACAGTGTTAAACAGAGAGGGAAAACCATTTAGGTTCCTGATCCGAGTCAGAGATAGAGGACACACCCTCCCAATCACAGAACCCCAGATCAGACATGAAATGTTGCTCATTCAAATTCCTAACATTTCTCTTTGTAATAATGCGTGGGCGGGATTTAGGGAGTTTAGCATTTCTTATGCAGGAAATGAGACAATGGTCACTGAGCGCAATAGCAAAGATTCCAGCGGCAGTAAAATTATGAGGGGCATTTGTTAGAATAGAGTAGATCTTTCAACGTGTTTAAAGTTGGGGCGAGTTGGTTTAGTTATCAGCTGAGTTAGATTGAGCTCATTACACATATATTTCAGCCTATCTGATACTAGCATCAACCAATCCAGATTAAAATCATCAAAATATGAATAATTCAGATTTAGCATAGTAATTCAGATTTAATCATTCAAGATTTAGAGCACAAGGCGGAGCCGAGGCAGGGCGATACATTTCCACTAGTGTCTGTTGGGCATTATTACCAGGGCCCACATTTAAGATTAGACATTCAAAATTGCTTAGGGACTGAAGTGGAAAGGGACACAGAAACTTTTCAATTGCTCTTTACGAATATGGCGACACCCCCTCCGCTACCAACTCTGTCAGATCTAAAACCATTATAACCAGTCAGATACACATCAGAATTTCGACATAGACTTCTTTAACCGAAATTCTGTAATAATCAGAACGTCTGCGTTGGTTTGAGCCGAGTTACAATAAAATCAATTTTCTAAATCAAACTTCTGGCATTTACATGAATCAGCTAAAGGCCGCAGCTGCAGGATTTCAGACCAGAAGGAATCTCTGAAATATCCATGCTATGTTCAGTAGGTAACCCGCTGTGTTGCAGATACCGTAGGGCTGGCTTGAGTTGGTACAGATACAAGATCTCCCAGGACTGTACCATTATGCCTAGGCCTCGAACGAGGACGTGACTTAAAACAAGAGAGTCAATGAGGGTTACCTGTTGCGGCCCAGGACTGAAATCCCAGTACTAATTACTTAGTTACTATGTAGACTATGTAGTAGTTACTATGTAGACTATGTAGTAGTGACTATGTAGTAGTGACTATGTAGACTATGTAGTAGTTAGTATATAGTAGTTAGTATGTAGTAGTTAGTATAGTAGTACTGAAGTATGTAGTAGTTAGTATGTAGTAGTTAGTATGTAGTAGTACTGTAGTATGTAGTAGTTAGTATGTAGTAGTTAGTATGTAGTAGTACTGTAGTATGTAGTAGTTAGTATGTAGTAGTTAGTATGTAGTAGTACTGTAGTATGTAGTAGTTAGTATGTAGTAGTTAGTATGTAGTAGTACTGTAGTATGTAGTAGTTAGTATGTAGTAGTACTGTAGTATGTAGTAGTTAGTATGTAGTAGTACTGTAGTATGTAGTAGTACTGTAGTATGTAGTAGTTAGTATGTAGTAGTACTGTAGTATGTAGTAGTTAGTATGTAGTAGTACTGTAGTATGTAGTAGTTAGTATGTAGTAGTACTGTAGTATGTAGTAGTTAGTATGTAGTAGTACTGTAGTATGTAGTAGTTAGTATGTAGTAGTACTGTAGTATGTAGTAGTACTGTAGTATGTAGTAGTTAGTATGTAGTAGTTAGTATGTAGTAGTACTGTAGTATGTAGTAGTTAGTATGTAGTAGTACTGTAGTATGTAGTAGTTAGTATGTAATAGTTAGTATGTAGTAGTTAGTATATATTAGTTAGTACTATACTGTACTGACTACAGGGGTTATTGACAGTACATTATACTATTAAATACAGAAAGCTAGAGTTTAACTGAAATATTTAGAAGTTGACATTAGCCAAAAAAGAGAGGAAAGGCTGTTCTAAGAAAGAAGGCCAAGCTGTTTCACTGAACATGCCATGACTAGATGGTGTTTATTAATGACTATTACTCATGATTGTTTTTGGGCGTGTGAGTGTGTGTTAACAGCAGCAGTGACAGCAGCCATCAGTCTCTTCCTACTCCTGACCAGAGCTGTGGCTGTCTACTGCCTACTGTCTACTGTCTACTGCCTACTGTCTACTGTCTACTGTCTACTGTCTACTGTCTACTGTCTACTGTCTACTGCCTACTGTCTACTGTCTACTGTCTACTGCCTACTGTCTACTGTCTACTGTCTACTGTCTACTGCCTACTGTCTACTGTCTACTGACTACTGCCTACTGTCTACTGTCTACTGTCTACTGACTACTGCCTACTGTCTACTGTCTACTGTCTCCTGCCTACTGTCTACTGCCTACTGTCTACTGTCTACTGTCTACTGACTACTGTCTACTGTCTGCTGTCTGCTGTCTGTCTACTGTCTGTCTACTGCCTACTGTCTACTGCCTACTGTCTACTGCCTACTGTCTACTGCCTACTGTCTACTGTCTACTGTCTCCTGCCTACTGTCTACTGCCTACTGTCTACTGTCTACTGTCTACTGACTACTGTCTACTGTCTGCTGTCTGCTGTCTGTCTACTGTCTGTCTACTGCCTACTGTCTACTGCCTACTGTCTACTGACTACTGACTACTGTCTACTGACTACTGTCTACTGACTACTGACTACTGTCTACTGACTAGTGACTACTGTCTACTGTCTACTGACTACTGTCTACTGTCTGCTGTCTGCTGTCTGTCTACTGTCTGTCTACTGCCTACTGTCTACTGCCTACTGTCTACTGACTACTGACTACTGTCTACTGACTACTGACTACTGTCTACTGACTAGTGACTACTGTCTACTGTCTACTGACTACTGTCTACTGACTAGTGACTACTGTCTACTGTCTACTGTCTACTGTCTACTGTCTGCTGTCTGTCTACTGTCTGTCTACTGCCTACTGTCTACTGCCTACTGTCTACTGACTACTGACTACTGTCTACTGACTACTGACTACTGTCTACTGACTAGTGACTACTGTCTACTGTCTACTGCCTACTGTCTACTGACTAGTGACTACTGTCTACTGTCTACTGCCTACTGTCTACTGACTACTGACTACTGTCTACTGACTAGTGACTACTGCCTACTGTCTACTGTCTACTGCCTGACTACTGTCTACTGTCTGACTACTGTCTGACTACTGCCTACTGTCTGTCTACTGTCTGTCTACTGTCTGTCTACTGTCTACTGTCTACTGTCTACTGTCTGTCTACTGTCTACTGTCTGTCTACTGTCTACTGACTACTGACTGCTGTCTACTGTCTACTGTCTACTGTCTACTGACTACTGTCTACTGTCTACTGACTACTGTCTACTGTCTACTGTCTACTGTCTACTGTCTACTGACTACTGTCTACTGTCTACTGACTACTGACTACTGTCTACTGTCTACTGACTACTGACTACTGTCTACTGACTACTGACTGCTGTCTGTCTACTGTCTACTGTCTGTCTACTGTCTACTGACTACTGACTGCTGTCTACTGTCTACTGTCTACTGTCTACTGACTACTGTCTACTGTCTACTGACTACTGTCTACTGTCTACTGTCTACTGTCTACTGTCTACTGACTACTGTCTACTGTCTACTGACTACTGACTACTGTCTACTGACTACTGACTACTGTCTACTGACTAGTGACTACTGTCTACTGTCTACTGTCTACTGTCTGTCTACTGTCTACTGTCTACTGTCTGTCTACTGTCTACTGACTACTGACTGCTGTCTACTGTCTACTGTCTACTGTCTACTGACTACTGTCTACTGTCTACTGACTACTGTCTACTGTCTACTGTCTACTGTCTACTGTCTGTCTACTGTCTACTGTCTACTGACTACTGTCTACTGTCTGTCTACTGTCTACTGTCTACTGTCTACTGTCTGTCTACTGTCTACTGTCTACTGTCTGTCTACTGTCTACTGACTACTGACTGCTGTCTACTGTCTACTGTCTACTGTCTACTGACTACTGTCTACTGTCTACTGACTACTGTCTACTGTCTGCTGTCTACTGACTACTGTCTGTCTACTGTCTACTGTCTACTGTCTACTGTCTACTGTCTACTGTCTACTGTCTGTCTACTGTCTACTGACTACTGACTGCTGTCTACTGTCTACTGTCTACTGTCTACTGACTACTGTCTACTGTCTACTGTCTACTGTCTACTGACTACTGACTGATGTCTGTCTAATGACTACTGTCTACTGTCTACTGTCTACTGTCTACTGACTACTGTCTACTGACTACTGCCTACTGACTGCTGTCTATTGTCTACTGTCTACTGACTACTGACTGCTGACTGCTGTCTATTGTCTACTGTCTACTGACTGATGTCTGTCTACTGTCTACTGTCTACTGTCTACTGTCTACTGACTACTGTCTGCTGTCTGTCTACTGTCTACTGTCTACTGTCTACTGTCTACTGTCTACTGTCTACTGACTACTGTCTGCTGTCTGTCTACTGTCTACTGTCTACTGTCTACTGACTACTGTCTACTGTCTACTGTCTACTGTCTACTGTCTACTGTCTGATGTCTACTGTCTACTGTCTACTGTCTACTGTCTACTGTCTACTGTCTACTGACTACTGTCTGCTGTCTGTCTACTGTCTACTGTCTACTGTCTGTCTACTGTCTACTGTCTACTGACTACTGTCTGCTGTCTGTCTACTGTCTACTGTCTACTGACTGATGTCTACTGTCTACTGTCAACTGTCTACTGTCTACTGTCTACTGACTACTGTCTGCTGTCTACTGTCTACTGTCTACTGTCTACTGTCTGCTGTCTACTGTCTACTGTCTACTGTCTACTGTCTACTGACTACTGACTGATGTCTGTCTACTGACTACTGTCTACTGTCTACTGTCTGATGTCTACTGTCTACTGTTTACTGTCTACTGTCTACTGTCTACTGATTACTGACTGATGTCTGTCTACTGACTACTGTCTACTGTCTACTGTCTACTGACTGATGTCTGTCTACTGACTACTGTCTACTGTCTACTGTCTGATGTCTGTCTACTGACTACTGTCTACTGTCTATCAATCAATCAATTTTATTTTATATAGCCCTTCTTACATCAGCTAATATCTCGAAGTGCTGTACAGAAACCCAGCCTAAAACCCCAAACAGCTAGTAATGCAGGTGTAGAAGCACGGTGGCTAGGAAAAACTCCCTAGAAAGGCGAAAACCTAGGAAGAAACCTAGAGAGGAACCAGGCTATGAGGGGTGGCCAGTCCTCTTCTGGCTGTGCCGGGTGGAGATTATAACAGAACCATGCCAAGATGTTCAAAAATGTTCATAAGTGACAAGCATGGTCAAATAATAATCAGGAATAAATCTCAGTTGGCTTTTCATAGCCGATCATTAAGAGTTGAAAACAGCAGGTCTGGGACAGGTAGGGGTTCCATAACCGCAGGCAGAACAGTTGAAACTGGAATAGCAGCAAGGCCAGGCGGACTGGGGACAGCAAGGAGTCACCACGGCCGGTAGTCCCGACGTATGGTCCTAGGGCTCAGGTCTCTCAGTTGGCTTTTCATAGCCGATCATTAAAGAGTTGAAAACAGCAGGTCTGGGACAGGTAGGGGTTTCGTAGCCGCAGGCAGAACAGTTGAAACAAACTGGAATAGCAGCAAGGCCAGGCGGACTGGGGACAGCAAGGTGTCATCATGCCCGGTAGTCCTGACGTATGGTCCTAGGGCTCAGGTTCTCACAGAGAAAGAGAGAACGAGAGAATTAGAGAGAGCATACTTAAATTCACACAGGACACTGGATAAGACAGGAGAAGTACTCCAGGTATAACCAACTAACCCCAGCCCCCCGACACATAAACTACTGCAGCATAAATACTGGAGGCTGAGACAGGAGCGGTCCGGAGACACTGTGGCCCCATCCGAAGAAACCCCCGGACAGGGCCAAACAGGAAGGATATAACCCCACCCACTCCGCCAAAGCACAGCCCTCGCACCACTAGAGGGATATCCCCAACCACCAACTTACAATCCTGAGACAAGGCCGAGTATAGCCCACAGAGGTCTCCACCACAGCACAAACCAAGGGGGGGGCGCCAACCCAGAACAGGAAGATCACGTCAGTAACTCAACCCACTCAAGTGACGCACCCCTCCCAGGGACGGCATGAAAGAGCACCAGCAAGCCAGTGACTCAGCCCCTGCAACAGGGTTAGAGGCAGAGAACCCCAGTGGAGAGGGGAACCGGCCCGGCAGAGACAGCAAGGGCTGTTCGTTGCTCCAGCCTTTCCGTTCACCTTCACACTCCTGGGCCAGACTACACTCAATCATATGACCTACTGAAGAGATAAGTCTTCAGTAAAGACTTAAAGGTTGAGACCGAGTCTGCGTCTCTCACATGGGTAGGCAGACTGTTCCATAAAAATGGAGATCTATAGGAGAAAGCCCTGCCTCCAGCTGGGCTTGCTTAGAAATTCTAGGGACAATTAGGAGGCCTGCGTCTTGTGACCGTAGCGTACGTATTGGTATGTACGGCAGGACCAACTCGGAAAGATAGGTAGGAGCAAGCCCATGTAACGCTTTATAGGTTAACAGTAAAACCTTGAAATCAGCCCTTGCCTTAACAGGAAGCCAGTGTAGGGAAGCTAGCACTGGAGTAATATGATCAAATTTCTTGGTTCTAGTCAGGATTCTAGCAGCCGTATTTAGCACTAACTGAAGTTTATTTAGTGCTTTATCCGGGTAGCCGGAAAATAGAGCATTGCAGTAGTCTAACCTAGAAGTAACAAATGCATGTCTACTGTCTGATGTCTGTCTACTGACTACTGTCTGCTGTCTACTGTCTACTGTCTACTGTCTGCTGTCTACTGACTACTGTCTACTGTCTACTGACTACTGTCTACTGTCTACTGTCTACTGTCTACTGTCTACTGACTACTGACTGATGTCTGTCTAATGACTACTGTCTACTGTCTACTGTCTACTGTCTACTGACTACTGTCTACTGACTACTGCCTACTGACTGCTGTCTATTGTCTACTGTCTACTGACTACTGACTGCTGACTGCTGTCTATTGTCTACTGTCTACTGACTACTGACTGCTGTCTACTGACTGATGTCTGTCTACTGTCTACTGTCTACTGTCTACTGTCTACTGTCTACTGTCTACTGTCTACTGACTACTGACTGATGTCTGTCTACTGACTACTGACTACTGTCTACTGTCTACTGTCTACTGTCTACTGACTACTGACTACTGTCTACTGTCTACTGTCTACTGTCTACTGTCTACTGACAACTGTCTGCTGTCTGTCTACTGTCTGCTGTCTACTGTCTACTGTCTACTGTCTACTGTCTACTGTCTACTGTCTGATGTCTACTGTCTACTGTCTACTGTTTACTGTCTACTGTCTACTGTCTACTGACTACTGTCTGCTGTCTGTCTACTGTCTACTGTCTACTGTCTGCTGTCTACTGTCTACTGTCTACTGTCTACTGTCTACTGACTACTGACTGATGTCTGTCTACTGACTACTGTCTACTGTCTACTGTCTGATGTCTACTGTCTACTGTTTACTGTCTACTGTCTACTGTCTACTGACTACTGACTGATGTCTGTCTACTGACTACTGTCTACTGTCTACTGTCTACTGACTGATGTCTGTCTACTGACTACTGTCTACTGTCTACTGTCTGATGTCTGTCTACTGACTACTGTCGTCTGTCTACTGACTACTGTCTGCTGTCTACTGTCTACTGTCTACTGTCTGCTGTCTACTGTCTACTGTCTACTGTCTGCTGACTACTGTCTACTGACTACTGACTGATGTCTGTCTACTGACTACTGTCTACTGTCTACTGACTACTGTCTACTGTCTACTGTCTACTGTCTACTGTCTACTGTCTACTGACTACTGACTGATGTCTGTCTACTGACTACTGTCTAATGTCTACTGTCTACTGTCTGCTGTCTACTGTCTACTGTCTACTGTCTACTGTCTACTATCTACTGACTACTGACTGATGTCTGTCTACTGACTACTGTCTACTGTCTACTGTCTGCTGTCTACTGTCTACTGTCTACTGTCTACTGTCTACTGACTGTCTACTGTCTACTGTCTACTGTCTGCTGTCTACTGTCTACTGTCTACTGTCTACTGTCTACTGACTACTGACTGATGTCTGTCTACTGACTACTGTCTACTGTCTACTGTCTACTGACTGATGTCTGTCTACTGACTACTGTCTACTGTCTACTGTCTGATGTCTGTCTACTGACTACTGTCTGCTGTCTACTGTCTACTGTCTACTGTCTACTGTCTGCTGTCTACTGTCTACTGTCTACATTTACATTTACATTTTAGTCATTTAGCAGACGCTCTTATCCAGAGCGACTTACAGGAGCAATTAGGGTTAAGTGCCTTGCTCAAGGGCACATTAACGTCATTTAGCAGACGCTCTTAGCCAGAGCGACTCACAAATTGGTGCGGTGCGTTCACCCTATAGCCAGTGGGATAACCACTTTACAATTGGGGGGGGGGGGGGGGGGGGGGGTAGAAGGATTCCTTTATCCTATCCCAGGTATTCCTTAAAGAGGTGGGGTTTCAAATGTCTCCGGAAGGTGGTGAGTGACTCCGCTGTCCTGGCGTCGTGAGGGAGCTTGTTCCACCATTGGGGTGCCAGAGCAGCGAACAGTTTTGACTGGGCTGAGCGGGAACTATGCTTCCGCAGAGGAAGGGGAGCCAGCAGGCCAGAGGTGGATGAGCGCAATGCCCTCGTTTGGGTGTAGGGACTGATCAGAGCCTGAAGGTACAGAGGTGCCGTTCCCCTCACTGCTCCATAGGCAAGCACCATGGTCTTGTAGCGGATGCGAGCTTCAACTGGAAGCCAGTGGAGTGTGCAGAGGAGGGGGGGTGACGTGAGAGAACTTGGGAAGGGAAGGTTGAACACCAGACGGGCTGCGGCATTCTGGATGAGTTGTAGGGGTTTAATGGCACAGGCAGGGAGGCCAGCCAACAGCGAGTTGCAGTAGTCCAGACGGGAGATGACAAGTGCCTGGATTAGGACCTGTGCCGCTTCCTGTGTAAGGCAGGGTCGTACTCTCCGAATGTTGTAGAGCATGAACCTGCAGGAGCGGGTTACCGCCTTGATGTTGGCGGAGAACGACAGGGTGTTGTCCAGGGTCACGCCTAGGCTCTTCGCACTCTGGGAGGAGGACACAGCGGAGTTGTCAACCGTGATGGCGAGATCATGGAACGGGCAGTCCTTCCCCGGGAGGAAGAGCAGCTCCGTCTTGCCAGGGTTCAGCTTGAGGTGGTGATCCGTCATCCATACTGATATGTCTGCCAGACATGCAGAGATGCGATTCGCCACCTGGTTATCAGAAGGGGGAAAGGAGAAGATTAGTTGTGTATCGTCAGCGTAGCGTAGCAATGATAGGAGAGACCATGTGAGGATATGACAGAGCCAAGTGACTTGGTGTATAGGGAGAAAAGGAGAGGGCCTAGAACTGAGCCTTGGGGGACACCAGTGGTGAGAGCACGTGGTGCGGAGACAGCTTCTCGCCACGCCACTTGGTAGGAGCGACCGGTCAGGTAGGACGCAATCCAGGAGTGAGCCGCGCCGGAGATGCCCAGCTCGGAGAGGGTGGAGAGGAGGATCTGATGGTTCACAGTATCAAAGGCAGCAGACAGGTCTAGAAGGACAAGAGCAGAGGAGAGAGAGTTAGCTTTAGCAGTGCGGAGAGTCTCCGTGACACAGAGAAGAGCAGTCTCAGTTGAATGACCAGTCCTGAAACCTGATTGGTTTGGATCAAGAAGGTCATTCTGAGAGAGATAGCAAGAGAGTTGGCTAAAGACGGCACGCTCAATAGTTTTGGAAAGAAAAGAAAGAAGGGATACTGGTCTGTAGTGTAGTTGTTGACATCAGTGGGGTCGAGTGTTGGTTTTTTGAGAAGGGGAGCAACTCTCGCTCTCTTGAAGACGGAAGGGACATGGCCAGCGGTCAAGGATGAGTTGATCAGCGAGGTGAGGTAGGGGAGAAGGTCACCGGAGATGGTCTGGAGAAGGGAGGAGGGGATGGGGTCAAGCGGGCAGGTTGTTGGGCGGCCTGCAGTCACAAGTCGCAGGATTTTATCTGGAGAGAGAGGGGAGAAAGAAGTCAAACCATAGGGTAGGGCAGTGTGAGCAGGACCAGCAGTGTCATTAGACTTAACAAACGAGGATCGGATGTCGTCAACCTTCTTTTCAAAGTGGTTGACGAAGTCATCCACAGAGAGAGAGGAGGGGGGGGGGGGGGGGGGAGGATTCAGGAGGGAGGAAAATGTGGCAAAGAGCTTCCTAGGGTTAGAGGCAGGGCAGATGCTTGGAATTTAGAGTGGTAGAAGGTGGCCTTAGCAGCAGAAACAGATGAAGAAAATGTAGAGAGGAGGGAGTGAAAAGATGCCAGGTCGGCAGGGAGTTTAGTTTTCTTCCATTTCCGCTCCGCTGCCCGGAGCTCTGTTCTGTGAGCTCGCAGTGAGTCATCAAGCCACGGAGCTGGAGGGGAGGACCGAGCCGGCCGGGAGGATAGGGGACACAGAGAGTCAAAGGATGCAGAAAGGGAGGAGAGGAGGGTTGAGGAGGTAGAATCAGGAGATTGGAGGGAGAAGGAGTGAGCAGAGGGAAGAGATGATAGGATGGAAGAGGAGAGAGTAGTGGGAGAGAGAGAGCGAAGGTTGCGGCGGCGCATTACCATCTGTGTAGGGGCAGAGTGAGTAGTGTGGGAGGAGAGCGAGAGAGAAAAGGAAACAAAGTAGTGGTCGGAGACATGGAGGGGAGTTGCAGTGAGATTAGTAGAGGAGCAGCATCTAGTGAAGATGAGGTCGAGCGTCTACTGTCTACTGTCTGCTGACTGCTGTCTACTGACTACTGACTGATGTCTGTCTACTGACTACTGTCTACTGTCTACTGTCTACTGACTACTGTCTACTGTCTACTGTCTACTGTCTACTGTCTACTGTCTACTGACTACTGACTGATGTCTGTCTACTGACTACTGTCTACTGTCTACTGTCTACTGTCTACTGTCTACTGACTACTGACTGATGTCTGTCTACTGACTACTGTCTACTGTCTACTGTCTACTGTCTACTGACTACTGACTGATGTCTGTCTACTGTCTACTGTCTACTGTCTACTGTCTGCTGTCTACTGTCTACTGTCTACTGTCTACTGTCTACTGACTACTGACTGATGTCTGTCTACTGACTACTGTCTACTGTCTACTGTCTACTGTCTACTGACTGATGTCTGTCTACTGACTACTGTCTACTGTCTACTGTCTACTGCCTACTGTCTACTGTCTACTGTCTACTGTCTACTGCCTACTGTCTACTGCCTACTGTCTACTGTCTACTGTCTACTGTCTACTGTCTACTGTCTACTGTCTACTGCCTACTGTCTACTGTCTACTGTCTGTCTACTGTCTACTGTCTACTGTCTACTGTCTACTGCCTGTCTACTGTCTGTCTACTGTCTACTGTCTACTGTCTACTGTCTACTGTCTACTGTCTACTGTCTCCTGTCTCCTGCCTACTGCCTACTGTCTACTGTCTACTGTCTACTGTCTACTGTCTACTGCCTGTCTACTGTCTGCCTACTGTCTACTGTCTACTGTCTACTGTCTACTGTCTCCTGTCTCCTGCCTACTGTCTACTGTCTACTGCCTACTGTCTACTGTCTGTCTACTGTCTACTGTCTACTGCCTACTGTCTACTGTCTACTGTCTACTGTCTACTGTCTACTCTACTGTCTACTGTCTCCTGTCTCCTGCCTACTGTCTACTGTCTACTGTCTACTGTCTACTGTCTGTCTACTGTCTACTGTCTACTGCCTACTGCCTACTGTCTACTGTCTACTGCCTGTCTACTGTCTGCCTACTGCCTACTGCCTACTGTCTACTGTCTACTGCCTGTCTACTGTCTGCCTACTGTCTACTGTCTACTGTCTACTGTCTACTGTCTACTGTCTACTGTCTCCTGTCTCCTGCCTACTGCCTACTGTCTACTGTCTACTGTCTACTGTCTACTGTCTACTGCCTGTCTACTGTCTGCCTACTGTCTACTGTCTACTGTCTACTGTCTACTGTCTCCTGTCTCCTGCCTACTGTCTACTGTCTACTGCCTACTGTCTACTGTCTGTCTACTGTCTACTGTCTACTGCCTACTGTCTACTGTCTACTGTCTACTGTCTACTGTCTACTGTCTACTGTCTCCTGTCTCCTGCCTACTGTCTACTGTCTACTGTCTACTGTCTACTGTCTGTCTACTGTCTACTGTCTACTGCCTACTGCCTACTGTCTACTGTCTACTGTCTACTGCCTACTGTCTACTGTCTACTGTCTACTGTCTACTGTCTACTGTCTACTGTCTACTGCCTACTGCCTACTGTCTACTGCCTACTGTCTACTGTCTACTGCCTACTGTCTACTGTCTCCTGTCTCCTGCCTACTGTCTACTGTCTACTGCCTACTGTCTACTGTCTGTCTACTGTCTACTGTCTACTGTCTACTGCCTACTGTCTACTGTCTACTGTCTACTGTCTACTGCCTACTGCCTACTGTCTACTGTCTACTGTCTACTGTCTACTGTCTACTGCCTACTGTCTACTGCCTACTGTCTACTGTCTACTGTCTGTCTACTGTCTACTGTCTACTGTCTACTGTCTACTGCCTACTGTCTACTGTCTGTCTACTGTCTACTGTCTACTGTCTACTGTCTACTGTCTGTCTACTGTCTGCTGCCTACTGTCTACTGTCTACTGTCTACTGTCTACTGTCTACTGTCTACTGTCTACTGTCTACTGTCTGTCTACTGTCTGTCTACTGTCTGTCTACTGTCTGTCTACTGTCTGTCTACTGTCTACTGTCTACTGTCTACTGTCTACTGTCTACTGTCTACTGTCTACTGTCTACTGTCTACTGTCTACTGTCTACTGTCTACTGTCTACTGTCTACTGTCTCCTGTCTCCTGCCTACTGTCTACTGTCTACTGCCTACTGTCTACTGTCTGTCTACTGTCTACTGTCTACTGTCTACTGTCTACTGCCTACTGTCTACTGTCTACTGTCTGCCTACTGTCTGTCTACTGTCTACTGTCTACTGTCTACTGTCTACTGTCTACTGCCTACTGTGTCTACTGTCTGTCTACTGTCTACTGTCTACTGTCTACTGTCTACTGTCTACTGTCTACTGCCTACTGTCTACTGCCTACTGTCTGTCTACTGTCTGTCTACTGTCTACTGTCTACTGTCTACTGTCTACTGTCTACTGTCTCCTGTCTCCTGCCTACTGTCTACTGTCTACTGCCTACTGTCTACTGCCTACTGTCTGTCTACTGTCTACTGTCTACTGTCTCCTGTCTCCTGCCTACTGTCTACTGTCTACTGCCTACTGTCTACTGTCTACTGTCTACTGCCTACTGTCTACTGCCTACTGTCTACTGCCTACTGTCTGTCTACTGTCTACTGTCTACTGTCTGTCTACTGTCTGTCTACTGTCTACTGTCTACTGTCTACTGTCTCCTGTCTCCTGCCTACTGTCTACTGTCTACTGCCTACTGTCTACTGTCTGTCTACTGTCTACTGTCTACTGCCTACTGTCTACTGCCTACTGTCTGTCTACTGTCTACTGTCTACTGTCTCCTGTCTCCTGCCTACTGTCTACTGTCTACTGCCTACTGTCTACTGTCTACTGCCTACTGTCTGTCTACTGTCTGTCTACTGTCTACTGCCTACTGTCTGTCTACTGTCTACTGTCTACTGTCTACTGTCTACTGCCTACTGTCTACTGTCTACTGTCTACTGTCTACTGCCTACTGTCTGTCTACTGTCTACTGTCTACTGTCTACTGTCTACTGCCTACTGTCTACTGCCTACTGTCTGTCTACTGTCTACTGTCTACTGTCTACTGTCTACTGCCTACTGTCTACTGCCTACTGTCTGTCTACTGTCTACTGTCTACTGTCTACTGTCTACTGCCTACTGTCTACTGTCTACTGCCTACTGTCTACTGCCTACTGTCTGTCTACTGTCTACTGTCTACTGTCTACTGTCTACTGCCTACTGTCTACTGTCTACTGCCTACTGTCTACTGCCTACTGTCTGTCTACTGTCTACTGTCTACTGTCTGTCTACTGTCTACTGCCTACTGTCTACTGCCTACTGTCTGTCTACTGTCTACTGTCTACTGTCTACTGTCTACTGTCTGTCTACTGTCTACTGTCTACTGTCTACTGTCTACTGCCTACTGTCTACTGCCTACTGTCTGTCTACTGTCTACTGTCTACTGTCTCCTGTCTCCTGCCTACTGTCTACTGTCTACTGTCTACTGTCTACTGTCTGTCTACTGCCTACTGCCTACTGTCTACTGTCTACTGTCTACTGTCTCCTGCCTACTGTCTCCTGCCTACTGTCTGTCTCCTGTCTACTGTCTGTCTCCTGCCTACTGTCTGTCTCCTGTCTACTGTCTACTGTCTACTGTCTCCTGCCTACTGTCTACTGCCTACTGTCTACTGTCTACTGCCTACTGTCTACTGTCTACTGCCTACTGTCTACTGTCTACTGCCTACTGCCTACTGTCTACTGTCTACTGTCTACTGTCTCCTGCCTACTGTCTCCTGCCTACTGTCTGTCTCCTGTCTACTGTCTGTCTCCTGCCTACTGTCTGTCTCCTGCCTACTGTCTGTCTCCTGTCTACTGTCTACTGTCTACTGTCTCCTGCCTACTGTCTACTGCCTACTGCCTACTGTCTACTGCCTACTGTCTACTGTCTACTGCCTACTGTCTCCTGCCTACTGTCTACTGCCTACTGCCTACTGTCTACTGTCTCCTGTCTCCTGTCTACTGTCTCCTGCCTACTGTCTGTCTCCTGCCTACTGTCTGTCTCCTGTCTACTGTCTACTGTCTACTGTCTCCTGCCTACTGTCTACTGTCTACTGTCTCCTGCCTACTGTCTGTCTACTGACTACTGTCTACTGTCTACTGCCTACTGTCTACTGTCTACTGCCTACTGTCTACTGTCTACTGCCTACTGTCTACTGTCTACTGCCTACTGTCTACTGTCTACTGCCTACTGTCTACTGTCTACTGCCTACTGCCTACTGTCTACTGTCTACTGTCTACTGTCTCCTGCCTACTGTCTCCTGCCTACTGTCTGTCTCCTGTCTACTGTCTGTCTCCTGCCTACTGTCTGTCTCCTGCCTACTGTCTGTCTCCTGTCTACTGTCTACTGTCTACTGTCTCCTGCCTACTGTCTACTGCCTACTGCCTACTGTCTACTGCCTACTGTCTACTGTCTACTGCCTACTGTCTCCTGCCTACTGTCTACTGCCTACTGCCTACTGTCTACTGTCTCCTGTCTCCTGTCTACTGTCTCCTGCCTACTGCCTACTGTCTACTGCCTACTGTCTACTGTCTACTGTCTCCTGCCTACTGTCTGTCTCCTGCCTACTGTCTACTGTCTACTGTCTACTGTCTACTGCCTACTGTCTACTGTCTACTGTCTACTGCCTACTGTCTACTGTCTACTGTCTACTGCCTACTGTCTACTGTCTCCTGTCTACTGTCTACTGTCTACTGTCTACTGCCTACTGTCTACTGTCTACTGTCTACTGCCTACTGTCTACTGTCTCCTGTCTACTGTCTACTGTCTACTGCCTACTGTCTACTGTCTACTGTCTCCTGTCTACTGTCTCCTGCCTACTGCCTACTGTCTACTGTCTACTGTCTCCTGCCTACTGTCTCCTGCCTACTGTCTGTCTCCTGCCTACTGTCTCCTGTCTACTGTCTACAGTCTCCTGCCTACTGTCTACTGTCTACTGTCTACTGTCTACTGCCTACTGTCTACTGCCTACTGCCTACTGTCTCCTGTCTACTGTCTACTGCCTACTGTCTACTGTCTACTGTCTACTGTCTCCTGCCTACTGTCTGTCTCCTGTCTACTGTCTCCTGCCTACTGTCTGTCTACTGTCTACTGTCTACTGTCTACTGTCTACTGTCTGTCTACTGTCTACTGTCTACTGTCTACTGTCTGTCTACTGTCTACTGCCTACTGTCTACTGTCTACTGTCTACTGTCTACTGTCTACTGTCTGTCTACTGTCTACTGCCTACTGTCTCCTGTCTACTGTCTCCTGCCTACTGTCTGTCTCCTGCCTACTGTCTACTGTCTACTGTCTACTGTCTACTGTCTACTGTCTCCTGCCTACTGTCTACTGTCTGTCTACTGTCTACTGTCTACTGTCTCCTGCCTACTGTCTGCCTACTGTCTACTGTCTGTCTCCTGCCTACTGTCTACTGTCTACTGTCTCCTGCCTACTGTCTGTCTCCTGCCTACTGTCTGTCTCCTGTCTACTGTCTACTGTCTACTGTCTCCTGCCTACTGTCTGCCTACTGTCTACTGTCTGTCTCCTGCCTACTGTCTACTGTCTACTGTCTCCTGCCTACTGTCTGTCTCCTGCCTACTGTCTGTCTCCTGTCTACTGTCTACTGTCTACTGTCTCCTGCCTACTGTCTACTGTCTACTGTCTCCTGCCTACTGTCTGCCTACTGTCTACTGTCTGTCTCCTGCCTACTGTCTACTGTCTACTGTCTCCTGCCTACTGTCTGTCTCCTGCCTACTGTCTGTCTCCTGTCTACTGTCTACTGTCTACTGTCTCCTGCCTACTGTCTACTGTCTACTGTCTCCTGCCTACTGTCTGTCTACTGACTACTGTCTACTGTCTACTGCCTACTGTCTACTGTCTACTGCCTACTGTCTACTGTCTGTCTACTGTCTACTGTCTACTGTCTACTGTCTCCTGCCTACTGTCTACTGCCTACTGCCTACTGTCTACTGCCTACTGTCTACTGTCTACTGCCTACTGTCTCCTGCCTACTGTCTACTGCCTACTGCCTACTGTCTACTGTCTCCTGTCTCCTGTCTACTGTCTCCTGCCTACTGCCTACTGTCTACTGCCTACTGTCTACTGTCTACTGTCTCCTGCCTACTGTCTGTCTCCTGCCTACTGTCTACTGTCTACTGTCTACTGTCTACTGCCTACTGTCTACTGTCTACTGTCTACTGCCTACTGTCTACTGTCTACTGTCTACTGCCTACTGTCTACTGTCTCCTGTCTACTGTCTACTGTCTACTGTCTACTGCCTACTGTCTACTGTCTACTGTCTACTGCCTACTGTCTACTGCCTACTGCCTACTGTCTACTGTCAACTACCTACTGTCTCCTGTCTACTGTCTCCTGCCTACTGCCTACTGTCTACTGCCTACTGTCTACTGTCTACTGTCTCCTGCCTACTGTCTGTCTCCTGCCTACTGTCTCCTGTCTACTGTCTACAGTCTCCTGCCTACTGTCTACTGTCTACTGTCTACTGTCTACTGCCTACTGTCTACTGCCTACTGCCTACTGTCTCCTGTCTACTGTCTACTGTCTACTGTCTCCTGCCTACTGTCTGTCTCCTGTCTACTGTCTCCTGCCTACTGTCTGTCTACTGTCTACTGTCTACTGTCTACTGTCTACTGTCTGTCTACTGTCTACTGTCTACTGTCTACTGTCTGTCTACTGTCTACTGCCTACTGTCTCCTGTCTACTGTTCTACTGTCTACTGTCTACTGTCTGTCTACTGTCTACTGCCTACTGTCTCCTGTCTACTGTCTCCTGCCTACTGTCTGTCTCCTGCCTACTGTCTACTGTCTACTGTCTACTGCCTACTGCCTACTGTCTACTGTCTACTGTCTCCTGCCTACTGTCTACTGTCTACTGTCTACTGTCTCCTGCCTACTGTCTACTGTCTACTGTCTACTGTCTCCTGCCTACTGTCTACTGTCTCCTGTCTACTGTCTCCTGCCTACTGTCTGTCTACTGTCTACTGTCTCCTGCCTACTGTCTACTGTCTACTGTCTACTGTCTACTGTCTCCTGCCTACTGCCTACTGTCTCATGTCTACTGTCTCCTGCCTACTGCCTACTGTCTACTGTCTACTGTCTACTGTCTACTGTCTCCTGCCTACTGTCTGTCTCCTGTCTCCTGCCTACTGTCTACTGTCTACTGTCTCCTGCCTACTGTCTACTGTCTCCTGCCTACTGTCTGTCTACTGTCTACTGTCTACTGTCTCCTGCCTACTGTCTACTGTCTACTGCCTACTGTCTCCTGTCTACTGTCTCCTGCCTACTGCCTACTGTCTACTGCCTACTGTCTACTGTCTACTGTCTGTCTCCTGCCTACTGTCTACTGTCTACTGTCTACTGTCTACTGCCTACTGTCTACTGCCTACTGTCTACTGTCTACTGTCTACTGTCTACTGTCTACTGCCTACTGTCTCCTGTCTACTGTCTCCTGCCTACTGCCTACTGTCTACTGTCTACTGTCTCCTGCCTACTGTCTGTCTCCTGCCTACTGTCTCCTGTCTACTGTCTACTGTCTCCTGCCTACTGTCTACTGTCTACTGTCTACTGTCTACTGCCTACTGTCTACTGCCTACTGCCTACTGTCTACTGTCTACTGTCTACTGTCTACTGTCTCCTGCCTACTGTCTGTCTCCTGTCTACTGTCTCCTGCCTACTGTCTGTCTACTGTCTACTGTCTACTGTCTACTGTCTACTGCCTACTGTCTACTGCCTACTGCCTACTGTCTACTGTCTACTGTCTACTGTCTCCTGCCTACTGTCTGTCTCCTGTCTACTGTCTCCTGCCTACTGTCTGTCTACTGTCTACTGTCTACTGTCTACTGTCTGTCTACTGTCTACTGTCTACTGTCTGTCTACTGTCTCCTGTCTGCCTACTGTCTCCTGTCTACTGTCTCCTGCCTACTGTCTGTCTACTGTCTCCTGTCTGCCTACTGTCTCCTGTCTACTGTCTCCTGCCTACTGTCTGTCTACTGTCTACTGTCTGCCTACTGTCTCCTGTCTACTGTCTCCTGCCTACTGTCTACTGTCTACTGTCTACTGTCTACTGCCTACTGTCTCCTGTCTACTGTCTCCTGCCTACTGTCTGTCTACTGTCTACTGTCTACTGTCTACTGTCTCCTGTCTACTGTCTCCTGCCTACTGTCTGTCTACTGTCTACTGTCTACTGTCTACTGCCTACTGTCTACTGTCTACTGTCTCCTGTCTACTGTCTCCTGTCTACTGTCTCCTGTCTACTGCCTACTGTCTCCTGCCTACTGCCTACTGTCTACTGCCTACTGTCTCCTGTCTACTGTCTCCTGTCTACTGCCTACTGTCTCCTGCCTACTGTCTCCTGCCTACTGTCTACTGTCTACTGTCTCCTGTCTACTGTCTACTGTCTACTGTCTACTGTCTACTGCCTACTGTCTACTGTCTACTGTCTGTCTACTGTCCACTGTCTACTGTCTACTGTCTACTGTCTCCTGTCTACTGTCTACTGTCTACTGCCTACTGTCTACTGTCTGTCTACTGTCTACTGTCTACTGTCTACTGTCTCCTGTCTACTGTCTACTGCCTACTGCCTACTGCCTACTGTCTACTGCCTACTGTCTACTGTCTACTGTCTACTGTCTACTGTCTACTGCCTACTGTCTACTGTCTACTGTCTGATGTCTGATGTCTCCTGCCTACTGTCTACTGTCTACTGTCTACTGTCTACTGTCTACTGTCTGATGTCTGATGTCTACTGTCTACTGTCTGATGTCTGATGTCTGATGTCTACTGTCTACTGTCTACTGTCTACTGTCTACTGTCTGATGTCTACTGTCTACTGTCTACTGTCTACTGTCTACTGTCTACTGTCTACTGTCTACTGACTGCTGCCTACTGTCTACTGTCTACTGTCTGATGTCTGATGTCTACTGTCTACTGTCTACTGTCTACTGACTGCTGCCTACTGTCTCCTGTCTACTGTCTACTGCCTACTGTCTCCTGTCTACTGTCTACTGTCTGTCTACTGTCTACTGTCTACTGTCTGTCTACTGTCTCCTGCCTACTGTCTGTCTACTGTCTACTGTCTCCTGTCTACTGTCTACTGTCTGTCTACTGTCTACTGTCTACTGCCTACTGCCTACTGTCTACTGTCTACTGTCTCCTGTCTACTGTCTACTGTCTGCCTACTGTCTACTGCCTACTGTCTGTCTACTGTCTACTGTCTGTCAACTGTCTACTGTCTCCTGCCTACTGTCTGTCTACTGTCTACTGTCTCCTGTCTACTGTCTACTGTCTGCCTACTGTCTACTGCCTACTGTCTGTCTACTGTCTACTGTCTGTCAACTGTCTACTGTCTCCTGCCTACTGTCTACTGTCTACTGTCTCCTGTCTACTGTCTGTCAACTGTCTACTGTCTACTGTCTACTGTCTCCTGTCTCCTGTCTACTGTCTACTGTCTGTCTACTGTCTACTGTCTACTGTCTGTCTACTGTCTCCTGCCTACTGTCTGTCTACTGTCTACTGTCTCCTGTCTACTGTCTACTGTCTGTCTACTGTCTACTGTCTACTGCCTACTGTCTACTGTCTACTGCCTACTGTCTACTGTCTACTGTCTACTGTCTACTGTCTACTGTCTACTGTCTACTGCCTACTGTCTACTGTCTACTGTCTACTGTCTGTCTACTGTCTACTGCCTACTGTCTACTGCCTACTGTCTACTGTCTACTGTCTACTGCCTACTGTCTACTGTCTGTCTACTGTCTACTGTCTACTGTCTCCTGCCTACTGTCTACTGCCTACTGCCTACTGTCTACTGCCTACTGTCTACTGTCTACTGCCTACTGTCTCCTGCCTACTGTCTACTGCCTACTGCCTACTGTCTACTGTCTCCTGTCTCCTGTCTACTGTCTCCTGCCTACTGCCTACTGTCTACTGCCTACTGTCTACTGTCTACTGTCTCCTGCCTACTGTCTGTCTCCTGCCTACTGTCTACTGTCTACTGTCTACTGCCTACTGTCTACTGTCTACTGTCTACTGTCTACTGCCTACTGTCTACTGCCTACTGCCTACTGTCTACTGTCTACTACCTACTGTCTCCTGTCTACTGTCTCCTGCCTACTGCCTACTGTCTACTGCCTACTGTCTACTGTCTACTGTCTCCTGCCTACTGTCTGTCTCCTGCCTACTGTCTCCTGTCTACTGTCTACAGTCTCCAGCCTACTGTCTACTGTCTACTGTCTACTGTCTACTGCCTACTGTCTACTGCCTACTGTCTACTGTCTACTGCCTACTGTCTACTGTCTACTGTCTACTGTCTCCTGCCTACTGTCTGTCTCCTGTCTACTGTCTCCTGCCTACTGTCTGTCTACTGTCTACTGTCTACTGTCTACTGTCTACTGTCTGTCTACTGTCTACTGTCTACTGTCTACTGTCTGTCTACTGTCTACTGCCTACTGTCTCCTGTCTACTGTCTCCTGCCTACTGTCTGTCTACTGTCTACTGTCTACTGTCTACTGTCTCCTGCCTACTGTCTACTGTCTACTGTCTACTGCCTACTGCCTACTGTCTACTGTCTACTGTCTCCTGCCTACTGTCTACTGTCTACTGTCTACTGTCTCCTGCCTACTGTCTACTGTCTACTGTCTACTGTCTACTGTCTCCTGCCTACTGTCTACTGTATCCTGTCTACTGTCTCCTGCCTACTGTCTGTCTACTGTCTACTGTCTCCTGCCTACTGTCTACTGTCTACTGTCTCCTGCCTACTGCCTACTGTCTCCTGTCTACTGTCTCCTGCCTACTGCCTACTGTCTACTGTCTACTGTCTACTGTCTACTGTCTCCTGCCTACTGTCTGTCTCCTGTCTCCTTCCTACTGTCTACTGTCTACTGTCTCCTGCCTACTGTCTACTGTCTCCTGCCTACTGTCTGTCTACTGTCTACTGTCTACTGTCTACTGTCTCCTGCCTACTGTCTACTGTCTACTGCCTACTGTCTCCTGTCTACTGTCTCCTGCCTACTGCCTACTGTCTACTGCCTACTGTCTACTGTCTACTGTCTGTCTCCTGCCTACTGTCTACTGTCTACTGTCTACTGTCTACTGCCTACTGTCTACTGCCTACTGTCTACTGTCTACTGTCTACTGTCTACTGCCTACTGTCTCCTGTCTACTGTCTCCTGCCTACTGCCTACTGTCTACTGCCTACTGTCTACTGTCTACTGTCTACTGTCTACTGTCTGTCTCCTGCCTACTGTCTCCTGTCTACTGTCTACTGTCTCCTGCCTACTGTCTACTGTCTACTGTCTACTGTCTACTGCCTACTGTCTACTGCCTACTGCCTACTGTCTACTGTCTACTGTCTACTGTCTACTGTCTACTGTCTACTGTCTGTCTCCTGTCTACTGTCTCCTGCCTACTGTCTGTCTACTGTCTACTGTCTACTGTCTACTGTCTACTGCCTACTGTCTACTGCCTACTGCCTACTGTCTACTGTCTACTGTCTACTGTCTCCTGTCTACTGTCTCCTGCCTACTGTCTGTCTACTGTCTACTGTCTACTGTCTACTGTCTACTGTCTGTCTACTGTCTACTGTCTACTGTCTACTGTCTGTCTACTGTCTCCTGTCTGCCTACTGTCTCCTGTCTACTGTCTCCTGCCTACTGTCTGTCTACTGTCTCCTGTCTGCCTACTGTCTCCTGTCTACTGTCTCCTGCCCACTGTCTGTCTACTGTCTACTGTCTGCCTACTGTCTCCTGTCTACTGTCTCCTGCCTACTGTCTGTCTACTGTCTACTGTCTACTGTCTACTGTTTCCTGCCTACTGTCTACTGTCTACTGTCTACTGTCTACTGCCTACTGTCTCCTGTCTACTGTCTCCTGCCTACTGTCTGTCTACTGTCTACTGTCTACTGTCTACTGTCTCCTGTCTACTGTCTGTCTACTGTCTCCTGCCTACTGTCTACTGTCTCCTGTCTACTGTCTCCAGCCTACTGTCTGTCTACTGTCTACTGTCTACTGTCTACTGTCTACTGCCTACTGTCTACTGTCTACTGTCTACTGTCTACTGTCTACTGTCTCCTGTCTACTGCCTACTGTCTCCTGCCTACTGTCTACTGTCTACTGCCTACTGTCTCCTGTCTACTGTCTCCTGTCTACTGCCTACTGTCTCCTGCCTACTGTCTACTGTCTACTGTCTACTGCCTACTGTCTACTGTCTCCTGTCTACTGTCTCCTGTCTACTGCCTACTCTCTCCTGCCTACTGTCTACTGTCTCCTGTCTACTGTCTACTGTCTACTGACTACTGTCTACTTTCTACTGTCTACTGTCTCCTGTCTACTGTCTACTGTCTACTGCCTACTGTCTACTGTCTACTGTCTGTCTACTGTCTACTGTCTACTGACTACTGCCTACTGTCTACTGTCTACTGTCTCCTGTCTACTGTCTACTGTCTACTGTCTACTGTCTACTGCCTACTGTCTACTGTCTGTCTACTGTCTACTGTCTACTGTCTACTGCCTACTGACTACTGACTGCTGTCTACTGTCTACTGTCTACTGTCTACTGTCTACTGTCTGATGTCTGATGTCTACTGTCTACTGTCTGATGTCTGATGTCTGATGTCTACTGTCTACTGTCTACTGTCTGATGTCTACTGTCTACTGTCTACTGTCTACTGTCTACTGACTGCTGCCTACTGTCTACTGTCTACTGTCTGATGTATGATGTCTACTGTCTACTGTCTACTGTCTACTGACTGCTGCCTACTGTCTCCTGTCTACTGTCTACTGCCTACTGTCTCCTGTCTACTGTCTGTCTACTGTCTACTGCCTACTGTCTCCTGTCTACTGTCTGTCTACTGTCTACTGTCTGTCAACTGTCTACTGTCTCCTGCCTACTGTCTACTGTCTACTGTCTACTGCCTACTGTCTACTGTCTACTGTCTCCTGTCTACTGTCTGTCAACTGTCTACTGTCTACTGTCTACTGTCTACTGTCTACTGTCTACTGTCTCCTGTCTACTGTCTCCTGCCTACTGTCTGTCTACTGTCTACTGTCTACTGTCTCCTGCCTACTGTCTGTCTACTGTCTACTGTCTACTGTCTCCTGCCTACTGTCTCCTGCCTACTGTCTCCTGCCTACTGTCTACTGTCTCCTGCCTACTGTCTCCTGCCTACTGTCTGTCTACTGTCTACTGTCTACTGTCTCCTGCCTACTGCCTACTGCCTACTGTCTACTGTCTACTGTCTCCTGCCTACTGTCTGTCTACTGTCTACTGCCTACTGTCTACTGCCTACTGTCTACTGTCTCCTGCCTACTGTCTGTCTACTGTCTACTGTCTACTGTCTACTGTCTACTGTCTACTGTCTACTGTCTCCTGTCTACTGTCTACTGTCTGTCTACTGTCTACTGTCTACTGTCTACTGTCTACTGTCTACTGCCTACTGTCTACTGCCTACTGTCTACTGTCTCCTGCCTACTGTCTACTGTCTACTGTCTACTGTCTCCTGCCTACTGTCTGTCTACTGTCTACTGTCTCCTGCCTACTGTCTGTCTACTGTCTACTGTCTACTGTCTACTGTCTACTGCCTACTGCCTACTGCCTACTGTCTACTGTCTACTGTCTACTGTCTACTGCCTACTGCCTACTGCCTACTGTCTACTGTCTACTGTCTACTGCCTACTGTCTACTGTCTACTGTCTACTGTCTACTGTCTACTGCCTACTGCCTACTGTCTACTGTCTACTGCCTACTGCCTACTGTCTACTGTCTACTGTCTACTGCCTACTGCCTACTGTCTACTGTCTACTGTCTACTGCCTACTGTCTACTGTCTACTGTCTACTGTCTACTGTCTACTGTCTACTGCCTACTGCCTACTGTCTACTGTCTACTGTCTACTGTCTACTGTCTCCTGCCTACTGTCTGTCTACTGTCTACTGTCTACTGTCTACTGTCTACTGTCTACTCTCTGTGAAGGCCTTTTTCATATTTGCAGTGTTATCACATATGATATAATGTAACTTATGTTTTATGCCAAATGTATCACTGGTTCTTTCCCCAGTGTGTGACCTTGTGAATCTATCACAGCTCAACAGAACTGACTCCAGTCTGGGAGTTTTATTTCTCTTCCGTGGCCATGTAATGGGCCGTTACGCCCATGAAAGGCCCTAAAAGACTTGAGACTTGACTCAGACTTGGCCTTAAAAGACTTGAGACTGGACTTAGACTTGGCCTTAAAAGACTTGAGACTAGACTTAGACTTGGCCCTAAAAGACTTGAGACTTGACTTAGACTCAAAGACTTGTGAACATCTCTGCTGACTGCTGACTGCTGTCTACTCCACATGTCATCTCAACAGCACTCTCTGGAGTATGACATCAACGGTGAGGACTAGCCTATACACACCAGCTGCTTCGATCCGTTGGATTCGTTTTTTATGAAGTCAATATGTTTGGTAACTAGTATTTATTAACTACATGTCTAGAATTCATAAGCAAATGGCTCTTTTTACTTACTTGAATTGAATTTGGTAAAAATGGTTAGTATTATAAGCTGTTATGTCTGTCCCTTTGTTATGAGATGGGAAGCCGCATGACGCCTACATCTCCTACGCGAACAACGAATACGACAGAAAGCTTGTCAACTTCATCCTCAAACCTCACCTGGAGAACAAATCTGGACACAAGTTTCACCTCAGTGATAATGGCCTCCTACCTGGCAGTAATGACACAACAGAACCAGTGGTGGAACACCGTAACTCTGACATGCTGTCTGATTCTTCCCTGAGAGGAAATATTTCTGAACACAGACACAGTCAGGCAGTGAAAAATGTAACAAGGAAGAAGCCTTTTGTTTGGAGAGTTTCCTGGAGACTGAAGCAGACTGAATTAGGTGGATCTTCTTCTTCTTCAGAGCCGTCTGCTGAGTGGCTGATAAACGCGAGTCGCTGTCGACGTCTCATCGCAGTCACACGCCTACCTGACCCTAACCCTAACCCTTAGCCCTGACCCTGACCCTAACCTTGGTCCGGATCACACTCCATGGTGGTCCCTAACCCTTAGCCCTGACCCTGACCCTAACCCTGGTCTGGATCACACTCCATGGTGGTCCCTAACCCTTAGCCCTGACCCTGACCCTGGTCCGGATCACACTCCATGGTGGTCCCTAACCCTTAGCCCTGACCCTAACCCTGGTCCGGATCACACTCCATGGTGGTCCCTAACCCTTAGCCCTGACCCTAACCCTGGTCCGGATCACACTCCATGGTGGTCCCTAACCCTTAGCCCTGACCCTAACCCTGGTCTGGATCACACGCCATGGTGGTCCCTAACCCTTAGCCCTGACCCTGACCCTGGTCCGGATCACACTCCATGGTGGTCCCTAACCCTTAGCCCTGACCCTAACCCTGGTCCGGATCACACTCCATGGTGGTCCCTAACCCTTAGCCCTGACCCTAACCCTGGTCCGGATCACACTCCATGGTGGTCCCTAACCCTTAGCCCTGACCCTAACCCTGGTCCGGATCACACTCCATGGTGGTCCCTAACCCTTAGCCCTGACCCTGACCCTAACCCTTGCCCAGGGCTGAGCAACTATGGATTAGAACAGCAGGAATCAATGATCCTCTAGGCCAGGACTACCCAACTCTGTTCCTGGAGAGCTACCGTCCTGTAGGTTTTTGCTCCAACCCTATTCTAGCACACCTGATTCTAATAATTAGCAGGTTGATAAGATCAATCAGGTTAGTAACACCTGGGGTTGGAGCGAAAACCTACAGGAGGGTAGCTCTCCAGGAACAGGGTTGGATTTAAAACCTCCAGGAGGGTAGCTCTCCAGGAACAGGGCTGGAGTTAAAACCTCCAGGAGGGTAGCTCTCCAGGAACAGGGTTGGATTTAAAACCTCCAGGAGGGTAGCTCTCCAGGAACAGGGCTGGAGTTAAAACCTCCAGGAGGGTAGCTCTCCAGGAACAGGGTTGGAGTTAAAACCTCCAGGAGGGTACTGTCACACCCTGGCTCTGGGACTCTATTTGTTGAGCCAGGGTGTGTTTATTCTATGTGTTCTGTTTCTATGTTGGGTGTTCTAGGTTGTGTTTTTCTATGTTGGCCTGAGTGACTCCCAATCAGAGGCAACGAGTGTCAGCTGTTTGCTGGTTGTCTCTGATTGGGAGCCATATTTAAACTGTCGGTTTTCCTTTGTGTTTTGTGGGTTCTTGGTTTTTGTGAGTTGGTTGTGTTATACCGTGTACTGTCACGTTTCCGTCTTTTGTTGTTTTGATATCGTTTCGCTTAATAAATGAGTATGTTTGCCTGCAACGCTGCGCCTTGGTCTACTCCTTACCCTGACGATCGTGACAGAAGAACCCACCATAAAAGGACCAAGCAGCGTGTCCAGGAATCGGCAGCCTGGACGTGGGAACAGATTTTGGACGGGCAGGGGTCCTGGACCTGGGAGGAAATCCTGGCCGGGATGGATCGCCGGCCATGGAGTGAGACGGTGGAGAGGCGACGGAGAGAGGAGCAGCGGCGTCAGCAGGGTCAACGTCGGACAGGCGAGAGGCAACCCCAAAAAATTTTTTAGGGGGGGGCACACGGCAGGGGCGACGAGGGAGCAGGAGGTAGTGTTGCAGAGGATGGAGCATTTGGAGGCGATAAGGGAAAGGGTGAGAAAGGAGGCACGGCGAGAGGAACTCGGTAGACAGCTGAGGGAGCGGGGGGTTATGACGAAACCCAGTCCCGCTCCTCACACCAAGCAAGTGGTGTGCGTCACCAGTCCGGTCCGGCCCGTTCCTGCTTCCCGCACTAAGTGTAAGGTGCACGCCACCAGCCCAGCCCGGCATGTTCCTGCCCCTCGCACCAAGCCTACGGTGTGCGTCGCCAGCCCTGTCCGGCCTGTCCCTGCTCCACGCACCAAGCCTACGGTGTGCGTCGCCAGCCCAGCCCGGCCTGTCCCTGCTCCACGCACCAAGCCTACGGTGTGCGTCGCCAGCCCAGCCCGGCCTGTTCCTGCTCCACGCACCAAGCCTACGGTGTGCGTCGCCAGCCCAGCCCGGCCTGTTCCTGCTCCACGCACCAAGCCTACGGTGTGCGTCGCCAGCCCAGCCCGGCCTGTTCCTGCTCCACGCACCAAGCCTACGGTGTGCGTCGCCAGCCCTGTCCGGCCTGTCCCTGCACCAAGCACCAAGCCCACGGGGTGCGTCGCCAGCCCAGCCCGGCCTGTTCCTGCTCCACGCACCAAGCCTACGGGGTGCGTCGCCAGCCCAGCCCGGCCTCTCCCTGCTCCACGCACCAAACCTACGGTGTGCGTCGCCAGCCCGGCCCGGCCTGTTCCTGCCACTCGCACCAAACCTACGGTGTGCGTCGCCAGCCCGGCCCGGCCTGTTCCTGCCACTCGCACCAAACCTACGGTGCGCGTCGCCAGCCCGGCCCGGCCTGTTCCTGCCACTCGCACCAAGCCAGGGGTGCGAGTCGTCAGCCTGGTCCAGCCTGTTCCTGCCACTCGCACCAAGCCAGGGGTGCGAGTCGTCAGCCTGGTCCAGAACGTTCCTGCTACTCGCACCAAGCCAGGGGTGCGAGTCGTCAGCCTGGTCCAGCCCGTTCCTGCTACTCGCACCAAGCCAGGGGAGCGAGTCGTCAGTCCGGTGAGGCCCGTTCCGGTTCCACGCACCAAGCCAGGGGTGCGAGTCATCAGTCCGGTGAGGCCCGTTCCGGCTCCACGCACCAAGCCAGGGGTGCGAGTCGTCAGTCCGGTGAGGCCCGTTCCGGCTCCACGCACCAAGCCAGGGGTGCGAGTCGTCAGTCCGGTGAGGTCCGTTCCGGCTCCACGCACAAAGCCAGGGGTGCGAGTCATCAGCCCGGTCCGGCCAGTTGCTACTCCACGCACCAAGCCAGGGGTGCGCATCGTCAGGCCGGTCCGGTCCATTCCTGCTCCACGCACCAAGCCAGGGGTGTGTATCGTCAGCCCGGTTCGGCCAGGTGCTACTCCACGCACCAAGCCAGGGGTGCGCATCGTCAGCCCGGTCCGGTCCGTTCCTGCTCTACGCACCAAGCCAGGGGTGCGTGTCGTCAGTCCGGCTCCGGCCAGCGGGGCTAGACCGGACCAGGGGCGCTATGGGGGGTTGATTGGAGGGTGGTGGGCAAGGCCGGAGCCAGAACCGCCGCCGAGGAGGTATGCCCACCCAGCCCCCCCCTGTTTAGCTCTTATTGAGGCGCGGTCGCAGGGGGGGGGGGGGGGGGTACTGTCACACCCTGGCTCTGGGACTCTATTTGTTGAGCCAGGGTGTGTTTATTCTATGTGTTCTGTTTCTATGTTGGGTGTTCTAGGTTGTGTTTTTCTATGTTGGCCTGAGTGACTCCCAATCAGAGGCAACGAGTGTCAGCTGTTTGCTGGTTGTCTCTGATTGGGAGCCATATTTAAACTGTCGGTTTTCCTTTGTGTTTTGTGGGTTCTTGTTTCGAGTTGGTTGTGTTATACCGTGTACTGTCACGTTTCCGTCTTTTGTTGTTTTGATATCGTTTCGCTTAATAAATGAGTATGTTTGCCTGCAACGCTGCGCCTTGGTCTACTCCTTACCCTGACGATCGTGACAGTAGCTCTCCAGGAACAGGGTTGGGCAGCCCTGCTCTAGGCCTTAATGAGAAATACTAAGCCATCCAGTCATTTGCCTCCAGTGTGTGGCTTCTTTTAGAACACTTTGAGTCTCCGCTGGGATTTCTGAATCGGTTTAGGATAAAGCTATAGATCTACTATACTTGTCGTGATGATTACTGTGTATTGATGATTACTGTGTATTGATGATTACTGTGTATTGATGATTACTGTGTATTGATGATTACTGTGTCGTGATGATTACTGTGTATTGATGATTACTGTGTATTGATGATTCCTGTGTATTGATGATTACTGTGTCGTGATGATTAGTGTGTATTGATGATTACTGTGTCGTGATGATTACTGTGTATTGATGATTACTGTGTATTGATGATTACTGTGTATTGATGATTACTGTGTCGTGATGATTACTGTGTATTGATGATTACTGTGTATTGATGATTACTGTGTATTAATGATTACTGTGTATTGATGATTACATTTACATTTTAGTCATTTAGCAGACGCTCTTATCCAGAGCGACTTACAGGAGCAATTAGGGTTAAGTGCCTTGCTTAAGGGCACATCGACAGATTTTTCACCTAGTCGGCTCGGGGATTAGAACCAGCGACCTTTCGGTTACTGGCACAACGCTCTTACCCACTAAGCTACCTGCCGCCCCATTACTGTGTCGTGATGATTACTGTGTATTGATGATTACTGTGTATTAATGATTACTGTGTATTGATGATTACTGTGTCGTGATGATTACTGTGTCGTGATGATTACTGTGTATTGATGATTACTGTGTATTAATGATTACTGTGTATTGATGATTACTGTGTATTGATGATTACTGTGTATTAATGATTACTGTGTATTGATGATTACTGTGTCGTGATGATTACTGTGTATTGATGATTACTGTGTATTGATGATTACTGTGTTGTGATGATTACTGTGTCGTGATGATTACTGTGTATTGATGATTACTGTGTATTGATGATTACTGTGTATTGATGATTACTGTGTATTGATGACTACTGTGTATTGTCTGGATTCCTGTAGAATTACCTTTACCTTTTGTGTGGATTTGGTAGAAATTGTGTGATGGAAATAATTCCTCATATGCCTATTTTAGTTTAAATGAGAGTAAATATTTATAGGAGTTGAATTTTTCCCTCTTTTAGGGATTTGACTTGTTTTGCACTTATTCCCCATCCGCTATATTCCCCATCCCCTATATCCCCATCCCCTATATTCCCCATCCCCTATATTCCCCATCCGCTATATTCCCCATCCCCTATATTCCCCATCCCCTATATTCCCCATCCGCTATATTCCCCATCCCCTATAATCCCCATCCCCTATATTCCCCATCCCCTATAATCCCCATCCCCTATATTCCCCATCCCCTATATTCCCCATCCGCTATAATCCCCATCCCCTATATTCCCCATCCCCTATAATCCCCATCCCCTATATTCCCCATCCCCTATATTCCCCATCCGCTATATTCCCCATCCCCTATAATCCCCATCCCCTATATTCCCCATCCGCTATATTCCCCATCCCCTATATTCCCCATCCGCTATATTCCCCATCCCCTATAATCCCCATCCCCTATATTCCCCATCCCCTATAATCCCCATCCCCTATATTCCCCATCCGCTATATTCCCCATCCCCTATAATCCCCATCCCCTATAATCCCCATCTGCTATATTCCCAATACCCTATAATCCCCATCCGCTATATTCCCCATTCCCTATATTCCTATCTGAAAGCACTTCTGATTCATTGTTCTTATTTAATATACAGTATGTTGGTGTGTTTCAAAATACATGTATATAGATCTTGTATCTACCACCAGCCTAATGAATAGACCTTTCCTTTTGAAGGACTGTTGTCTGGAACTATTCTAACCCTAACCTCTCTGACCCCTGTGCCTAACCCTAACCACTCCTGAGGCCTGAGCCCTAACCTCTCTGACCCCTGTGCCTAACCCTAACCACTCCTGAGGCCTGAGCCCTAAACTCTCTGACCCCCGTGCCTAACCCTAACCACTCCTGAGGCCTGAGCCCTAACCTCTCTGACCCCTGTGCCTAACCCTAACCACTCCTGAGGCCTGAGGCCTAACCTCCCAGACCCTCTTCCAGGACGATAAGGACCCCATGCTCACCCTCAACCCAGACTTCCTGGACTGTCGCCCTGACCCAGACCCTGCAGGAGACCTGGGTAAGGACCACGGGGCTGCCTGACGTTGTGTCCTTCGACCTAAAGCGTATTGAATGAAGAAAGTTATTTGTTTCTGGCCATTTTGAGCCTGTAATCGAACCCACAATTGCTGATGTTCCAGATACTCAACTAGTCTCAAGAAGACCAGTTTTATTACTTCTTTAATCAGCACAACAGTTTCCAGCTGTGCTAACATAGTTGCAAAAGGGTTTTCTAATGATCAATTAACATTTAAAATGATAAACTTGGATTAGCAAACACAACGTGCCATTGGAACACAGGACAGATGGTTGCTGATAATGGGCCTCTGTACACCTATGTAGATATTCCATTAAAAATCAGCCGTTTCCAGCTACAATAGCCATTTACAACATTAACAATGTCTACTTCTGCATGGAGCACAAAAATGTATGCACTCACTAACTGTATGTCGCTCTGGATAAGAGCGTCTGCTAAATGACTAAAATGTAAATGTCAGATATAAGGGTTAGTCCAGTAGGTTGGGCCAGATATAAGAGTTAGTCCAGTAGGTTGGGCCAGATATAAGGGTTAGTCCAGTAGGTTGGGCCAGATATAAGGGTTATTAGTCCAGTAGGTTGGGCCAGATATACAGGTTAGTCCAGTAGGTTGGGCCAGATATAAGGGTTAGTCCAGTAGGTTGGGCCAGATATAAGGGTTAGTCCAGTAGGTTGTGCCAGATATACGGGTTAGTCCAGTAGGTTGGGTCAGATATACAGGTTAGTACAGTAGGTTGGGTCAACCTAGTGGACTAACCCATTTTAGTTATTCATATTCCATCCACCCAGCTCAATGTAACATGGATAGGTTTAGGCTACTACATGATACTAAAACGTTCCCTATACCCATCATGAGGTTGCTTCAACCTAGCCTATGAATAAAGGTTTACAACGTAGGTGAACAGGTCAAAATACATTTGAGTAATCAAGGTGACAGACAGTGACACATTCAATACCTCCTTGCACACTCTTGCCTGCATCTAGCTGATCTAGGGTGTAATCATTAGTCCAACAGTTGCAAACGAGAGTTTCTATTGGACAAATTCAGGTATGTTTATCCCCGTTTCGTTCCATTTGCTTCCGTTTAAGAAATGTTTTTCAACAGCATCGGCGGAATGAATACACCCCTGATTACGCGCAAACACAGTTCACTTTCATAGCAGCCACATACACTACCGTTCAAAAGTTTGGGGCCACTTAGAAATGTCCTTGTTTTCCATGAAAACATACAAGAAATGAGTTAGAATAGGAAATATAGCAAAATGCATAGGAAATGTAGTCACTGACAAGGTTAGAAATAATGATTTTTAATTGAAATAATAATTGTGTCCTTCAAACTTTGCTTTCGTCAAATAATCCTCCATTTGCAGCAATTACAGCCTTGCAGACCTTTGGCATTCTAGTTGTCAATTTGTTGAGGTAATCTGAAGAGATTTCACCCCATGCTTCCTGAAGCACCTCCCACAAGTTGGATTGGCTTGATGGGCACTTCTTACGTACCATACGGTCAAGCTGCTCTCACAACAGCTCAATAGGGTTGAGATCCGGTGACAGTGCTGGCCACTCCATTATAGACAGAATACCTGCTGACTGCTTCTTCCCTAAATAGTTATTGCATCGTTTGGAGCTGTGCTTTGGGTCATTGTCCTGTTGTAGGAGGAAATTGGCTCCAATCAAGCGCCGTCTACAGGGTATGGCATGGCGTTGCAAAATGGAGTGATAGCCTTCCTTCTTCAAGATCCCTTTTACCCTGTACAAATCTCCCACTTAACAACCACCAAAGCACCCCCAGACCATCACATTGCCTCCACCATGCTTGACAGATGGCATCAAGCACTCCCCCAGCATCTTTTCATTTGGTCTGCGTCTCACAAATGTTCTTCTTTGTGATCCGAACACCTCAAACGTCGATTCGTCTGTCCATAACACTTTTTTTCCAATCTTCCTCTGTCCAGTGTCTGTGTTCTTTTGCCCATCTTAATCTTTTCTTTTTATTGGCCAGTCCGAGATATGGCTTTTTCTTTGCAACTCTGGCTAGAAGGTCAGCATCCCGGAGTCGCCTCTTCACTGTTGACATTGAGACTGGTGTTTTGCGGGTACTACTTAATGAAGCTGCCAGTTGAGGAGATGTGAGGCGTCTGTTTCTCAAACTAGACACTCTAATGTATTTGTCCTCTTGCTCAGTTGTGCACCAGGGCCTCCCACTCCTCTTTCTATTCTGGTTAGAGCCAGTTTGGGCTGTTCTGTGAAGGGAGTAGTACAGGGTTCTTCAATTCCGGTCCTGGGGGGTCGAAACACTTCTGTTTTTTATTTCTACCTGGTAGTTAATTGCACTCACCTGGTGTCCCAGGTCTGAATTAGCCCCTGATTAGAAGGAGAGGATGAAAAACAGAGGTGTTTCGGCCCTCCAGGACCGGAATTGAAGAACCCTGGAGTAGTACATAGCGTTGTACGAGATCTTCAGTTTCTTGGCAATTTCTCGCATGGAATAGCCTTCATTTCTCAGAACAAGAATAGACTGACGAGTTTCAGAAGAAAGTTCTTTGTTTCTGGCCATTTTGAGCCTGTAATCGAACCCACAATTGCTGATGTTCCAAATACTCAACTAGTCTCAAGAAGGCCCGTTTTATTGCTTCTTTAATCAGCACAACAGTTTTCAGCTGTGCTAACATAATTGCAAAAGGGTTTTCTAATGATCAATTAACATTTAAAATGATAAACTTGGATTAGCAAACACAACGTGCCATTGGAACACAGGACTGATGGTTGCTGATAATGGGCCTCTGTACGCCTATGTAGATATTCCATAAAAAATCAGCCGTTTCCAGCTACAATAGCCATTTACAACATTAACAATGTCTACTTCTGCATGGAGCACAAATGCAGCTTCATCCTGTTATAAAAGGGCAGGAGTTTTTTCATAATGCATTTAATACATGTCCAATGTATTGTTTGTTCAATAAAAACGTCCTGACCCTGGTTGATATTAAACCTTGAAAGAACATCTATTTTCTATTCTCATACTCAATAACAAAACTCATTTATTGACTTTTAGCTTTATTAGTTACAAATCATCCAGATTTATTCGACACACATCTGCAGTTAACAGTTAAAAAGCACAATGTAAAAATTAGTTAGTATAATTTCTTTCATATGGTCGATGGAGATAAGAGTGGTCTCATAGTCTAATGATCTTTGTCTTCTCTCTGATCTAAAAACAAGTGTAAAGCTTTCAGTTCAGGTGTCAGTTGTTCAGTTCAGGTGTCAGTAGTTCAGTTCAGGTGTCAGTAGTTCAGTTCAGGTGTCGGTAGTTCAGTTCAGGTGTCGGTAGTTCAGTTCAGGTGCCGGTAGTTCAGTGCAGGTGTCAGTAGTTCAGTTCAGGTGTCAGTAGTTCAGTTCAGGTGTCGGTAGTTCAGTTCAGGTGTCGGTAGTTCAGTTCAGGTGTCAGTTGTTCAGTTCAGGTGTCAGTAGTTCAGTTCAGGTGTCGGTAGTTCAGTTCAGGTGTCGGTAGTTCAGTTCAGGTGTCGGTAGTTCAGTTCAGGTGTCGGTAGTTCAGTTCAGGTGCCGGTAGTTCAGTTCAGGTGCCGGTAGTTCAGTTCAGGTGCCGGTAGTTCAGTTCAGGTGCCGGTAGTTCAGTTTAGGTGCTGGTAGTTCAGTTCAGGTGTCGGTAGTTCAGTTCAGGTGCCGGTAGTTCAGTTCAGGTGCCGGTAGTTCAGTTCAGGTGTCGGTAGTTCAGTTCAGGTGCTGGTAGTTCAGTTCAGGTGCCGGTAGTTCAGTTTAGGTGCCGGTAGTTCAGTTCAGGTGCCGGTAGTTCAGTTCAGGTGCCGGTAGTTCAGTTCAGGTGTCAGTAGTTCAGTTCAGGTGTCGGTAGTTCAGTTCAGGTGTCGGTAGTTCAGTTCAGGTGTCAGTAGTTCAGTTCAGGTGTCAGTAGTTCAGTTTAGGTGTCGGTAGTTCAGTTCAGGTGTCAGTAGTTCAGTTCAGGTGTCAGTAGTTCAGTTCAGGTGTCAGTAGTTCAGTTTTTCCACACATCCATAAAAACATACATTCCGTTTGAATTTATAACTCATTATAACTTTCAGTGATACTCTGGTTTTGTCTGAGAAATAAACCCCAGACAACACAAAAACGAATACAAAAAACACAATGAACAACATCAATAATTCAACCATTCAGCAAAAGTAAAAGCACCATTGATAGCAAACCATCCTACTACAAAATACTAGCCTGGTCCCAGATCAGTTTTGTGTTGTATTGTGACAATGACCATAAGAGTTGGCTATACAGCACAAACTGATCTGGGACCAGGTTAACAAAATGGGGCCTTAAATCTTTGGGTTTGTTCCAAACAACGCTGGGTAGGGAGGAGAAACAAGTCATAGCATTATTGGTTACAGCAGACTGATTTGATGCATTGAGGAAAAAAAGGCCCTGATTCCACCATATAGTACATACAGCATTCAAACATACAGCATTCAAAGCTACAGCATTGAATACATATTATATTAAAATATACAGGTTCCATCTCTGTTGTCACTTGCACTGTGGTGTAGTTCATCTAACTCCATAAGTAGGAAGTAGCCCAAGAAGCAATGTTTTCAGTTGTACAGACCAGTCTTTGTCCACTTAAGTGTTCACATACGTTTCCAGCCACTTGGCAGAAGGCGCGAGAGACATTGCATCTGTTCCTTTTTTAGATTGTCACGTCTGCAAAGTCTGGTCGTGTGAACCCTTTCTGTAAAACACAAACATGAGAGACGTTTTGTCAGGACATATGTGAAAGTATGTATTAACTGTTAGCCTGGTCCCAGATCTGTTTGTGCAGAATTACAATTGGAGCACTAGAATAGCACCCAACCCTCTGCAGCCCCGCAAGATAGCATATCAACACGTCATAAGCCATGAATTACAATTTTATTATTACAGGAAATTTGCTTTAAACTGCAAATTTTTCTCTCAGCTTCATGGCAAAATGTGTAGAATAGCAGGAAATTAGCTCAGGGATTCATGAAAGTCGGGACAATTCTTGTCCGGCAGGGAAACGTATTTTTTTAAATAGTTGATAATTTTGTTTTGTTTTTGCATTATTTGAGCTTGAAATGTACATTTAGGGGAATTTTATAAAGGAAAATATTTTCAATATTATTCATTTCCACGTCGGCCCTATGCCTGGAAATGCCCTTGTCTGGATCCCAATTTCAAGCTCTCCCAAAAAGTTCACATAATTCTAAAAACTGGCAATAATGGATATTAACTGAAAATTATCTTATGTAGTTTCTTGCAATAGTCCTCTGTAACTTTAAAGAATATTTATCCCAAAAAATTTAGATTCCTAAAAGATGTGTCTGGAGGTTTGGTCAACTCCGTCAGATTTGTCTAAAATCCTAAATGAATCAGGAATAAGCAGGGTCAGCTACACCATAAGGACCCCTTCTTCATGTCCTCATTACATGTAGTGCAACCAGAGCACTCATGGTCTGGAAAGTTCTCTACTTTTGATAGAGTTAAACAATATTGGAATCACCCTGGTCACAACCACAAACTGTCAACGCCATCTGCCTGATAGATTTAGATAGAATATGAATTTTGGTTCAAATATGTTACATTCAGTTTTCGAGTCAGAAAGCAACTGAGGAAAAACTAAATTGCTACTGTGTATACCACTTGAATTAAGAAGAAAAATTCCATTTTTGTCAACTCCGTAAAACATAAACTCAGTCATATTTTTGTATAACGTCAACTCCGTCAGAGTGCTGAAAGATCTGATATAAAAAAAAAATTTATTGGGGATTTTCAAATAAATAATTTTCCATATTTTACAAATGTTTGTATTGAACTTTTATTTTTAGAGGCAAAAATATGAGGTCTGTGTTGAGTATTTGTTGTCAACTCCATCACTGATTAACCGCCCTTAAAGGAAAACTCCACGTAAAAAATATCTTTGGGTATTTGTTTCATTAGTCCATTTGTTGACATAGTCCCGAAATGAAAAAACACAGCAGAACGCAGCATCATATGATGCAAAATGCATTATATGGGGATGATTTCTGTATTTTGAAAGTTACATATCTTGAAAACTTGATTGCTGACAAGCAAAACATTTTGGGACTATGTCAACAAAGGACTAATGAAACAAATACCAAATTATAGTTTTTTTGGGTGGAGTTTTCCTTTAAGATCGATTATTTTGTCAATAATCAGAAGAAAAAAATGTTGTCACTGTTCTGCAACATCAACTTACACAATTGAAGTATTTGCTGTGATAGACCTAAGGGATAATGCTAGACCTAAGGGATAATGTTTGCTTTATAAATGTTGTTTTATGTTCTAAATCTAGAAAAACATGGCAGAATGTTTTTAATAGTGCTATAAAACATTGTATTACATATTTGAATAATCTAATGTTAGAATTAGACAATCAAGGCCTTTAAACACCTGTTGGACAATAAGTGTAAAAATGAAATGACTTTTATGGTGTCTGACAGAGTTGACATAAATCCAGTTGGTTGCGTTGAAGAAAAAAAATTGGTTGTTCCTTTACCAGATGCCGTTATCCAGTGCAACTTATTAGAGCAATTAAGGTTAAGTGCCTTGCTCAAGGGCACATCAACAGAATTTTCACCTAGTCGGCTTGGGGATTCGAGCAAGCAACCTTTCAGGGGCATGCGAAACTGCGCTACACCCCTGAATAGGAGTTGGCAGGACAGCACAAACAGATTGGGGACCAGGCTAATATACTGATCTGGGACCAGGCTAACATACTGATCTGGCACCAGACTAACATACTGATCTGGGACCCGGCTAACATACTGATCTGGCACCAGGCTAACATACTGATCTGGGACCAGGCTAACATACTGATCTGGCACCAGGCTAATATACTGATCTGGGACCAGACTAACATACTGATCTGGGACCAGGCTAACATACTGATCTGGGACCAGGCTAACATACTGATCTGGCACCAGGCTAACATACTGATCTGGGACCAGGCTAACATACTGATCTGGCACCAGGCTAATATACTGATCTGGGACCAGACTAACATACTGATCTGGGACCAGGCTAACATACTGATCTGGGACCAGGCTAACATACTGATCTGGGACCAGGCTAACATACTGATCTGGGACCAGGCTAACATACTGATCTGACACCAGGCTAATATACTGATCTGGCACCAGGCTAATATACTGATCTGGGACCAGGCTAATATACTGATCTGGCACCAGGCTAACATACTGATCTGGGACCAGGCTAACATACTGATCTGACACCAGGCTAATATACTGATCTGGGACCAGGCTAATATACTGATCTGGGACCAGGCTAACATACTGATCTGGCACCAGGCTAACATACTGATCTGGCACCAGGCTAACATACTGATCTGGGTCCAGGTTAACATACTGATCTGGCACCAGACTAACATACTGATCTGGCACCAGGCTAACATACTGATCTGTGACCTTTGAAACTCAGAAAGGGGAGTAATTGTGTCAAGTGAAAAATGCAGTACATGTGACCTTTGAGCTTGAGACACACTGCCTGTACAGTAGCTAATGTTGCAGTCTAACGTACAGAAGGTTTAACAACCTAACAGAACTCAGTCCCAATGAATTTATTACACATGACAGTTGAGACATGTTGGGAATTGCTTCTTTTATGATAAACTGGTTCAAATAGTTGTACAAAAAAAAAACCAATCTGTGGAGAAGAAGCTTGCAGGTACTGTAGAGGGAGGTAGATATGTTGGGTGTGTTGGGACTTGTTCACCAGGAAATCCCCTAAGACAGAGAGAGCTGTACCCTTCAGGTGGGGCGGACCACAATCTGAAACAGCAACATTTCTAGCAAGCCTCTCACATGTCTTTGTGTGTGTGTGTGTGTGTATATGTGTGTATGTGTGTGTGTGTATGTGTGTATGTGTACATGTGTGTATGTGTTTGTGTATGTGTATATGTGTGTATGTGTTTGTGTATGTGTGTGTGTGTGTGTGTGTGTGTGTGTGTGTGTGTGTGTGTGTGTGTATGTGTGTGTGTGTATGTGTGTGTGTGTGTATGTGTGTTTGTGTATGTGTATATGTGTTTGTGTATGTGTGTATGAGTGTGTGTATATGTGTGTATGAGTGTGTGTGTATGTGTGTATGAGTGTGTGTGTATGTGTGTATGTGTGTATGAGTATGTGTGTATGAGTGTGTGTGTATGTGTGTATGGGTGTGTGTGTATGTGTGTATGAGTGTGTGTGTATGTGTGTGTGTATAGGTGTATGAGTGTATGTGTGTATGAGTGTGTGTGTATGTGTGTGTGTATAGGTGTATGAGTGTATGTGTGTGTGTGTATGTGTGTATGTTTGGGTGGCCCTGTGTGGCTGAATCGGTAGAGCATGGCGCTTACAACAGCAAATACCATAGGATGAATTTCCACTGGGGCCACCCATATGTAAAATGACTGACTGTAAGTCGCTTTGGATAAAAGCGTCTGCTAAATGGCACATATGATCATATTCTACATTACTGTGTGTGAGCATAAAGA